>JAJOZX010002468.1:300000-430000 GCA_023014485.1 Bathynomus jamesi | reverse complement strand
GCTTTATAAAGTCTGAGGTTTACAAAACAAGAGTCGCGGCAGTTTCTAAAATAATCCCAGATGTGTTTGAGAATGTGTTCCGCAATGCAGTGGACAGATCTGAGATTTGAAGAGACACTGATACTGTTCACGTCGAATTTTAGACCTAAACTTGTTAAATAAATATACGTCTAATTATGTTACGACATTTTTATCCTAAAACACTGTTAGGATAAAACAATGTTTCGGGTTTCTCGAAAAGGTCTGAACCAAAACAGAAAATTTTATTAAGCACAGTGACGTAAGCATAAATTCATCAAGTTTATGAAGCCCAAGAGCTACGTCGTGGCTAATATCGCAACACGGCTTCTCGTTGATTAGCAAATTTAAGTGACATTGGATCTGGAGAGCAGATAGATGGATGACTCATCTGCATCCAGATTATGTAGCGACCCGTGGGTTGGATCCCACGTAAAACTATTGGTCCCGTCCGTCATCTGACCTTAGATGTTGCGAAGGAGGTTAAACAACTCCATAAAATTAAAATTTATGAAGCGAAATTCACACTATCGTTAACAATATATTAACGACCAAATTTGCTCTCGTACTGTCGAACGTGAATCTTCTGAATTCTACACCCTCTGGCTACGGCTTACATGCCAATCTCAATTTAAATACATCTGTCTACCTTTCTCCCAATTCTACTGACAAATCAAAGCTCTTTGACGACCTCGCTTCCAAACTGGAATACACTCTATCCAGCTCTCCTTTTGCTGAAATCTCTATTTTAGGAGATTTCAATGTTCACCACCACTTTTGGCTTTCATACCATTTCACTGACATCCTTGGTGAGAACTAGCTTACAATTCTATATCCTGAATGACCTAAAGCAGATTGTAGAGCACCCTACTCGTATCGCCGATTGCCTTGGAGATAGGCCCGACATTCTGGATTTATTTCCGACCTCTCATCCTTCTTCTTACTCTGTCAAGGTTTTATCTCCGTTGGGCTTCTCCGACCACAATCTTATAAATGTTTCCCGTCCTATCGCTCCAATCCGGCCTTTGGATCCGCTGATTGAGAGGCCCTTAGGTGGTACTTCTTTGATTTCCCATAGAATGATTACTGCTTCCGTGACCGGGGCTCCCTCCGTGATGCGCTGAGCGCATCGCGGAGTTGATTCTCTCGGGCATGGAGGCGTACATTCCATATTCTTTACCTACTATTAATGCAATAAAACCTTCTAATGCTTTCAGATCGTACCGTCGCCATCCAACTCCTGACTCTCACTCAGCTTATATTTCTGCTTGGAATCGTGTCCTACGACTCGCCATAAATCCCTTCATCATACAAAAATGTGAAAACTTATCTAATTCAAATTTTTCTCGCTCTTACTCGTACCTAGCCAAGAACCTCGCCAACAACTTTACTTCTTCTTTCCCTCCTCTTTTCCATTCTGACGGCTCAATTGCTGTCTCTTCTACTGATGAAGCTGAACTCTTTGCTCAGACTTTCACCTCAACTCAACCCTGGACGATTCCGGTGCTGTTCATCCATCTCTTCTTCCCTCTGACTTAAGTAAGTCTGAAATTAGAATCTCTTCCAAAGATATTTATTCTGCCCTATCTGGGCTCAACTCTAGGAAGTTGTACGTTCCTGATAGGGTGTCTCCTGTTGCTTTCAAGAGCAGTGGTTCTGTGCTGACTACCTAAGCAAACTCTTTCGTCTTTGTCTTTTATCTGATACTTTTCCTTCCTGCTCGAAGTTCGCTTTCATTCAGCCTGTCCCAAGAAAGGTGACCACTCAACCCTCCAATCATCTAATTGTTTTGATATCTTGCCTTTCTAAAGTTTTTGAATCTGTCCTTAATAGGAAGGTTCTTAAACACCTCTCTACTCACAATCTTCTTATAGATCGATAGCACGAATTCCACAAGGGATGCTCTACTGTCGACCTTCTTGCATATTTCAGTGACTCTTGGTCATCCTCCTTTCGGGATTTCGGAGAAATCTTTGCCGTTGCGCTACACATATCTAAAGCTTTTGATAGAATTTGGCACAAATCTTTAATTTCCAAACTGCCTTCCTTCGGTTTCTATCATTCAATCTGTGACTTCATCTCTGATTTCCTTTCTGGCCGATCTATAGCTGCGAATGTAGATGGCTACTGTTATTCTCCAAAAGCTATTAATAGTGGTGTTCCTCAGGGGTCTCTCCTGTTACCCACTGTCTTCCTTTTATTTGTTAATAATCTTTTAAGTCGCACTTCCTGTCCCATCCACTCTTTACTGCTGGAAGTATGGATTCCACTCTTCACTTCTTCACCCGCTTTCCAAAACGTCCCTCTCAACAGTCACTCCGTGATTCGCGTGGGAAGACTATGGCGCATCTGACCTCTGAGCTTTCTACAATCTCTGATTGGGGCAGAGAAAACCTTGTGGGTTTTAGTGCTTCAAAAACCCAGTTCCTTCATTTGTTTAGTCGTCACATTCTTGCACACGACTATCCCCTTATCTTCCTATTATACAACTCAGTTCTTCGTCTTCTCTTAACATGCTTAGTGTTTACTTTTCCCGTGTTCATTCCTGGAAAGGTCACATATACTCTCTCTCAGAGAGCTTCTAATAGGTTAATTTTGCTATACAGGCTCCGCAGTTTCCTCACCCCCACTCAGTTGCTGACTCTGTACAGGAGTTTTGTTTGCCCCTGTATGGAGTACGCTTCTCATGTTTGGGGTGGATCAAATCAAACAGCTCTACTTGACTGGGTGGAATCAAAGGCTTTTCATCTCATCATTTCCCCGCTTCCTACTGACTGTCTTCAATACTTCTCTCTTCGCAGCAATGTTGTGTCACTCTCTCTTTACTATCGCTATTATAACGGACACTGCTCTTCTGAACTCTCGATCTGCATGCTTCTTCCTTCAAGGAATTAAGGAAACCATGCAGTACCCGACTTTCGACACATTCTCATTCCTTTTCCATCCAACTCTCTAAAGTCTAAAGCAGTGGTTCTCAACCTGTTTTATATGGTTACCCAAAACCAATTCCAACCCAGCCCCATCACCCCAATCATTAGAGATTATTTTTTATAACTTCTTGATTATCACACTATTATTTTTTATAATTTCTGGATCGCGTGTCATTACCCAACAAAATAGTTGTCATTAACCCAGTTGGGTAATTTACCCACCGGTTGAGAAACAGTGGTCTAACGTAAGCGTTAAACGGTATTTTCAGTCTTTGATTTACTCAACCGGTCGATTCTGGAACTCCTCAATACATCTTCCCTCTGTCAACTTCCAATCTTTCAAACGCAGAATGTCCAGGCTCCTCGATAACTTGGGATCTAGATTTAGGCACTATTCTTCTTCTATGGGGGGGAGGGATGGCATTTTAGTAGGCATTCGCCCTTGGCCCCTACTTCCTGCATAAAAAAAAAATTGCACTCTGATTCTCATTATTTTATCATCAAAAAATGATCATCAAAAACCAAACAGGAGCTCACCATTCTTACAGACCTAAATTGTCTTGAATGTAATGCTTTATATTCAAAATATGCGACATATATATATATATATATATATATATATATATATATATCTCGGTACAAAGTAGAAACGGTAGGCTGTGTCGTATTCCCAAATTGAAGGCGAAACAGGGAACATCGTTAACCCTGAAAGAAAATAGTTTTGTGGTGAGAGGACCAAAACTGTTTAATCAGCTGCCCAGAGACCTAAGAAACACAAAGGGAGTTGCAGTAGACATCTTCAAAAGAAGACTAGACGCCTGACTAGGAACAATCCCCGATGAGCCGGGCGTAACTGGCTATGTGAGGTGGAGAGCTCAAGAAACCAACTCACTACTTCACCAGGCCAACTCGAGAGGAGGGGCGACAAGCTTCACCTTCGCGAAATGAGGAATCAACGCGCGGAACTTTTGTAAGGTTGTAAGGTAAGGTTAAAAATATGTTAACCCCTCCGTCTATGTCGTTGGTCGGTTCGAAGTTGACGGGAGTTCTGGTTAGGTGGCAGCAACGGATTTGTTACTCTGAAGTAAGATTTCTTCTTGTAGTGGATCGGAGGATTCTGTGAAGCTGATTAAATTCTCTGAAGGTTCCCCGATTCTTCTTGTAACTGATCGGGAAATTATTTTTTTCTATTTAAGACTAAGTTCTCTGAAGAGAGCAAGGCTCCAATGAGAAGATAAAGACTTTTTCTTACGGTAATTTACTGTTAAAATGTTAGAGGTAATGCTCAGCCTCTAAGTTAGATCAGTCTAGTCAGAATAATCAGAATAACAATTTGAAAATTTTCATGGGTTTACATAACCAAATTTTGTGGGCATCATTATTATTTAATGTTGACCTGTTTAGTTTCTATTCTCTATTGACTGCATTATTTTTGCACAATATTTGAAGACACGGTAAATCTTTTAGCTGTGGCAACGTCTAAACAGATAAGTAAGATATTTGAAGATAAAGCCATATTTTTATCTGAAACCGCATATTGGGAGATCTGATGTTATCATGATCTGCCAAGTTAACTAAAAATGGAAATTGAAATATGCATTTTTACACTTAAACATGCATATGAACAAAAATTTAAGGCTTAAGAGTTAAAATTAAAACGTTAGGCAAGACATGACTTCATCTTTTATAACGAAGAGAGAATGTATACAGAAAATGGACATTGCAAAATCTGATCAGGTTTCATTATTAAGCTAAATCTAAAAAAATGATTAAGTAAGTTCAAAAGAAACAATTCACCAATTATTTGGCAAAAATAGAAAGCAAATCAAAATTTTATCCAAACTTGCGTTATGCGATTTTGGTCCTTATGTAAAAATTAATATATGAACGTACATACATATGAATATAAGTATTAGTTGAATATAAATATATAAGAATATAGGGATTATATAAATATACAAATTATATAAATACACGAATTATATAAATGAATATAAGAATTATACGAATGAATCTAAGAATTATATGAATGAATATAAGAATTATATGAATGAATATAAGAATATATGAGTATAGAAATTATTCATTGCTTATTTTTACAGGGCTCTCCTCTCTACAATGATATTAATATCAGGTCATCCCATAAGTAATGTCGTTTTTTAGATCGGAATTTGAAGGACAAAAAAAAACTCAACTGAAACTTTTTAAACTAGTATATATTTTCCATCCGAATCAATGACACTCTGCCAACGTCCTACAAGTTTTTCAATGCCATGTTTATAAAATTCTGGCGATTTTGAGGCAAAAAACCTACAAAGACTGGTGTGCAGGTCATCTAAAGAAGTATACTGTTTCTCGTCAAGATAGTTTTGCAGACTCCTGAAGACATGACAATCTGAAGGCGCAAGGTCTGGAGAATATGGAGGATGTGGAAGTTTTTCCCACCCAAGCTCCTCAATTTTTGCGGAAGTGATCCGAGCGGTATGAGGACGTGCGTTGTCGTGGTGGAACACGATTCCTTTCCGATTAACCAAAGAAAGTCTCTTTTCTTTTAGTGCAGTGTTCAATCGATCCAGTTGTTGACAGTAGACTTGAGCGGTGATTGTTTGGTTGTGTGGTAAGGTTTGAAAGTGTATTACACCACCTTTATCCCACCAAACACTAAGCAACATCTTCCGAGGGTGAAGATTTGGTTTCGGCTGTGGTGTCGCTGGTTGTCCGGCACAAGCCCACTGTCGACGGCGCTTAACATTCTGGTACAGTATCCACTTTTCATCACCAGTCACTAAACGGTGCAAAAACGGATCTTGGAGTTCACGGGAATGAAGAGCTGTGCTAATGTTTACCAGCACCCTCAGATTGTCGACTGACAATTCATGTGGCACCCATTTTCCTAACTTAGGCACTTTCCCGAGTTGTTACAAATGTCGATGGATGGTGGACGGGGATGAATTGAGTTTCTGGGCCAATTCTTCGACAGTTGTTGAACAGTCTTCTTCAAGTGCGGCTAACAGCAGGTCATCATCGAACTCAGCAGGGCTTCCAGAGCGTGCTGCATCTATCAAACAGCAGTCACCATTCCTAAACTTTTGAAACCATCTTTGGCATTTCCTCACATGCAGAATATCGTTGCCATAAACGTCCTGAATGTTTCGCGTTGTTTCAGTAGCACTATTTCCTTTTTTGAACTCGTAAAGCATTATATCCCTGATATGCTCTTCTGATACCGCCATGTTTATGAGGGGTTCACATAAAGCAAAACACACGTCTTCACTGGTCAAGGTCTGTAAAGTATGTAGCGAAACACGATAGATCTCCTCTTAGATATACCCTTCGGAAAATTTATGCTCAAACCGAGTAGGACTAGTTTAAACTTAATCTATCGTAAAAAACGACATTACTTATGGGATGACCTGATACAATAATATAATATCCTAACTAATGCTAACTAGATGATAACTAATGGTTTTCATAATACAGATTTATATACACATGTGAGTTGGGGTGGTTAAGTTACAATGCACAGTAATCAAATCTAATTTTAGACAAGCAATGATATTGTTAAATTTTAACAAAAATTTATTTTCCTGTGGAAAACCTCCTTCTCCACATGGCTCCCTCCCCAGAGTTAGAACTAGGGGGTTAGTTTGAATATCCTCTCAAACAAAAGCAGTTGGATGTAGTGTTAGGTGGAGACAAAGAACAGTTAAAGAAATAGTTGGATGTAGCCTAATGTTCCATAAGGACAAAATAAATAGTTAAATAAAATACATCTACTTCGTACTTAATCCACTATATTTATCAGTTAAATTTTACACTAAAATCGATACTTATGCACTAATGAACACTTATAATTAACGGTCACTTGTGTGTTCTTGAGCACTTGGAGTTTGATTTGTCTAGGTCCACTTTTTACACTGGTCGAAGTTCACCGTGTGCATACACTTTTAAATCGAACGCGATTTTTATCAACTTTATGAGAAATGAATTTCAGTGAACTATTGGAAAAGTACTTAAGTGAAATTGATATGATTTCTGCAAGGTTTAGAACGGATATGGGCCGTTTGAGGACTTTTTTAGAACTTTGGAATTGACTAAGCTCTATAGCGTGGAAGGTATAAATTTTCAAGGTATTGTGCAGTGAAAAGTAGGGCATGATTGCACGGACATTGCCTAACATTTATAAGAAGTACGTATGGTGGTAGCTCTGGAACTGGAAGTACGGTTAAAGAAACAATTTGTAATTGGGGTAAACCGACGTTATGATTACTGTTCTTCGTTTCGTGTATTTGGTCCTTTTGGAGCTACGCGAGTGACCTTAGTGATGAAAGTTCCGCTTCTGAAATCAAATTTGGCAGATGGCTCCAGAAAATTGTGACCAATCGAATATTCAGGAACAGGCAGGAGTCTGAACGAGTGTGGCCAATCTTGAGATAAACTTGAAGGGCGGTGGTCTATCGGGCTGCGAGATAATAGGGATAGAGAAGGGTAAGAAAGGATTTAAAACACAGATTAAGATGACAAGAACGAAGAAAGCCGAGGAATTCTGAACATAAGTATTCCCAAAAGCTGTTTTATGGTGGTAGAAAGGAACATTTAGAGGAGGAGAAGGAAAGTTATGGTCAATGCCGAGGTTTTCGACCCGTGGTTTGACCTGAAGAAGGCCAACAAGGAGACAGGAGAAAAATTAGTATTCTGTTTCATCGGACGAGAAACAAGAGGAAGATAAGTCTTCTGTTTAGTAGGAGAAAGCGAAGACTTTCTGCAGGTGTCTGAAATGGTACTGCAAAATTTCGATTTCCAAACCTTCTGATTAGAAAGAACAGAATCGAATGAACATTGTCCTCTAGAGCGATGCAAAGATGCATCACTCCCTTTGGTGGGAAGAGAAGAGGCAATTTTCTTCCGAATTCGTCAAAGACGCGTTCTTGGCGCGTGGCAAGATTTGAACCTCATTAAGACAATGAGACTCGAGGTCATAGGCCGAGCTTGCATCATGTCCGAGGGACATAGGCAAGTTCTCCTTGACCTCACGTAAATTTGCAGAAGAAGGGGGATCCCTAGGAAAATTCTCCTCATCGAGAACTTCTCTCGTGATGTCTGTTACAGTTTCTTCATAGAGTGCTTCCGTCGTGGGGTTTGAGACAGCCTCTTCGTATGGCACTTCCTTCGTCGTACTGAGGACACCCAACGTATCGTGCATGCTACACAAACTAACTGGATGGACAAGTGTATTCCGTGCTTGCCTTTCCGTACGAACAACTTCGACGGCGAAGTAGGTTCGGGTTCGCTCCCAGCACCCGTAAGCTTAGTGTCGGAATTGGGTGGAAAATCCTCTACTTTTGAAAACAGAATCAAATCATCTTCCTTAAATAAGGATTCAAGCGGAATGACCAAATCGGAACTCAAAGGAGATGAGTCTTCAGATTTATTTGGAATAACCGAAACCCTGGGAACTTCAACTTCCTGCCTAACTGTAACCGGAGGGGGTGACTCGCTCTCGATGGAGTCACAGGGGTCTACTGTGAAGACATTCGAGTCTTCGCGCTCAAAATTACGAAAGGTATGTTGGCTTTCTAGTTCTTCGTTCGCCGGAACTGGAACGGAACAATTGACGATTGCTGAAAAATCTTCCCCATCTAATAGCAGTTCCTCTTTATTTTGATTTGGTTCCAGGGAGTCATTCAGGCTCTCTGAAACAATTCTTTCACCCTCCATCGAAAAGAGCGAAGAGTAGGGGGTGACAAACATACTCGAAAGGTGGGTTCTCTCCTCGAATTAGGCCTGCTTCTCTATCGGCAACGTAGAAATCGTGCGTAATAAAGAAATTCATCCCCAGGATTAAATTTCCATCCCAGTCTCCTTCAGATATGACCAAAAATGGGGTCAGATAAGGGACTGAATCAAACTCAGTAGGAAGAATAATTTCTCCGATACTGTATTCTTCCCAACCATCATCAATGCAGGTCAAGCGAGAATGCAAATCGAAATTTCCCGTAGCCGTCTTAAGTAACTTCTTGTGTACGTCTTGTTTAATGTAATTCGACTGACAGCAGTAGTCAACAAGAGCCAAAATCGTTTGGTTGTTGATAGGGAGTTTTCCTAAAAATTTGTGAGGTCTCGTCAAAAAGTACCATTTCATGAGCCCAAGAAGGCGTTTCCGAAACATACGAACATACTTCGTCTGCGTCATCGATAGTTTCGCGCGGGGTCCAGAAAGCTTCCGACCATCCCGTCTTGTTAAATGTATCCATTTTCTTCGAAACACAACAAAGGAAAAGAAAAATGGACTTACAAACGAGGAAGGCGGAGCGAAACAAAGAAGAAAAAAAGAAAACTTATCCCTAGTACTGTATATATAACAGTATTGAAACGAAAAAACTTAAGCGTGACATTAGCTATTTCGGTTTAAATAAACACTTCATAAAGTCGTCCCAAACGACGATGCAAAACTTGCCTGTCGATTTCCACATATTACTTGAAATGTATGAACTCATTTTAAAAATTCCATAAATTTCCCATATACTCTGCAGAAACCGTTTTTGTTACAAACAATAAAATATATAATTCACCTTATATTATATACGTAATTACTGCATGCAAAAAATACATAAATCTGTCAATTCCTTTCTTCTTACAACAAAAAAGAGGGTTGAATTAAATTGAAGGTTGAATTAACTGTATATATAACAGTATTGAAACGAAAAAACTTAAGCGTGACATTAGCTATTTCGGTTTAAATAAACACTTCATAAAGTCGTCCCAAACGACGATGCAAAACTTGCCTGTCGATTTCCACATATTACTTGAAATGTATGAACTCATTTGAAAAATTCCATAAATTTCCCATATACTCTGCAGAAACCGTTTTTGTTACAAACAATAAAATATATAATTCACCTTATATTATATACGTAATTACTGCATGCAAAAAAGACATAAATCTGTCAATTCCTTTCTTCTTACAACAAAAAAGAAGGTTGAATTAAATTGACTGCACTGAAACTGGCTGAACTGAAAACTGGCTGAACTGAAACTGACTGACTGGAAACTGACTGTGTTGATCCTACTGGATTCAACAACTGGAACTGATTACTCTAGGGGCTGATTTCTGGGGCGGTTGTCCCTCTGGATGCAACCGACTGACTTGAACTGCTATAAACTGGAGTCGGTTTCCGACCTACTCTACCCAAGAAATACACAAATAATGGACAATAAATGCAAGTCAATTTAATTCAATAATTTGAAAAAAGTTGTAAACAAAATAATAAAAAATGTAAACGAAATTTCACTCGAATGTACGTGAATGTACAGGTAATATTATGATTGGCACATAAAATAAAATGATTCTATTCTAACTATAATAGTGAAAATAACCTGGTTTCAATAAAAAGAAATGTATCATTGGTGTATGGAAGGTTCACTGTGTTTTTTGTTAATTCTGGCTTGATACTAATTATTTATTAACTGTTAATAATACTGACTTCTCAAAAATTTGAAAAAAGGATCTGTAATTAACAAGATTCCTACAGGGAAATCCTTGGAGACGTGTCCTGAAGATGTGTCTTGCTGGCCACTTTTTCCTGGATGAAGAATGGGCGTGGAGAACTTGGAGTCGTGACACACCGGTCAATTGAATGTTAATGTGACGAACTGGAAGTCGTGACATTTCGGTCAACTGAATGTTGTTCTAGTTCCAGGGTCTGAAAGACTGGAAGAATCCTGGATGCAGAGGTCGCCATTTTTTAACCCCTCCGTCTATGTCCTTGGTCGGTTCGAAGTTGATGAGGGTTCTGGTTAGGTGGTAGCAACGGATTTGTTACTCTGGAGTAGCTGGTACCGTATAGGAAATCGCAGTAGTTTTCTTCTATACTACTCTCCGATTTCTTCTTGTAGTGGATCGGAGGATTCTGTGAAGCTGATTAAATTCTCTGAAGGTTCCCCGATTCTTCTTGTAACGGATCGGGAAATTATTTTTCTCTATTTAAGACTAAGTTCTCTGAAGAGAGCAAGGTTCGAAGGAGAAGCTAAAGACTTTTTCTTACGGTAATTTACTGTTAAAATGTTACAGGTAATGCTTAGCCTCTAAGTTAGATCAGTCTAGTCAGAATAATCAGAATAACAATTTGAAAATTTACATGGGTTTATATAACCAAATTTTGTGGGCATCATTATTATTTAATGTTGACCTGTTTAGTTTCTATTCTCTATAGACTGCATTATTTTTGCACAATACTTGAAGACACGAAAATTTTTTAGCTGTGGCAACGTCTAAACAGATAAACAAGATATTTGAAGATGAAGTCATATTTTTATGTGAAACCGCATATTGACAGATCTGATGTTATCATGAGCTGCCGAGTTAACTAAAAATGGAAATTGAAATATGCATTTTTACACTTAAACATGCATATGAACAAAAATTAAAGGCTTAAGAGTTAAACTTAAAACGTTAAGCAAGACATGACTTCATCGTTTATAACGAAGAGAGAATGTATACAGAAAATGGACATTGCAAAATTTGATCAGGTTTCATTATTAAGCTAAATCTAAAAAATGATTAAGTAAGTTCAAAAGAAACAGTTCACCAATTATTTGGCGAAAAAAGAAAGCAAATCAAAATTTTGTCCAAACTTGCGTTATGCAATTTTGGTCCTCATGTAAACATGAATATATGACCGTACATACCTTACCTTACCTTATGAACCTTATATTGTTTCGTGCGTTGGTCTCTCTTCACACGGAGGTCAAGCTGGTGGCCCCGCCTCTAGGTCTGGCCTGGTGGAGGAGCGAGTTGCTTTCTTGCGCTCTCCACCGTACATAGCCAGGCACGCCCGGCTCATCTGGTACGTCCTGAGCCAGGCATCCAGTCTTTTCTTGAAGACTTCAACTTTGACCCCCGTTACGTTTCTGAGGTCCTTAGGAAGCTGGTTGAAAAGTCTTGGCCCCTTGACAACCAAGCTATTTTCCTTCAGGGTTGAGGAGGTCCATTGTCGTGCCTTTAATTTGGGAACACTACACATTCTGCCTTTCCTATTTTCCAGTGTTGTTTGAATGGTAATTGGGTTTAGTTTTAGGTTCGGTACCAGTTTTTCGATCATTTTCCATATGTAGATTATGATGTACCTCTCTCTTCTTCTTTCCAGGGAGTACAGATTTAGTTTACGTAGTCTTTCCCAGTAGTTGAGTTCTTTGCAGCCATCAATCTTGGCTGTGAAATGCCTTTGCGTTTCTTCTAGTTTATTAGTTTGTTTCTTCCTTTTTATATGGGGACGTCAAAACTGAGCAGTATTCAAGTTTTGGTATAATCAGTGTTTTTAGCAGAGGAATCATTACTGTCCTGTTCCTTCTCTTGAACGTTTTTAGAACCTGTCCGGCGACTCTTTTTGCTTTATTTATCGCTATCTGATTTTGTGTTTCGAATTTCGCATCATCTGTCATTATTATCCCGAGATCAATCGCTTTCATGCTTCTCTGAATTTCCTGTCTATCTGGAGCATAATATGCAGTCTGTTTAAGTTCTTCTTTTCTGCCATATCTCAAGAGCTGAAATTTCTCGGCGTTGAATGACATGTTGTTGTCTTCTGACCATTTGTATATTTTGTTCGTGTCCCTCTGCAAGGCCTCCGTCATGTACATCGCTGATTTTTCTGCTGATCTTTGTATCGTCTGCAAAGGATGTTACTATACTATTGCTGTTTACTCCGCTGTTTATGTCTGTTAGCATGATAATGAACAGGAGTGGGGCCAGTACTGTCCCTTGTGGTACTGAGCTGCGTACTTCCGATTCTGATGATGATATACCTTGAATTTTGACGACCTGCAGACGATCACTAAGGAAGTTGGAGATCCATTTTCCCACTTTGCCTGTTATTCCCATGTCTTTAATTTTATGTGCTATTATACCGTGGTCACATTTATCGAAAGCTTTAGCAAAATCTGTGTATATAACATCGTAGTTGTCATTGCCTTCCAATGCATCTAGGATATTGTTGTAGTGCTCTATTAGTTGCGATAGGCATGATCTACCTGATCGGAGTCCATGCTGATTTTCGTTGAATCTTTCCCGTGTCTCCAGGAAATCATAAATTTTCTCTCTAACTATTCTTTCAAATACTTTGGTGAGGTGGGACGTCAATGACAGTGGTCTATAGTTCTTTGCTTGAGATCTGTCCCCTCCTTTATATAGAGGGACAATGTTTGCTCTTTTCAAGATGCTCGGTATTTCCCGTGTCTAGGGATCTTCTCCATATCCAGTATAAAGGTGTAGCTATTTCATTTTTACAGTTTTTAATCAATAATGCGTTCCAATTGTCCGGACCTGCAGCTGAATGTGGTTTCATTTGTCCTATAGCTCTCGCTACATCTTCTGGTGTAAACTCAAAGTCTGTCATATACTCTCCTTGCAATTCCTCTTCAAAGAATGCATTTATGTCAGGTATCGCTTTGTCACTTTTTGGGGTACTGAAAACTGATTCACAGTGAGCTCTCAATGTATCAGATATTTCTTTTGGATCGTCGGTTAGTTCATTATTTCCCGTCTTAAGGGCCCAATAGCGGCGCGCGTTTTTGTTTTCCTTTTTGCATAACTATAGAAGTATTTTGGATTTTCAGTTATTGTTTCTACCGCCTTTTCCTCTTCCCTCTCTGGATGGTCCTTAATCAGGGCTTGTATTTCCCTATCGATACCCTCCAGTTTTTCTTTTATTGTTTTCCTGTCATTATCTCCGCAGTTTCCTAACTTCGCCTCCACTCTCTTTCTTTTGCAGAATAGTCTTCTCTTTGCCTTTCTAGCCAGCTCCTCTTTCCTTTTGGCTGTGATTTCGGAGCATATTTTTCTAAAATTCTCAGCGTTTTTTCCTCCAAGGTTGTTAGCATTTCTTCAGTTGTTTTATTCTCGAAAATTGTTCTCCATTCTATTTGGGCCATGTGCGATCTGATTGCTTCCCAATTTATAGTCTTCGAGTTTAAGTTAAAGGCCCCGAATTTACTTCTTTCCACAATATGTGTATTGTCTTCTAATGCTGCCATCATATTTGTTGATATCTCGATTAAGTTGTGGTCTGAGATAATGGTTGGGGTTATTTTTATATCAGCAATCAAGTTCGTTATTCGTGAATACCAGATCCAGGCAGTTATTTTTTCTGGTATTTTCTGTTATCTCCTGTGTCAGCATAAACTCGTTTGTGAGAGCCATCAACATTTTTGCTTGTTCCTGATCTTCTCTTGTGCCCCCCTTGTCCTGGTGAATATATATATTCCTATTCACCTTTTTGTATTTTATAAATGGGAAGTTAAAGTCTCCGCAGATCATTATATTGGGGGATGGAGGGTTTATGGCCTTTATTAGCTTTCTAATGTCGTCAATGGCCTCCGAGAATTTTTTCATATAAGTATTATATGAATGCAAATATATAATAATATAGGGATTATATAAATATACAAATTATATAAATACACGAATTATATAAATGAATATAAGAATTATATGAATGAATATAAGAAGTATATGAATGAATATAAGTATATATGAGTATAGAAATTATTCATTGTTCATTTTTACATATATATTTATGTGTGTGTGTGTGTGTGTGTGTGTGTGTGTGTGTGTGTGTGTGCTTAGTTATTTGGATTCCTTATTATTCAAGTAACTACTATATAATTAAATAAGCTTATTTTTCTAAAATAGTTTCTCCTTGGAGAAGGTATAAACAAAGCTCCATGCAAGATTTTGACCCAAATTTGAAAATTCCAATCTAGTTAGTCCATCTTGCAAGAAATGTCTTTAAGTCAAAATGTACATTGAAATCTAATTGCTGCGGATATCACTGACCACCTTCCATCCTGCATACCTCTTTTTATTGACGCAAAAATAATGTGGGAATCGTTTGAAACAGTATTTAGGACTATAAATGAGGAATGTGTACCGTACAAGATTAAGCGTGCGAAAGTAAATAGCAAGCCCTTGTGGTTTACTTCTAGAGTAGGGGATATTATAAAGAGTAGAGATAGGGCTTATAGGCTACATAAGTGCGATAAAGACGATTTGTCGTTACGAAACAACTACATATCTCTAAGGCGTGAAGCGAAAAGCGTAATAAAAAAGTCCAAGCGCGATTTGAAATCGCCATAGCTCGTGACGGCAAAGAAAACCCCAAGCGATTCTTTCAGTACGTTAATAATAGGAATCCAGCAAAGAGTGTCTTGGGGCTGTTGAAAAATTCAAACGGAGAGCTAGTTTCTGAAAACAAGCAAGTGGCTACCCTGCTAAACAAATTTTTTACGTCAGATTTTCAATAGAAGATGTAACGAATATCCCTACGGTCATAGACATAATACCTTTTGACAATGGTAATACTTTAGATAATATTGTGGTTAGTGATATGGGGGTAATGCGCTATATTGATAAAATGAAAACGCGTAAATCACAGGGGCCGGATTCCATATATCCCATACAACTAAAAGCATTAAAAGAAAGCACTGTTGTGCCGCTAACAAAGATTTTTAATGCGTCTATTTCTAAGGGGTGCGTAATAAATAATTTCAAGTTAGCAAATGTAATACCTATTTTTAAGAAAGGCGATAAAGGTGCGGCGGGAAATTATAGGCATATCAGTTTAACGTCTGTTGTAGGTAAGCTACTGGAATCAATAATTAGGGATCGTATAGTCGAACACTTAGAATTGTATAACTTGATTAAAAATACGCAGCACGGATTTAGGCGAAACAAATCTTGCTTAACTAATCTTTTGAAATTTTTTCAAAGAGTGGTTGAAGTTTACGATAATCAACAGGCGGTAGATGTAGTGTATTTAGATTTTTAAAAAGCGTTTGACACCGTACCGCACAAAAGACTCAATGAAAAAACTAAGACTCGTGGAATCAGGGGTGTAGTAATAAATTGAATAGAATAGTGGTTGCGAGGTAGGAAACAGAGGGTGGTCATTGATGGAGCGGAGTCGTGTTGGGTTAATGTAACGAGCGGCGTTCCTCAGGGTTCTGTATTGGGCCCCTTGCTTTTTCTTATATATTTTAACGATTTAGATCTCGGCCTAGTCAGTACAGTTTCAAAGTTTGCGGATGACACGAAGTTGGGTAGTAGGGCACTTAATGATGAAGATAGAGGTAAAATCCAGGAAGATCTGAACAAAATTGTTGATTGGTCAGTCACATGGTAATTTTGCGTATAGTATGTCAGGGAAGGAGTTGGCAAACGTAGAACAGGAAAAAGAGTTAGGAGTTATAGTCACTGGTGATTTAAAAGTGGCGAAACAAAGTACAGCAACGGAATTTTGAGTACAAATCGCGCGATATTATTGTTCGTCTTTATAAATCATTAGTTAGACCGCATTTGGATTACGCGATCCAATTTTGGAATTCGCATATGCGCAAAAAATATAGACAAAATCGAAAGAGTTCAAAGACGAGCAACTAAGATGATTCCGTCACTTAGGTCGAAGTTGTACGAAGATAGGCTTAAAGAGTTAAAATTGACTACACTCAAGACTAGGAGGCTAAGGGGTGATCTAACCCAGTTTTTTAAAATTATGAGTGGGTTCGATAATGTAAATAGAGATAGCTTTTTCGATATATCACAATATAATAGAACTAGAAATAACGGGTGTAAGTTGACAAGTAGAAGGTTCGAGACAGCAGTGGCCAAAAACTTTTTTACGCATAGAATAGTCAATAGCTGGAATAGTTTGCCAGTAGAGATAATTAGTAGCACGTCTATAAACATATTTAAAAATCGATTAGACGCCTATGTTGATAGATTGGGTATAGTTTAAGGTATTAAAATTAAGGTTTTTGTGGTTCGGAACCCACGTAAAATTGTAGGTCCCATCCGCCACCATGGAGGACATACGCAATACACAACTGCAACCACAATTAGGTAGACCAGCCATGAGTGAATCCTAGGGGCTTTGTTGGTCTGAAACATTATAACATTATATATATATATATATATATATACGGTATATACACCTGAATAACTTCAAGAACCAGCTGGACAGATTCCTGTGCAAAGTCCCTGATCAGCCATGAGTGGCTGGCTACGAGGGAAGGAGATTAGAGAGCAATTCCCTCCTTCAACAAATCCCGAAAACGAAGCGGGATGCTGCAGAGGGGTCGACCACAGGTCGATCCTGAACCGTCGTTCGAATTCACACAAAGTAACACACAAAGTAAGTATATATGTACTGTGTGTATATATATATATATACACTGTGTGTGTATATATATATATATATGACACAGGAGATAATAGAAAATAACAGAAAAAATAACTGCCTGGATTTGGTATTCACGAATAACACGAACTTGATTGCTGATATAAACGTAACCACAACCATTATCTCAGACCCCAACTTAATCGAGATATCAACAAATATGACGACAACATTAAAAGACAATACACATATTGAGGAAAGAAGCAAATTTGGGGACTTTAACTTAAACTCCAAGACTATAAATTGGGAAGCAATCAGATCGCATATGGCCCAAATTGAGTGGCGAACAGTTTTAGAGAATAAAACAACTGAAAAAATGCAAACAACATTGCAAGAAAAAACGGTGGAAATTTTAGAAAAATATGCTCCGAAATCACAGCCAAACGGAAAGAGGAGCTGGCTAGAGAGGCGAAAGAGAAGACTATTCCGCAAAAGAGAGTGGAGGCGAACTTAGGCAACTGCGAAGATAATGCCAGGAAAGTAATACAAGAAAAACTGGAGGGTATCGATAGGGAAATACAAGCCCTAATTAAGGACCATACAGAGAGGGAAGAGGAAAAGGCGGTAGAAGCAATAAAGGAAGATCCAAAATACGTCTATAGATATGCGAAAAGGAAAACAAAAACGCGCGCCGCTATTGGGCCCTGAAGGAAGAGAAATAATGAACTAACCGACGATCCAAAAGAAATATCTGAAACATTGAGAACCCAGTATGAATCAGTTTTCAGTACCCCAAAAAGTGACAGCGATAACTGACATAGATGCATTCTTTGAAGAGAAATTGCAAGGAGAGTGTATAACAGACTTTGACTTTACCCCAGAAGATGTAGCGAGAGCTTAGGACAAATGAAACCACATTCAGCTGCAAGTCCGGACAATTGGAACACATTATTGATTAAAAACTGTAAACATGAAATAGTTACACCTTTATACTGGATAGGGAGAAGATCCCTAGACACTGGGTAAATACCGAACATCTTGAAAGGAGCAAACATTGTTCCTATATATAAAGGAGGGGACAGATGTCAAGCAAAGAACTATAGACCACTGTCATTGACGTCCCACCTCACCAAAGTATTTGAAAGAATAGTTAGAGAGAAAATTTATGATTTCTTGGAGAGACAGGAAAGATTCAACGAAAATCAGCATGGATTCCGATCAGGTAGATCATGCCTATCACAATCAATAGAACACTACAACAATATCCTAGATGCACTTGAAGGCAATGACAACTACGATGTCATATACACAGATTTTGCTAAAGCTTTCGACAAATGTGATCACGGTATAATAGCACATAAAATGAAATATATGGGAATAACAGGCATAGTGGGAAAATGGAGCTACAACTTCATCAGAGAACGTCTACAGGTCGCCAAAATTCAAGGTATATCATCATCAGAATAGGAAGTACGCAGCTCAGTACTACAAGGGACAGTACTGGCCCCACTCCTGTTCATTATCATGCTAACAGACATAGACAGCGGAGTAAACAGCAACAGTATAGTAACATCCTTTGCAGACGATACAAAGATCAGCAGAAAAATCAGCGATGTAAATGAAGTAGAGGCCTTGCAGAGGGACAAGAACAAAATATACAAATGGTCAGAAGACAATAACATGTCATTTAACACCGAGAAATTTGAGCTCTTGAGATATGGTAGAAAAGAGGAACTTAAACAGACTGCATATTATGCTCCAGATACACAGGAAATTCAGAGAAGCACGAAAGCGATCGATCTGGGAATAATAATGACAGATGATGCGAAATTCGAAACACAAAATCAGATAGCTATAAATAAAGCAAAAAGAGTCCCGGGACAGGTACTAAGAAAGTTCAAAAGAAGGGACAAGACAGTAATGATGCCCCTGCTAAAAACACTGATTATACCAAAACTTGAATATTGCTCAGTTTTGACGTCCCCATATAAACAGGAAGAAACTACTAAACTAGAAGAAACGCAAGGACATTTCACAGCCAAGATTGATGGCTGCAAAGAACTCAACTACTGGGAAGACTACATAAACTAAATCTGTACTCCCTGGAAAGAAGAAGAGAGAGGTACACCATAATCTTCATACGGAAAATGATCGAAAACCTGGTACCAAACCTAAAACTAAACTCAATTACCATTCAAACAACACTGAAAAATAGGAAAGGCAGAACGTGTAGTGTTCCCAAATTAAAGGACCGACAAGGGACCTCCTCAACACTGCAGGAAAATAGCTTGGTTGTCAGGGGGCCAACACTTTTCAACCAGCTTCCAAAGGACCTCAGAAACATTACAGGGGTCAAATTTGAAGTCTTCAAGAGAAGACTAGATGCCTGGCTCAGGACGGTACCAGATGAGCCTGGTGTAATTGGCTATGTACGGTGGAGAGCGCAAGAAAGCAACTCACTCCTCCACCAAGCCAGACCTAGAGGCGGGGCCACCAGCTTCACCTTTGTGTGAAGATGGACCACCGCAAGAAACAGCAACAAGGTTAACAAGGTGTATATATATATATATATATATATATACACCTTACCTTACCTTACAAAGGTTCCGCGCGATGATTCCTCATTTCACGAAGGTCAAGCTTGTCGCCCCTCCTCTCGAGTTGGCCTGGTGAAGTAGTGAGTTGGTTTCTTGTGCTCTCCACCTCACATAGCCAGTTACGCCCGGCTCATCTGGGATTGTTCCTCGTCAGGCGTCTAGTCTTCTTTTGAAGATGTCCACTGCAACTCCTTTCGTGTTTCTTAGGTCTTTGGGCAGCTGATTAAACAGTTTTGGTCCTCTCACCACAAAACTATTTTCTTTCGGGGTTAACGATGTTCCCTGTTTCGCCTTCAATTTGGGAATACGACACAGTCTACCGTTTCCACTTTCCACCGTTGTTTGGGGAGTTATAGGGTTCAGAGTAAAATTAGGGACTAGTTTCTCCATTATTTTCCAAGTGTAAATAATGGTGTATCTCTCTCTTCTCCATTCCAGTGAATATAGGTCTAGTTCGCGTAGCCCCTTCCCAGTAATTTAGTTCTTTGCACCAGTTGATCTTGGCTGTGAAGCTTCTCTTGATCCCTTCCAGCTGTCTAATGTCCTCTTTTTTATATGGGGATGTTAGGACCGAGCAGTATTCCAATTTGGGTATTATCAGGGTTTTCAGTAGAGGAATCATTACATTCCTATCCCTTCGTTTAAAGATTCTCAATATCTGTCCCGTTATTCTCTTTGCTCTGTTTACTGCTATCTTATTTTGTGTTTCAAATTTCGCATCATCTGTCATTACAACCCCTAAATCTTTTGCTCTGGAATTTCTCTGAATTTCCTGTCCATTTGGGGTATAATATTCCATGGATTTTAGGTCTTCTCTTTTTCCGTTCCGTAACAGCTGAAATTTCTCGGTGTTAAACTTCATATTGTTGTCTTCCGTCCACTTGTAGATTCTGTTTATGTCGGTTTGTAGAAATCCTATGTCTTCTGGGTTTCTTATTTTTCTACTGATCTTTGTGTCATCCGCAAAGGATGTTACTGCTGTCTCTGGTAACGTCCTCATCTATGTCAGTTAGTATGATTATGAAGAGTAGTGGAGCTAATACTGTTCCTTGTGGTACCGAGCTGAGGACCTCTTATTCTGATGAAGATACTCCTTGTACTGTCACGACTTGCCGCCCCTCACTAAGGAAATTATATATCCATTTCCCTACTCTTCCTGTTATTCCCATATATTTCAGTTTATGTATTATGATTCCATTGCCACACTTGTCGAACGCTTTAGCAAAGTCTGTGTATAGTACTGTACATCATAGTTTTCATTACTTTCAATGCATCAATAATGTTGTTGTAGTGTTCCATTAGTTGTGATAGGCATGATCTGCCTGACCGAAACCCGTGTTGGTTATCATTGAATTTTTTCCGAGTTTCCAAAAAGTCAAAGATTTTCTGTCTAACTATTCTTTCAAATATTTTAGTGAGATGAAATGTAAGCGACACTGGCCTATAGTTTTTGGCCTCGGATCGATCTCCTCCTTTATATATTGGGACTATGTTCGCGCTTTTCAGGATGCCCGGTATTTCTCCCGTGTATAGTGATCGTCTCCATATCCAGTATAGGGGCTCAGCGATTGCATTCTTGCAGTTTTTGAACAGTGTGGCATTCCATTTATCCGGTCCTGCCTCTGAGTGTATTTTTAGTTTCCCTATGGCTTGTGTAATATCCGTCGTAAAGTTGAAATCCGTTATACTTTCCCCTTGTAGTTCTTCAAAGAACGCGTTTCTGTCGTATATCAATTTGTCAGTTTTTGGGATACCGAAAGATGATTCGCACTGAGCTCTTAATATTTCAGCTACTTCTGTTAGATCATCAGATAAAGTACTGTTCTCGTTTTTTAAAGGTCCAATAGTCGCATGGTTTTTCGACTCTTTTTGCGAAATTATAGAAGTACTTTGAGTTAGCTTTTATCGCTTCTATAGTGTCGTCTTCTTCTTTTTCTGTGTGCTTCTCGATTAGTTCCTGTATGACGTCATCGACACTTTGCAGTTTATCATTTAATATTTTTCTGATGTTATCTTTACAGTTACTTAATTTTGCAGTCACTCTTTTTCTCTTTCGAAACAATGCTCTTTTGTCTCTCGAACCTGCTTCTCTTTCCTCTTTGTTGTATTTTTGGGACATGTTTTTCCACAATTTCTAACGTCTTCTCTAAAGTCATTAGCATCTCCTCCGTTGTCTTGGCCTCGAAAATGGTTTTCCAATCTATTACTTCCATGCTGGATGTCACATCTTCCCAGTTTATAGCTTTGGAGTGAAAATTAAAAATTTCGAATTTGCTTCTTTCTGTTGTGCGTGTTCTTTCCTTTCCTGTTGCCTTTATATTAGTTGTTATTTCAATGATGTTGTGGTCCGATATCATAGTTGGAGATATTTCTACATTATCAATTAGATTATTGTTGTTTGTGAATACCAAATCTAGGCAGTTGTTTTTTCTTGCGTTTTCTGTTATTACTTGCGTTGACATAAATTCATCAGCTAGAGCTTGTAGCATTTTTACCTGCTCCTGGTCTTCTCTTGTGCCCCCCTTGTCCTGGTGTATACATATATTTTTTCCTATCCTCTTATATTTCATGAATGGGAAATTAAAATCACCACAGAGAAAAATATTTGGGGTTGGAGAGTGTAGATCTTTTACACAGTTTCTTACCTCTAATGGAATCTGAAAATTTTGAGGTTGGCGTGCTTGGGGGTCTGTACATTACAATTAGTACCATATTTAATTTTCCAACTTTTGCTGCTACACATTTTATGTAGCTGTTTGAGGTACTTATAGTCATTTCTGCCATATGCCTTTCGCGTGTGTAAATAGTACATCTTCCTTTACGTCTCACTGTTCTGTCGGCTCGGAGGATGTTATAGTTGTCAATTTCTTTTTTGTCAATACAGGACTCACAATTTTCACAATTCGCCTGGCAGTCCTTTAGATGAGTTTCCGTGAGGCATGCAAAGTCTGCTCCGGCTCCTTGCATGAGTCCTTTCAGGTATAAAACTTTGTTCGTGGAATGGTTTAATTTAAGGCCCTGAATGTTGGCTCGGATTGTTTTTATTTTTTCTCTTTTGTTTTCGCATACAGGTGGTTCCGATTTGTTTTCCAATGGGGGTGCCGGTTTCGTTGCCTTGTGGTTCTCCGAGAATTTACCTCTTTTTACCTTTGTCGGTAGTAGTACAGTGGCAAAAAGGGAGAGTGCAGAAATGTTGAATAATGTTGCATAATATTACGTAATGTTGCAAGAGTGCAAACTCCCACCCCCCTTTGTTGCCAGAGTGCCACCCCCACCCCCTTTGTTGCAAAACACACCCCACCCCACTTTGTTACAAAAAAAGAAAAAAGAAAAATTTCCCCGCACCATTTGTTGCCAACCCCAAAATGGTGTTGCAAGGGGTATGCATGCAACTTGGAGTTATCCCCCAAGCTGATCCCCCCAAAGGGATGTGCCAACCTTTGTTGCCAACCCCAAAATGAGATTGCAAGGGGTATGCAACTTGGAGGCGGAGTTCTCCCCCAAACTGAACCCCCCAAAGGGGCAGAGAGGAGAGAGATAGGAGGAGAGACCCAGAGGTGGGAACGCAGAGGTGGGAACCCAGAGTTGGGTGTTCACTCGGCTGGAAACCGAGCTCATATGGAATTCTTCAGCCAACCGCCAACTCTTATAGGGTGCCAAACAGCCAGTTGGCTGAGTTGCCAGATGGCGCCTTGTGTTTAATTATTCCTTCAGCCAGTTGCCAGATAGCAATAATTATTTATTTATTCCCTACATTATTCAGCCAATCGTCTACTGAGTTGCCAGATTCGTCATTTATTAATTTAATTCATATATTAATCAGCCTAGAAGGCTGAGTTGCCAGATAGCGCAATGTGTTTAATTATTCCTTACATTATTCAGCCAATCGGATGCTGAGTTGCCAGATAGCAATAATTATTAAATTAATTCATATATTAATCAAAATAGAAGACTGAGTTGCCAGATTCGTCATTTATTAATTTAATTCATATATTAATCAGCCTAGAAGGCTGAGTTGCCAGATAGCAATAATTATTTATTTACTCCTTACATTATTCAGCCAATCGCCTGCTGAGTTGCCAGATAGCAATAATTATTAAATTAATTCATATATTAATCAACATAGAAGACTGAGTTGCCAGATTCGTCATTTATTAATTTAATTCATATATTAATCAGCCTAGAAGGCTGACTTGCCAGATGGCAATATTTATTTAATTATTCCTTATATTCAACCATTTGGCTGCCGAGTTGTCAGATACCATTTTAATTGTTCAGGTGTTCCTTATTAGGAAGAGTTGCTAAATATCACCATTTATTTTAATTCGTTACCAAAGCAGATGAATTTCTCTTTAAAGAGAACTAATTATTTTAAAAGAAATTCTGCTTATTAAATAAATAATTAGAATTTAAACACACTCTCTTTACACAACTAAAATAAATCATTTTATTACTTAATTCCTATTTTTATTACTTTTATTATCACAATTCTCGTTAAATCACTAATAACAGTTGGAAAGGCGAAGAAACCTTACGAAGAAAGGTAGAACGAACGATAATTTCAGATTCAAAACACACGGTCATCTCCCCCTCCCTCACTCCATCCACAAACTTCTCACCCCATCTGCGCCTGTATATATATTAATTATTTTAAAAATATACAAAACGTATCATATAACCATATTTGTAGAAAAAAATACATAATAAATAAATGATTAATTCGCCATTTATTTTAATTTTTATTTATTTTATGGAGAGTTCTACAGATCTACAGAAGCTAAGGCTAACAAAGACCCTAAGATCCACTCTAAGGTTAGCCCGAGAGAAAGGAAAGAGTAGGGGGTTAAGAGAAGAAAATAAGGGGTTAAATAAGTAGCAACACCTATCACTCATGGGTCAACATTCATTCAGAAAAAGAAAAAAGGCTCACCATCATCATCCGCCTGCCACTGCCGACAAGTCAGAAAAATAGTCAAACAGAATAGGAAAGGGGTGAAAGATGAAAATTAGTAAAATAAGAAAGCTTACAAACCATGCAAACATAGTCTTAACTCACAGTCATACCATGCAAACTACAGACATGCAAGTAAGGAGAGTTACAGACATGCAAGTAAGGAGAGAATAAGAAAAAAAAAGTAGGTAAAGTTAAACAAAAAGTGGGTTAGTTTACTCTACGAGCTACATCTACGTTCATGTTAGTCTATTTTTTTTATATATTTTATTGCTGGCATCACAGGCTGGCATGTCACAAGCTGGCATTAATCGTCAACAGACCCATCCTCGACCACCACCCCCAGAGCTCCTGTTACTAATTGTTTTTTATTTTAAACAACGTTAATATTTTTAAAATGCCTATCTAAACGGTTCTTAAACATATTAAAGCTGGTAGAGTGAACGACTGATGCGGGAAGATTATTCCATTTATCAATTTCTTTAAACGTAAAGATGTTTTTAGCGATATTAGTAATGAAACGTCTGCCACGCAAATTAAATCCGTTATTACGAGTATTGCTATTATCGAAAGTGAACAGTTTGTCAAAATTTACGTTATCAATGTTATTAACGATTTTGAAAACCTCAATAAGCTCCCCCCTTAATCTCCTAGTTTCGAGTGAATGCAAGTCTAACTCTTTTATCCTATCTTCATAAGGCTTGTTGCGCAATGACGGAATTAGTTTCGTGGCACGACGCTGAACCCTTTCTAACCTATCATTATCCTCACGCAAATACGGGCACCAAAACTGAACGGCATATTCTAAATGAGGCCTGACTAGGGACTTGTAAAGGGGCAATATAATATCCTTCAATTTAAATTCGAAATTACGCGCTATGAAGCCTAACATCCTATTAGCTTTAGCGCAAGACTCCAGGCACTGGTTCCTAACTTTTAAATCCTTAGATACGCGTACGCCTAAATCTACTTCCTCGTCAACGCTCGCTAACTCTCTATCATTCATCGTGTACGTGTAATTATTGTTACGAGAACCTACATGCAAAACTTTACATTTGTCTACGTTAAATTGCATCTGACACTTATCCGTCCACTCCATAATCCCATTTGCATCGTCTTGGAGCCTATTTCTATCGTCCTCGTTAACAACCTTACCGCCTATTTTAGTATCGTCCGTGAATTTTGACACGTTACTAGTCAATCCTACATCTATGTCGTTAATGTAAATTACGAATAGCAATGGGCCTAACACTGAACCCTGTGGGACACCGCTAAGCTACATCCACCCACCCCGATTCACTACCATTAACAACGACCCTCTGTCTCCTAGCACGAAGCCATTCCTCTAACCAGTTAGCTACCTGACCGCTTATACCGTGAGCTTTAACCTTCGCAATTAATCTTCTATGCGGAACTGTATCGAACGCCTTTTTAAAATCTAAATAAATAACGTCAGCCGCTCTATGCCTATCGTATTCGCGCACTATTTCGTTATAAAATTCTGACAAATTAGTTAAACAAGATCTATGGCGTCGAAACCCATGCTGACTATTATTAATCAAATCTCTACTTTCTAAGTGATCAATGCTACGATTCCTAACTACGGATTCCAAAAGTTTACCTACACTTGACGTTAAGCTAATGGGCCTATAATTACTAGAGACCGTGCGGTCGCCTTTTTTAAAAATGGGCGTGACGTTAGCTAATTTGAAGTCTTCAGGAATAATCCCCGTTTCGAGTGACTGATTAAAAATCTTAGTTAAGGGGTCTACAAAAACGTCTTTCAAATCTTTCAAATGTCTGGGATAAAAAGCGTCAGGGCCTGGAGCTTTGCTAACTTTTAGCCTGTCGACATAATGCGCAATCTCACCCTCGTAAACAGTTATTTCATCCAAAATAGTCTCGCTACTAAATGGAACGATATCGTCCACATCGGGAACATTATTTACGTCTTCTATGGTGAAAACTGTCGCAAAAAAGTTGTTAAAAATACCCGCCATCGCCTGAGCGTCAGAAGCCAAAGTGCCGTTAACATCCACTAGAGGGCCTATGTTATCTTTTATCGGCTTACGATTATTGACGTATTCAAAAGCCTTTTTTGGATTATGTTTACTATCCGCAGCTATAAGCATCTCTAAATTACGCTTAGCATTCCTAACTGATCTTTTAACCTGACGTCTAAGCTCAATATATCTATTAAAGTTAGCTGCCGTGCCATTGTGCTTATTAAGTCAGAATATATCGCCGTGTTTTACTTTTTATTTTTATTATAATTTATTTAAATTCACTATTTCTTTAGTTTCTTTCCTCTTTCGTCTATCATAATTTGTAACTTGAAGTTCACTAGGAAAACTTATTAATGTCGTTTAACAAGTTTATTTGTTTATCGAACAGTTATTTATTTTGCAATTTTTTTTCCGTTAACAAAATTCAAGTTAGATAGAGAAGAAATCATTTATCCAGTTGGCTTATATAGTCATACAAGGCACAGTAATAACAAAATATTAGTGCAGGAAAATATATTTCACAATTCGGGCGGAAATAAAGAAGAAAAAATATATAATAAATGAATGAACAATCATATTATTACAGGAAAATAAATGAACACTGTGTGTGGGTATATTTCAATTCAAAAAGAAAACTTATCACGTAAAATCTAAACGTATTTACTGGAATTCTATCTCCAGAAATTTTTAATTAACTTTCGCCAACGGTTACAAGTAAAATTAGAAAATTTTTATTAAAACAATGCTTAATAATGCTTGATTTTGGGTTCAAATGCGGAACGTTAACAACCCTAAATACAATAGATCAGTGGTCCCCAGCCTTTTTTTGTATGGCTCCCCTAAAACCAATTCTAATCCAACTTCATTATCCAATCATTAGATATTATTTTCTATAACTTCTAGATCGCTTGTCATTAGACTACCTACAAATAGTTGTCAATACCCAGCAATTAATTTCCCCCGAAGTAAGCGTGAAATTATTATTATTATTATTACCACTACTAATGATATATATATATATATATATATATATATATATATATAAATCATCCTATTCTGAATAGCCCAATAAATCCTCAAATTAAATATAAATTTGTAACTGTAATCTATTTTTAAAGTAAAATTTTAGGCCTGTAACTTATTTTATATTTTTTTAACTGTAACATATATATATATATCATATATATATATATATATATATATATATATATATATATATATATATATATATATATGTTATATATATATATTAATTTATCTATTTCTATTTTCTCTATTTCTATTAACATGTACATTGAATTTCTTATATATATATATATATATATATATATATATTATACCTACATATGTTTATTACCTGGAAACGTTTCAATTTTACGTTCATACTTTTTTATTATTAACATCACAATTTTTGCTAAATCAGAAAATATAAACACAAAAATCTAGACGAAAGAAAAAGAAAATTTATAGGATGCCCAAAATAAAAATCTTTCCTCAATCAATAATAATTAATTTAAGAAAATTTAAAAATTTTTATTTTCAAGCTATTTTTATCTTGAATCGTGACTAAATATTTCATGTTACAATTTAAATGTGTAGAACCTTCTGTAATTGAATAATGATTCTTTATAGAGAATTCACGTGAAAATTACTGTGCATCACCACATGCAAAATGGTCTCATCAATCCTCAAGGGCGTATCAACAAAGCGAGTGAACGAAATGATGACTTTCCACTCAATATTATTCCCAATCTCATCCGTGAACCGCAATGCAAATGCACAAAAGTGAAAATCCACATTTGAGAAAAGGGTTTCTTGATTTGAGAAACAATGCGAATCCACCCCCCATTGACGGTAAAGGCACCAAGTGGGATTGTTAATATTTCCTAATTACCTTAATTTATCAGATGCACCAGGAAAGCCAATCTTTTTTCTTTTAGTCCAGTGAAACAGGTTTACGTTTTTACTGTATGCGTATTAACTTGTGGTCATGTTTCTGGTGTTTTTAAATTTGCACTGTGTTAACACTGCATGTTATTAAGTTTGTTTCGTGTTTTTGTAGTTGAGTGTATAAGATAGCTCATACAAATAAACATTGTAAATGCTTAGTATTGAAATATATGCGTCAATGTTAACTTTCTATATATATATATTATATATATATATATATATAATATATATATATATATCCGATTTTCACTTTATAAAAGAAGCGTTATAAGATTATCCCCCTTAATTAAATACATAAAAAGATAAGTCATTGAGCATACTTTAGCTGCTATCGCCCGAATTATTCATTCTGACGAAGGTCGAGTTTTTCGTTCCACCTTATACGTGTAATCCGAACCACGACCCGCCAAGAGAGACCTGAAATTACAAAATTCTCTCCCGCACACGATTCAATTTTGTTCGTAGAGATTGAATTTTCTTCTAAACTTCCAACTTGTTCACAGACAAATTGTCGTATCACGATTCTAACCAATAACCCAGAAAAATTCCATGTTACCCGAATGACATTAGTACATAATGGTCAGTTTACTTATATTAACACCTTGAAAAGCATTTACTCTCAATAGTTAACTCTGTCATTAGAAACAGTGAGTTAGTGAGGTAATGTGGTAGAGTGGTAGTGATGTAGTGGATAGAGAAGTATTGAATTAGCTGGGTTGTGTGGTAGTGGGTAGTGAGGTAGTGTGGAAGTGAAGGCCCTGCAACGGAAAGAATAGGATAGTGTCAACGAAAATGAATTTAACTGAAATAATTGTGTGGTGGTGTATTGGTTAGCGTCGCTGACTACGAATCTATCGGCCCCGGGTTCGAGACCCGACGGCAGCCGGCGCGCAGAAAAACCCAACTGTTCATCCTTCCACACAATAAAGAAAGTGGTTGGTAGATAAATGGGTACCCTAGGTGGCCTAGTGGTTAAGACGCTGGGCTGCTGATGGGGCGTGGTTCGGATTCCACTTTAAACTGTAGGTCTAAGGTGGAGTGAAAAGTTTGACCTTCGTCAGAATGAACAATTCTGGCGGAAGCTAACGAAAAGTAACGAAAAGGTACTGATAAAATAGTTCACATAATTTGTTGGAATAAGAACTTGGGTAATAAATCTAAGCTAATTATGTCCATAATAAATCTAATCTAACCTAATTATGTCCATAACAATTGTTTATCATGAACATCTAATATATTAACATATTCCCCATAAATCACCTCTCTTTATATATATTTATATATATATATTACCGATTTTCACTTCATAAAAGAAGCGTTATAAGATTATCCCCCTTAATTAAATACATAAAAAGATAAGTCATTGAGCATACTTGAGCTGCTATCGCCCGAATTATTCATTCTGACGAAGATCAAGTTTTTCGTTCCACCTTATACGTGTAATTCGAACCACGACCCGCCAAGAGAGACCTGACATTACAAAATTCTCTCCCACACACAATTCAATACCTCTCTACCCCACTACATCACAACCTCTTAACCACTATGCTATAATTATTATAAAATTGTTATAACATCACTGTAATTTCTCGAGGTAATATAACGGGGCAATCGGTTTTCATATGTCTCATTTCGCTGTTTACTTGTGTAAAGCCAATATTAAGATGCCCTCCGTACGCCCCATCTCTTTCTCTCTCTCTCTCTCTCTCTCTCTTTCTCTCTCTCTCTCTCTCTCTCTCTCTCTCTCTCTCTCTCTCTCTCTCTCTCTGTATATATATATATATATATATATATATATATATATATATATATACAGTATATATATATATATGTACGGGGCTCCAATAAACCTTAGCCCCCCGCCCATGGCCTAAACCATTAGAGGTACAGTAAAATTAAACATACCTTACAAAAGAGAATTTAATCCTGCATTTAATGAGGAACAATTAAAACTTGGTGTTCCCGCCATTGGCTTCCAAGACAGCCTGAATTCGCTTTGGGTAGTTTGCCAAAAGTGACGTGAATAGATCTTCATCGTTACGCAAATTTGCTGAAACAGTTTCAATGTGTTGCGTCATTGTATCCTTCGAAAATCGATTTGCTGCAGGTTCTTGAAACAAAAGACATTCAACCTTTTCCTTTATAACTGATCCAATGTGTTCACAGATGTTCAGGTCAGGAGAATTTCCTGGCCATTCTTCATTTCCAAAGAAATCGATCTCATGGTTCCGCAACAACTGTTGAGTGATTAGTGCCTTAAAGCAGGGGGCCTTATCTTGCAGAAGTGTGACCTGATCGACATCCATAACATTGCCTGGGTTTCTTAGGAAAGGAATGACATGCTGGGATAGAATAATATCACGACAATACTGTCCATCCCAACTCTGACCATTTGGCTTCAGCACCAACATGAGCTTCTATGCAGTGAACAAAACAAACACACCAACACAGCCTGGACTTTTTAATAATTCGCGATAATGTTCATTGTCATCGATTTCATCTGGTGTTGTGGTCCACACTCGATCATTTTGGTAGTTAGGCCGACGTGTTACGTAAACAAAAAATTCATCGGAGACAGCTAAATGCATGAAATCATCCACATCCCAATCTTCAAGATAATGGGCAAACCACATTCTGTCATCGATGTTAAGTTGAGTTTTTCTTGGCTTTGGAAGTTCATGCCAAGGCTTTAAACCTTGCCTATGACGGTACAGACGAATGATCTCACCACTAACGATCTTTCCTCTCAACACTTCGATCTCTCAAGAAAGTTTAGCACAGCTGTTTTTCCCCTTATGCGTACCGCTTTCAATGATGTCTTTTGTTTCCTGAGAGAGTGGCAAATTTGGGCGCCCAGATTTGGTTGTATCCATTTCACATTCATCCAAAGTTTTATTCCAATTTCTTTTGACGGAGTCCTCACTTCTTCGCAACTTTTTGGCAACGCATGAACGTGTTATAAAGGTGGCTCCAGCATCACGAGCTTCCCGAAATGTTATTGCTCGTATGCGATCTATCACACGGTGCCTCTCCGAATCACCAATTAATTGAGAAGCCATTATATTATCACTTTATCAGCTAGAGTAATTTTAATACCTGCAATAAATAAAGAATTTTATATATTTTTATAATCACTAAAAACTATTTCGATATAAGTAAACATGTAAGCTGCAAATTGGGGGGGGGGGGCTAAGGTTTTTTGGAACCCCTTACAAATTAGATAAATATTTAATTTATAGACAACATTCTTTCCTATAGGCTCTGAAAAAATACAGGCGCAAGAATTTTCAGGTGCGGTATGTACCGTGCGTTGTACGAACTTTTATTAGCCTTTAAAATGCTGTATTGTCCAATAGAGGTGATAAAATTAACTTAAATCGAAGGGTGGAGCTTGTACAGAAAGGTCTAAAACATTATCATTCACGTTTCGTTGCTTTTAGACAAATTTTAAAATGGATAAATCTATAGCAAACGCATGTGTGTATATATATATAAATATCAATGTTTAGAGGATTGTATTGTTTCTGAAGCAGAAAGGTTTCAGTTTTATGCCCGAAGTTCTCATAACGTATACCATTGGGAGACAAAGACAATAGCGCATGTATATAGATGCGCTATTGGGGACATTCCATTTCGCGCCACTATCCTCTTTCTGCGAATACAATGAAACATAATTGTATTTTAAGATCCGCTTACCCCGCCTTAGACCTATTACTCCTATTGTTATTTGATTTGAACTTTTTTCCTTTGTTCTTTGAGTCCGCTGGGGGGGATGTTAATAGTAGCATTTTTCTCGAATTTGCAGGTTCCATACACCATGATTGTCGTAAAAAAAAAAAAAAAAAAATCTTTTTTAGTTCGCGCATTTGCATGGACAATATTACAAAAATTATGTCAGGATGTAATGCTGTCTCATTCGGTTGCACTCTTGCAACAAAGGGGGATTGTGGTTTGCACTCTTGCAACATTAGGTAATATTATGCAACTTTTCTGCACTCTCACTTTTTGCCACTATACTACTGTCGGTACCTGTTGTCCCGATAACGCATGAAGTTCCTCTGTGCGTGCCTTCTGTCCGGCTCTCGGATTCCTATATTTGTCAGTTGGTTTTGTAATTGCTGGATAGTATTTAGCAGTTGAATTGTGTTGGCTGCGTCTAAAAAATTGGCATTCTTCTTTGATGTTCGTTTTTCCTGTTCACTCGTTGCGTTCCTTTGAGGGTGGTGGTAACGGCATTTTTTTCCCTGTTTGCAACTCCCATATCTTGCATAGGCGTTGCAGACCGTAAGATGGTGGAACTTGCATTTCTTATCAAATTTGCAGTATCCACTTGTGTAATGCGTGTTGCATAATGTGGGATGTGCATATATGCATTGCCCATCCCGATATCTGCAGTTTCCTTTCGCGTAGTATTTACATACGATATTTTCTACGCTTCTACCTCTTGTTTTCTTATTATTTTCAAAGTTCTTAATTTTGGTATTATCATTATTTTTAGTTGGCTGTTTATTTTCTACGTTTTTAGTTATTATCTTTTTATCATTTCGCTCGTTGGACAGTTTGACTACTTCGCAACTTTTACTTATTTCTTTTCTTTCATCTACATATTATATTGTTTATATTGTTATTCGTTATTAAATTGTTGTTCGTTATTATGCTGTTATTCGTTATTTCGTCCCCTCTCTCTCTCTCTCTCTCTCTCTCTCTCTCTCTCTCTCTCTATATATATATATATATATATATATATATATATGCACTAAAATCACAGAATAACACGTAATCTTATTAATAAGCAAACAACCACAGGGAAAAGGAAAAGGAAACACGAAGTCCGAGCGCTTTCGTGATATATTCAAATTTTTTGTTTCTCCCTGAAGATGTGAATATATCACGAAAGCGCTCAGACTTCGTGTTTCCTTTTCCTTTTCCCTGTGGTTGTTTGCTTATATATATATATATATATATATATATATATATATATGAAAATTATTTCACGAAAGTAACACGCGAATAATATTTATGATGAAAATAACCACGAAGAAATGTTCCTAAGGATGTGTTCCCGAGGATGTCATTGAACGAAAGCGCTTGAACACTATTTCTTTCTTTCATTTTCCTTCGTGGTTATTTTCATCATCATCATATATATATATATATATATATATATATATATATTTTCGCGTCGTATGTGTGTGTGTGTGTGCGCGTGAACATGTAATTTTTTTCCCACGATGATTTAGCTCCTGAAGAAGATTGAGCATTGGAATGGTTTGATGTAGGAGGAAGATGTTCTTTTCAGTTTTTAATCAAACGTAGCCAAATGCACTCTGTTTATCTAAGAGTGGTTTGGGACAAGTATTTATTGAAGTGCAATGAGCTTACAGAATTTTTGCAGTATCTTTTACAGTTTACTGCTTTTAATTTTAAGTGTCTTTCTGCAGAGAGATTTATTATTATTATTTCGAGAAGAATTTGCACATTTTGTGATTCTGTTCAAAGTTCTAAATACTTGTTTTAAATATTAATTATACTGCTGATATATATTAATATCTGATTATTATTATTATTATTATTATTATTATTACTATTATTATTATTATACTTATTATCATTATTATTATTATTATACTTATTATCATTATTATTATTATTATACTTATTATCATTATTATTATTATTATTATTATTATTATCACATATTGTATTTCCTGTAAAACCTTTCTTCATAAACCCTAGTCAACAATTTCACCTGAGAAATATTTACAAGCTCTTTTGAATTCTGGTTATGCATCTTTTCTCCTCGTATTTCATCCATCCTATTCGCATAAGTAATGTTTACATCGTGTTGCGAAAGCCAAAAGAATTTTAGATACAGAAGTCTTTCTCACGTAGAGGCCTAAAAAGGAAATGTCAAAAACTATTCTGAAAATATGTTATCGTTGAATGAAGTTTTCAGAGTTCATTGACTCTCTTTGTGAGTTTAATGAAGTTTGTATTATGTGCATGGTGAACAAAAGTAAGGTGCTATGAATATCATGTACACACGATAGTACTGTTTTAGAACAACGAATTATTATTATGAGTATATGGGTAACTCCTCGATAACGAATCGAAAATAGTTAATTTGACCATGCGATGATCGCAAGGGTAATTTGTGTAATATGTGTAATGATTCTAAAATACGTAAGCCACTTAATTGGTTAGCGTTGTTGGTGTCAATAATTTTGAAATGTGATGTCTTTCATAGATAATTTTTTTGAGTATGAATGATCAATAATGAAAAGATTTTAAAGGTTTATGTAGAGGAAATGATGTTCTCGATGAAATGCCAATGTGTTCGTTTATTAGTTGATACAGGCGGCTAGTGCTACCAATATAATTCGCTTGGCAGCGAATACAATCAACAGAATATACCTTAAACAGAGACAACAACCAGAAACACGCAGACAGACAAACTGCCAGACACAAGAAAACATACAGACTCGACACGACCATTACACCCTTCAATACAGACCAGACCACCAACATCATCAAAAACATTAAGAATTCGAAGGCTACTGGACCAGACAACATATCTAACAGACACCTTGAACACTTGGGCCCACAGGGAATACTAGCTCTCACAAACATCAGCACATATTCATACCAGCACTGTATTATTCCTGACATATGGAAACAAGGTAAAATTATTATACTACTCAAACCAAACAAAAATCCAACAGAACCAGCTTCCTATAGACCCATTACTTTACTATCCACACCTTCCAAAGTGACAGAAAGACTAATCTTACAAATCACCAACCCACACATACCACTATCGCCTACTCAACATGGATTCAGACCTCACCACTCAACCACGACATTACTCACTAACCTCACACAGCACATCGTGGATGGCATCAACTCCAGACGACCAGCTAAACGTACACTATTAGCAACAATAGACATTAGTAAAGCATTTGATGCTATCCCACGCTTCCCTCTCATAAATAAAATACTCAACACAAACATGCACAATAACACCAAAAGGTGGCTGAGCAAATATCTTTCAGGAAGATACTCACCTGTCACATTTAATGGCAAGTCATCCAAAAACAAACTTTTTCCGAACGGGGTCCCATGAAGGCTCTGTCCTCTCACCAACACTGTTCAACTTATACATGCATGACATTCCAACACCCATAGATAACAAACTTACCTTACCTTAAATTTACCTTAAAGCGCTTCTGCCTCAAGGGTGCGCTGCTCCCACGAAGTCCGCTCAGCGCCTCCTGAGGCGGGGCCACGACGGGGTCGCCACCCTTCTTTTCTCTTGCTCCTGCCATACGATTTGGTCCCCTATTGAATTTGTGGGGGTTGGTCTGGCAGAGGAATACCCTGGCACTGTGGGTTGGTCAGGTATGTTGGCTAAACACATGTCCAAGTGTTTTTTAAAAGTATCTACTGGGACTGCACTTATATCTCTAAGGTACTGAGGCAAGGAGTTAAACAGGCGAGAACCTTGCCTAGAGATACTATTATATTGAAGAGTTTGAATCCTTCTCAGAGTGTTTGGTGGGAGGTGATATTTTTTACACATTCTGCCAGTTCTTGTTAAGGTGAGCACAATTGGTTCAGTATTGGGGGCAACTAAAAGCCCTTCTAGAATTTTCCAGGTGTAGATTAGGATGTATCTCACAAACCTTCTCTCTATGGAATAGAGGTTGAGGCCTCTGAGCCTATCCCAGTAGTTTAATTTGTTTTTACTTACCTGTTGCCCATCAGGTTGTTTAATATACGAGGTAAAGGTTCTTTGTAGGCCCTCAATTTTTTGCAATTCATTCTGTTTGTGGGGAAACCATAATTGAGAGCAGTAGTCAATGCGTGGAAGGACAAGTGATTTCCACAGGGTAAGCATGGTCATACTGTCCCTAGTTCTGAATGTCCTCAGTATATATCCTATTAGTTGTTTGCATGATGAGGTTACTTTGTCAATGTGCCTGTTGAATGTTGCATCTTCAGATAATATAATCCCTAGATCCCTGACATGATCAGTTTGTACAATATCTTTTCCTGTGGGTCCAGTGTAGTTGAATTGTTCTTTCAGGTATTTATTTGGTCCATACTTAATTAGTTAAAATTTGTCTTCATTGAAGGCCATATTGTTTGCATCTGCCCATGCATATATAGTTTGTAGATCTTTTTGTAGTTCTACACTGTCTTCTTTTTCTGTAATTAGTCTTAGTATTCTGGTATCATCTGCGAATGACAGGAGAGAGCTTCCTAGGTTACAGTTTATATTGTTTAGCATTATAATGAATAGAATTGGTCCTAGTACTGTGCCTTGCGGCACTCCACTAATCACTTCTTTTTCTATGGATCTTGCTCCATTTACAATTGTTATTTGTTTTCTGTCAGAGAGAAAGGCATGGATCCATTTTCCTATTTTTCCACAAATACCAAATTCTTTTAGTTTATGGAATAATATACCATGGTCAACCTTCTCAAAAGCTTTTGCAAAGTCTAGATAGATGACATCAACATTGTGGTTTTCTCCCAAATATTGTAGGATTGCATTGCAATGGTCTGTAAGTTCAGTAAGGCAGGATCTCTTGTCTCTGAAGCCATGTTGAAAGTCTTCTAAGAGATGTTCATTTTCTATAAAACTGACAATGTGCCTTTTCAGGACTTTCTCAAATATTTTAATAATATGGGAAGTCAAGGATATAGGTCTATAGTTCTTGGCTTCCTTTCTTTTGCCTCCTTTGTAGATTGGGGTAATATTTGCTTGTTTCATGATTGGTGGTATTCTATTGGTGTCTAGTGAGGATCTCCACAGGATTTTCAAAGGCAGAAATAAAGTATGTTTGCATTCCTTAAGAATCTTGGCTCCAATTCCATCTGGACCAGGGGCTGAACTCCCCGGTAGCTCTGTTATTGCCTGTTGTATATCTCTAGTGGTTATTTGTATATCTTCCAATAATGGTCTGTCTTGGTCATTTTCTTCTCTATCAATAAACGCTGTAGTTTTTATTTTCTTTGCTACTACAGGGGTACTCCAGCTTAAAGCATATTGAGATTGTAGAATCTTTGCCATTTCCTGTGTATTAGATGTGAGAGTTAGTCCATCTTTAGCAATCAATGGGTCAATGCTCGTTTTGATAACTGCTTTGCGTTTAGCATAGCTAAAGAAGAATTTGCTATTTTCCTTTATAGTGCCAATAGCTTTGTGTTCATTATCAATATTCTCTCTTATGGTTGACTCCTTTATTTTAAGTTCTAACATCAGTATCTGATTCCGGATGTTACTATGTCTTGTATCACTTAATTGCTTTGTCAGTTGTTTAGATAGCTTTGTTCTCTTTCTCATAAGTGTCCTTCTGTATCTGTGCTCTTTTGTCCGGTGCTTCTTTGCACTATCGTTTTTCTTTGGTGTGTGTTTGTATAATGCTGATGATAGCAGGTATTGTATTCTACTCCAGCATTCTTCTGGCTCTAGGTTTTCTAATTCATCTTCCCAGTTTATTTCTCCCAGACAGTTATTTATTGATGTCCAGGCTGACTTGTGCAGGTTTAGGTCAGAGTATGGCAAGTTCGTTTGGCATGGGTCTTGCTTACATTTGTGGAGGAACAAGTTTGTGAATATGTGCATGACATTGTGGTCGGAGTGTATAGTTGGTGTTATAACAATGTGGTCAATTGTAGTTGCATTATTTGTCAGCACTAAATCTAGGATATTATTTTTTCTAGTTGGGCAGTGGACATGTTGTACTAGGAGCAGTTTTTCCATAAACTCATTCAGGTGTTTTGACTTGGACCTTTTTGTCCCTGATTTCATACCACCATATTGGTTCCAGGTGCAATTTGGGAGATTAAAGTCTCCTGTAATGATTAAGTCTCTTGTTGAGTCTACAATAGCTGGGCATTGCCTGATTTTTTCCAGGACTTCAGTGAGCTCTAGATGGGAGCTATCTGGGGGGGGGGGGGGGCTATAGATATTCACTAGTATTATGTCTTCTTTATTTATACTGAGCATGATGATTAGGAGTTCACAGGCTCCATTTGAGTATGCCATGAGCAGTTCACTTTGAATATTTTCAGGGATGTACATCAGGACACCACCATTTAGACGGTCTTCTCTGTCACATCTATGGGTGGTGTACCCTTTGATTGCAATTTCACTACTCATGATCATGGGGTTCAGGTGTGTTTCGGTGAGGGCTATAACTGTGCTAGTAGTGTTTTCCACTAGGCTCTTTAGGTAAGGTACTTTGGTATGGTTTGAGTTTGGGTAAAGGCCCTGGATGTTTAAGTAAATTATTGATACATTTGTGGAGCCATTTGTTTCATCTCCCACATATAGGGCATTTGTAGGGTTCCTGCTGGGGTTCTCGTTTGCTTTTGTATGAGGAGCCCAAGTGAGCTTTGAATGTCTTGTACTTGTTTTATGAGGTGGTAAAACCCCAATGGGGTTTCATGGTTGCTTGCTGTACTATTTTCACCAGTGGGCATACCTGGACCCGCTACATCAGCATAAGATCTGGGTGCAGGAATGGTATTTGGTCTTGGGTTTTCTTGCATCCCTTGGGCCATAGATAGTGCTGATGGATAGCAGGCTCACTATCCTGGTATTCTCTCCGTTGAGTTTGATGTGGTTGGAATCGGATTGTTCCCTTCAGGTGGGCCAGATTGCATTTCTCTTTAAAACAACTTCTTTCCCACCATGAGCTCTGGCAAATTTGGGGATGAAAATAGGGACATATTGCATTGGATCTACATCCAGAAATGCCATTCCCATCGTGTATAAATTTTTTGCAGAGTGATGGGTGAGCAAATGGGCACTCTCTTCCCTTAAGTCCATATTTACACAAGCCCCTCCTGTAATACTTGCATACTGGCCTCTTGGTTTCACTTTTGGCTTTTTGGTGACTGTGTACAGTGAGGTTGTTCACTTTGTTGAAGGTCTTAGTGTCCATTTCCTGTTCTTGTTTTCTCTCTTTTGGTGCCCTTTTTGCTTGCAGTTTCCCTCTCTCTAGGGTCTCATCCTGAGGGTTTCTCACTTTTTCAGGAAGCTCTGCATTTGCAATGATAATTTCCTCCTCCTGTAACTCACCTGCCAGTTCTACTTCAAGCTCTTCAAATTGCCTGTCATTGTCATCGCAAATTTGACGAGCACATCTAAAGCATGAGAATTTTCTTTTTGAATTTTGAAGGATGAGTAGGAAATAAATAGGTAGTTCACTACAACTGTAGTGTATCCATAGTCTGCATTCATCACATTTTAATGCATGCAGGCTACAGTCTAATGCACATTTTATGCATGGGTTTCTGTTTTTGTTTTCTTCCTCTGCCATGTTGACTTGCATACTGGTTTTAGTGTGGAGAACAGTCACCAGCGAGTCCATTTTTTTGTAGATATTCGTAGATATTAAAATATTTTGCAAAGGTTTAAATTTATTGTTTATTATTTATTATTTACTTTTATTAATTATTATTTATTATTTATTATTATTATTTATTATTTATTACTTACTTGTATAATGTTTGTACTTGAATTTGTTAAAATATTTTAACTAACAAATACTCATCCCAGATCAATTGGATTTTATGAGTATATTTGTAATTTTTTTTTTGTAAATATACTTTGTAATTTTTTGTAATTTTTTTGTAATTTCTTTGTAATTTCCTATATGCAGATCACATCACTCTACCATCCACCGACAACAACATCGACACCGCTACAAATAACCTACAAACATATATAAGCAGTATACAAGACTGGCTCACACACAATAGACTCAAAGTAGCGCCCACAAAATCAACCATCACCTTGCTAACAAGCAACAAAAAAGAACACCAGATAACTCCACAGCTTACACTAAGCAACGCCAACATTCCACACACTAACAGGACCAAAATACTTGAGTTCACATACAAAACATCATTACCTTTTGCAAACCACATTCAGGACATTAAAAACAAATGTACGTTAATACTAAACACGCTTAGGGTACTAACAGGCACAAACTTTGGACACCAGCAGGAAACAACATCACTCATATACAAACAATATATTCGCTCAGTTATGGACTAAGCTAGCCCATGCTTGGCACCCATTATCTCAAACACACACATAAACACCTTACAGACAATACAAAAGAACGCACTTCGGATCATTACAGGATGTACTAAAACAACACCAACAGAACACCTGCACACAGAAACAAAAATACTGAAAGTTAGGGAACATTTAGATATGAGGGGAACACAATTAATGGCAGCAGCGACGACTAACCCACATCACCCTTGCTACTACATGTACAATCATGCACCAACACCTCGCACCATTAAGGTAACACCAGAGAGACATTATAACCAAGTACTCCATTCCACACCACGTCCCACAGACATCGCACAGTACAGAAAACACATACACACACACTTAACCCACAAAGCACTGACACGACTCGGTCCGAATGCGGTCCTAGATGCGAAGCCGCCACCCATTAACAGGTCAGAGATCAGCCTGAGCAGATCGGATCGAGTTAACTTAGCACGATTCCGATGTGAACATCACCCCAACTTCCAGACATATAAACACAGACTAGACAACTCCATAGACGACACCTGCCATCTGTGCCAGGAAACACCACAAACAATTGAACACATTATGACAGACTGTACCGCTCTAGCACAACAACGAACACAACACAACATCACTAGTACGCTGAACCTCTGGTCCACTCCGGAGAGGGCGATCGGTTACCTGCGTGCCGCCGGCTTGCTCGATCAGGGTGGGCTGATCGGCTAACCAACACCAACAACAGCAACAACAACAACATAATATACCGCTATATACCCACCTTCATAGAGGAGTAGATATGAAGGTAGAAGGCCAAGGGGAAGGAAAAGGAAAACAATGCTGGATGATTTGAAAGCAGGCAGGAGCTACCATGAGATGAAAATAATAGTTCAGGATAGAACACTTTGGCGGGCACATGAGTTGGACCTGCCTGATAGGCAGAATACGATGGATTGATGGACCCACCCTGAATGACTATAATGACTATGGTTCCGTATTTAACCTTTCAGTAAAAAAGTGAACCTTCATCTATAATTGTAGCTCCACACAATCGAATAATTTTATTTTATAAAGTTCATAAAAATGTAGATTAATTTTAACTATGTCTCTTTTTGTATAGCCATAAAAATAATCGTATTTAGTATTAAATTAGCACTGAGATGAAAGAAATTCCGAAATGCCTGCAGTAGATTATTGAAGCATGATACAAACTTTAGTTTGTCCATTTAAAATTTCAATAAAGTTCAAACTCTCAAATACGATGAAGCCAAAAACCGCATTCTGAAGTGACACTAGACCAGTGCTCTTCAACCTTTTTATGCTTACCGCCCACTTTTGTAACTTTTGAATCTCCGTATCGCCCACCAAAATTAAAAATGCAAAAACTCAAACTAAAAGTTATATACCCTGCATAAAACAATAAAATTAATTGCAATTACCTTTAGATTAATGAGATCCTTGAGCCACTAGTGGGCGGTACCGCCCAGGTTGAAGAGCACTGCACTAGACTGTATATATGTACATTATTATATACTAGTACAGTTCCCGTCGTTTCGCTGACGGTTAGACAGGCTAAACTACAGAAAAGAACGCAGCCGTGAAAATTTTGAGCTTCACATTGTGTCAACATTTCTGAATCTGGTATCTCCCAAAACCTCCTCACCCCCATTCATGCAACTTGGGGGCTAACCCCCTCCCCCATTACCCCCACCCCTCCCCATTACCCCACCCCTCCCCATTACCCCACCCATCCCCATTACCCCCACCCCACCCTTCCCCCATTACTGCCCTGGATAAATTTCACAAACAGACAAACAGACAGGCTAAACTACAGAAAAGAACACAGTCATGAAAATCTTGAGCTTCACATTGCCGCCCGTAATACAATTTCTGAATTTTTTTCTCACAATTTTTTCTCACAATTTCTGAAAGTGTGACGGACGGACGGACGGACGGACAGCTCTCTTATTATAGTATAGATTATTACGGGCGGCAATGTGAAGCTCAAGATTTTCATGACTGTGTTCTTTTCTATAGTTTTATTGACCAAATAATTAGTCATGAAAATCTTTAGATTCAGAAATCTTGACACAATGTGAAGCTCAAGATTTTCCCGGCTGCGTTCTTTTCTGTAGTTTAGTCGCGGTGCTGGGGCCTTCGGGCCCAGTAATTTTAATTATTTAATTTATTATCACCCACGTGCACAACCTGGGGACCTAATCAATATGTGTGTGAAGTTTCATGTTTGTAACTGCTTCCATTTTGGAGTTATGGCTGGACACACACACACACACACACACACACACACACACACACACACACGTCCCGTTATTATTATTATTATTAATTATTATATATACTAGTACAGTTCCCGCCGCTTCGCTGACGGTTAAACAGGCTAAACTACAAAAAAAGAACCCAGCCGTGAAAATTTTGAACTTCACATTGTGTCAACATTTCTGAATCTGGTATCTCCCAAAACCTCCTCACCCCCATTCATACAACTTGGGGGCTAACCCACTCCCCCATTACCCCACCCCTCCCCATTACCCCACCCATCCCCCATTACCCCCACCCCCACTCTTCCCCCATTGCTAAACTACAGAAAAGAACACAGTCATGAAAATCTGGAGCTTCACATTGCCGCCCGTAATACAATTTCTGAATTTTTTTTACACAATTTTTTCTCACAATTTCTGAAAGTGTGACGGACAGACGGACAGACAGACGGACAGACGGACAGCTCTCTTATTATAGTATAGAATTGATACACACAGACCGTGCCTGGAACAAGGAACTCTTCTGGGAAAATTAAATCCACTATAGTCGAAATAAGTAATGGCAAATGACAAACACTATAGTTTTTCTTTTTCATTGGTTAGCCCGACGTGGGCAAGGGGGCACTCGCAAAGAGACCCCAAAAATATAGCTTCCCTCACCAACTATCTGCAAAGCAGATAGGATCCAACTTTGGGACAGGATCTAGGGTTTAAAGCAGCCTAGACCAACTATAATTAGAACCACAATATAAGCAAAAGACTCGTTGCATTAACGTCGGATTGAATACATCAAAGAAAAATGGGTAACCATTGTACTTTTAGCCAAAAACCAAAACTTAAACCTCAGCTGGCAAAATTGAGCGTCCACTTTCCAAGGCACATAACATGTCCGTTTCATGATGGGATAAAACTCAGAATAGTCCGCTGAGGTCTTTTATGATACACACGGACCGTGCATGGAACAAGGAACTCTTCTAGGAAAATTAAATCCATTATAGGGTGTTTCAAAAGTCCCTCATTATTTTTAAAATTTTATTAAAATAGCAATTACAAGAGGAACCAAATGACAATTTGGTTGCTGAGTCTACGATTCATGAAAATTTTGGTGGCATCAAACTTGGCTTCATAAGTCTACTGGAAAGTCACTGGTACACCTCAACGTGGGCACCGTCTTTTTCGAAACAAGTGAGCCACCGTTTTACGCATTCTTGGCCGACATTGGACAACATTTCGGGAGTAACAGAAGCACACGCATTCCTGATCCATTCTTCTAGTGTGGGGAGGACTCGCGGCTTGGTGGCGTACACTTTGCTCTTAATGTAGCCCCACAAAAAGAAGTCGCATGGGGTAAGATCAGGCGAGCGAGCAGCCCATTCGATGGGACCACGGCGACCAATCCACCGATCCGGGAACTGCTTATTCAGAAATGAGCGAACCTCACGCGATTAATGAGCAGGGGCACCGTCTTGCTGGAAAATGACATCTTGCATGTCAGCTACAGCTCACAGTTGGGGGATGCAGAACTCCTGAAGCATACGAAGGTAATTGTCTCCGTTGACGTTCACGGAATTTCCATCTTGATCCCGGAAGAAGAACGGACCAATCAGCCCAGCTAAGGAGATGGCACACCAGACGACCAATTTCGGCGTATCCCTTTCATGTTCACGGATCTCCGCAGGATTGTGAGTTCCCCAGATGCGGGTGTTGTGCCGATTGACGCGACCAGAAAGGTGGAAGAGAGCTTCGTCGCTGAACCACATTTGCTCCAGGATCGATGGGTCTCTTTCGTAGTGATGCAGCAGTGTCTCACACATCTCCACCCGGCACTCGTAGTCTTGAGATTCCAGCTTCTGAACCACCTGGATCTTGTACGGATACAGCTTGAGACCACGCCGCAAAATCCGTTGGATAGATGTCGCGCTGATGTTCAGTTCCGCAGCAGCTCGCCGAATGGACTTTCCTTGACTCTGAGTAAACGCCTCACGGACAGTTTCGACATTCTCCTCACTTCGCCCACTTCGAGGTCTTCCTGATCGTGGTTTGTCCTTTACGGATCCGGTCTCCATAAACTTCCGGTGGGTGGCGACGATGGTGTTCCTATCCGGTGCATAATGCTGTCCGTAGACTGCCCGGAATCGTCGCTGCACTTCGACCAGATTGAAAAACCTCCTGCCATGCAGCGATTTTACACCTCTGCTCTAGAGTCAGCATGGTAGCAGAAGAAAACGGAGCAAAACTTCAAATGTAGACTCAAAAACATTCTCAACTACTGAGTAAGAGTTTACCACAAGATGAACGTCGTTGGTCGATTAGCTGCAAAGAAAATTGAAAATCAAATTAGTGAGGGACTTTTGAAACACCCTAGTCCGAATAAGTAATTGTGAATGATAAACTATAGTTTTTCTTTTTCATGTTGTTAGCCCGACATAGGTCACTCGCAAAGAACTTATTGAATTGAATAATTAGTGTCACCAGCTTCGCCTCCAGCCAAACAAACAATTAATACTATAAACACCCAGGAATGTCTGTCAGTCTGTCACGCTCGAAAAGAGAAGAGAGAAAACTTTTATGTTTCTGAACCGATTTCGACCAAACTTCGTGTGATGGATGGGGGTGATGAGTAATGAACGAAAATATATGTGTGACCAGCCCTTCCTCCCCCAATTACTGGGCCCGAAGGCCCCAACACCGCAATAAAACTAAAGAAAAGAACGCAGCCATGAAAATCTTGAGCTTCACATTGTGTCAAGATTTGTGACCAAATAATTGAAACCCCCAATTACTGTCTTTTTAATTATTTGGTCAATAAAACTATAGAAAAGAACGCAGTCATGAAAATCTTAAGCTTCACATTGCCGGACGTAATAATAAAAAAGAAAAAAAGAGAAAGTTTCTTGCTGCAGTCTGTTCTCCAGCCCCCCAATTACTGGGCCCGAAGGCCCGGAGGCCCCAACACAGCAGGTCTAGCTAAATGGGCCCGTAGGGCCCTGTTTAGCTAGTATTTAATAAGGAGAGAGAAATTACTTTGTTGTTTTGTATTTAATTAGGAAAATAAATCACTTATTTGTTCACAGTGATTAACAATTCAGTAACGGTAGTTATAGTGATTAACAGTTACATAACGGCATTTATACTATGCTAAAGATGACTGAGTATTAGCAATAGGAAATGGTTCTACAGTCTAATTGTTAAGAAAGTACAATGATGATAAACACTAATTTACGTAGGCTAATGAGATATGCAGCAGTGAACGCACAATAAGTAATTAAGCCAATAATAACCGAGATAATGAATGTACGGTGTGGTACAGTAAATGGATTAGGCAAGTAAAATGAAATGCATAGATAAGCAAATAAACAAGCGGATACAAATAGAGTAAGATAATTTAATACGGTAAAATAATTGTACAGGCCTACCGCAGTCGTAATGAGAGAGTTAGTTTACCGGTTGCTTGCGTACACTTTTGGGTGTAGCCTATTCGCGATGCTGCGGTAACACTGTGTAGGCTACGCGGGAATTGCTTAACACGAAGGCAAAGTAGGCTTGTGGCTTGTAGCCTACTAGGTTTACGGACCTAGGTTTCGAAGGATTGCTTCTGCAGGCGGACTGGCCTTACCGGCGAGAGGATGAGTGTTGAGGGCCGGTAGAGACTTGTTGAAAAGGGGGCCAACGGAAACTCCTGCAGAAGTGATGTTGCTTCCTGTAGGATGAAATTGTAAAGAGCCTTGATGGTAAGCTTCGTGTATGCTCGACCGGAGCCTTGAAGGAACAGCAGGCCGTTCTCCGGCGAAGGCCGGAGAGCGGGTGGCGTGACGAGTGGTGCTACTGACGAAAGTGCAGAGAGTGAGACGTGACGACCAAAAAGAGAAAGTGGCAATTGAGAGTGATTTGAGAAAGAAACTGCGGAGCAAGTGTAGTTTACGTCCCCCTACATTATCCTAGTGTAGTTTACGTTCTCCTACATTATCCTAGTATAGTTTAAGTTCCCCTACATTATCCTAGTGTAGTTTACGTTCCCCTACATTATCCTAGTGTAGTTTGCGCTCCCAACTTGTCCGCGTATACCTAGTCAAATTGGATCACACCTGAAGATCAGGGCCCCCAGCCTTCTTTAGTTAACCTTATAAGGTTACTAACGAACATATCACGACTTAACCTAACCAATCGTTAGGTCAACCAACTGTACGCCTTTGACGATTGGTTAGGTATGTCGTGATATTTTCGTTAGTTAGCCTTTTAATGCTAACTAAGAAGGCTGGGGCAATGATCTTCAGGTAATCCATCAAATTTATGTGTATATACAGTATATATACACATAATATGTATAAATAATTGACGATTGGTTAGGTTAAGTCGTAATATTTTCGTTAGTTTTAACGTTTTATTTGATGGATTCATTTAAAAAAATGTCTCCAAAAGATCCTAGTGTAGTTTGCGTTCCCCAACTTTGAACTAGTGTAGTTTGTGTCCCTTTTGCGTCAGGGGGACGTAAACTACACTTGCTCCGAAACTGCATTTTATAGGCCTTCTTGACGTCTTCTAGTGGTCGTTTCGAGAAATACCACAAAATCAAATCTGTTTTCCTCTGTGGGCCTGTTTCGTGCCCACGTGTATAGCCTTTGTTTGATTCCATGACTGATTGAGAACGGCGAGGAAAGGATTTTGGTCGGTATATATATATATAATATATATATATATATATATATAATATATATTTATATATATATAAGAGACTTTATATAAGAGACTTTAGGTTATTGTTAATATAGGTCGCCTTGCTGTAGAAATCGCTTCGTTGGATAATTCGAGGAAGTATACCTGTTAAAACAATCTTATTAGTTTTCTCCTTTAATCGCTCTAATAAGTCCCTGTACCTAGCCAGCAGTTCTTCCGATCTAGAATTTAAAACGTTATTAGTACCGACATGAATAACATACGTTGTGTCCTCGGCGGTACCGTCTGTAAAATGGTCAACATTATTAGTTATATCCTCCACCCTTGCACCAGGGTAGCAGTAACGGCGCCTACGACGAGGGTTTCTCCCACAGAATTCCTCGAGCTGCCCTCGAACAATGGAATCACCAACGAGTCGTATTTCCGGTTCATCAGTATCTTCGAACCATATATATATGTATATATATATATATATATATATATATATATATATATATATATTCAAAAGCAACAAAAAAGAACACCAGATAACTCCACAGCTTACACTAAGCAACGCCAACATTCCACACACTAACAGGACCAAAATACTTGAGTTCACATACAAAACATCATTACCTTTTGCAAACCACATTCAGGACATTAAAAACAAATGTACGTTAATACTAAACACGCTTAGGGTACTAACAGGCACAAACTTTGGACACCAGCAGGAAACAACATCACTCATATACAAACAATATATTCGCTCAGTTATGGACTAAGCTAGCCCATGCTTGGCACCCATTATCTCAAACACACACATAAACACCTTACAGACAATACAAAAGAACGCACTTCGGATCATTACAGGATGTACTAAAACAACACCAACAGAACACCTGCACACAGAAACAAAAATACTGAAAGTTAGGGAACATTTAGATATGAGGGGAACACAATTAATGGCAGCAGCGACGACTAACCCACATCACCCTTGCTACTACATGTACAATCATGCACCAACACCTCGCACCATTAAGGTAACACCAGAGAGACATTATAACCAAGTACTCCATTCCACACCACGTCCCACAGACATCGCACAGTACAGAAAACACATACACACACACTTAACCCACAAAGCACTGACACGACTCGGTCCGAATGCGGTCCTAGATGCGAAGCCGCCACCCATTAACAGGTCAGAGATCAGCCTGAGCAGATCGGATCGAGTTAACTTAGCACGATTCCGATGTGAACATCACCCCAACTTCCAGACATATAAACACAGACTAGACAACTCCATAGACGACACCTGCCATCTGTGCCAGGAAACACCACAAACAATTGAACACATTATGACAGACTGTACCGCTCTAGCACAACAACGAACACAACACAACATCACTAGTACGCTGAACCTCTGGTCCACTCCGGAGAGGGCGATCGGTTACCTGCGTGCCGCCGGCTTGCTCGATCAGGGTGGGCTGATCGGCTAACCAACACCAACAACAGCAACAACAACAACATAATATACCGCTATATACCCACCTTCATAGAGGAGTAGATATGAAGGTAGAAGGCCAAGGGGAAGGAAAAGGAAAACAATGCTGGATGATTTGAAAGCAGGCAGGAGCTACCATGAGATGAAAATAATAGTTCAGGATAGAACACTTTGGCGGGCACATGAGTTGGACCTGCCTGATAGGCAGAATACGATGGATTGATGGACCCACCCTGAATGACTATAATGACTATGGTTCCGTATTTAACCTTTCAGTAAAAAAGTGAACCTTCATCTATAATTGTAGCTCCACACAATCGAATAATTTTATTTTATAAAGTTCATAAAAATGTAGATTAATTTTAACTATGTCTCTTTTTGTATAGCCATAAAAATAATCGTATTTAGTATTAAATTAGCACTGAGATGAAAGAAATTCCGAAATGCCTGCAGTAGATTATTGAAGCATGATACAAACTTTAGTTTGTCCATTTAAAATTTCAATAAAGTTCAAACTCTCAAATACGATGAAGCCAAAAACCGCATTCTGAAGTGACACTAGACCAGTGCTCTTCAACCTTTTTATGCTTACCGCCCACTTTTGTAACTTTTGAATCTCCGTATCGCCCACCAAAATTAAAAATGCAAAAACTCAAACTAAAAGTTATATACCCTGCATAAAACAATAAAATTAATTGCAATTACCTTTAGATTAATGAGATCCTTGAGCCACTAGTGGGCGGTACCGCCCAGGTTGAAGAGCACTGCACTAGACTGTATATATGTACATTATTATATACTAGTACAGTTCCCGTCGTTTCGCTGACGGTTAGACAGGCTAAACTACAGAAAAGAACGCAGCCGTGAAAATTTTGAGCTTCACATTGTGTCAACATTTCTGAATCTGGTATCTCCCAAAACCTCCTCACCCCCATTCATGCAACTTGGGGGCTAACCCCCTCCCCCATTACCCCCACCCCTCCCCATTACCCCACCCATCCCCCATTACCCCCCCACCCCCACCCTTCCCCCATTACTGCCCGGATAAATTTCACAAACAGACAAACAGACAGGCTAAACTACAGAAAAGAACACAGTCATGAAAATCTTGAGCTTCACATTGCCGCCCGTAATACAATTTCTGAATTTTTTTCTCACAATTTTTTCTCACAATTTCTGAAAGTGTGACGGACGGACGGACGGACGGACAGCTCTCTTATTATAGTATAGATTATTACGGGCGGCAATGTGAAGCTCAAGATTTTCATGACTGTGTTCTTTTCTATAGTTTTATTGACCAAATAATTAGTCATGAAAATCTTTAGATTCAGAAATCTTGACACAATGTGAAGCTCAAGATTTTCCCGGCTGCGTTCTTTTCTGTAGTTTAGTCGCGGTGCTGGGGCCTTCGGGCCCAGTAATTTTAATTATTTAATTTATTATCACCCACGTGCACAACCTGGGGACCTAATCAATATGTGTGTGAAGTTTCATGTTTGTAACTGCTTCCATTTTGGAGTTATGGCTGGAACACACACACACACACACACACACACACACACACACACACACACACACACGTCCCGTTATTATTATTATTATTAATTATTATATATACTAGTACAGTTCCCGCCGCTTCGCTGACGGTTAAACAGGCTAAACTACAAAAAAAGAACCCAGCCGTGAAAATTTTGAACTTCACATTGTGTCAACATTTCTGAATCTGGTATCTCCCAAAACCTCCTCACCCCCATTCATACAACTTGGGGGCTAACCCACTCCCCCATTACCCCCACCCCTCCCCATTACCCCACCCATCCCCCATTACCCCCACCCCCACTCTTCCCCCATTGCTAAACTACAGAAAAGAACACAGTCATGAAAATCTGGAGCTTCACATTGCCGCCCGTAATACAATTTCTGAATTTTTTTTACACAATTTTTTCTCACAATTTCTGAAAGTGTGACGGACAGACGGACAGACAGACGGACAGACGGACAGCTCTCTTATTATAGTATAGAATTGATACACACAGACCGTGCCTGGAACAAGGAACTCTTCTGGGAAAATTAAATCCACTATAGTCGAAATAAGTAATGGCAAATGACAAACACTATAGTTTTTCTTTTTCATTGGTTAGCCCGACGTGGGCAAGGGGGCACTCGCAAAGAGACCCCAAAAATATAGCTTCCCTCACCAACTATCTGCAAAGCAGATAGGATCCAACTTTGGGACAGGATCTAGGGTTTAAAGCAGCCTAGACCAACTATAATTAGAACCACAATATAAGCAAAAGACTCGTTGCATTAACGTCGGATTGAATACATCAAAGAAAAATGGGTAACCATTGTACTTTTAGCCAAAAACCAAAACTTAAACCTCAGCTGGCAAAATTGAGCGTCCACTTTCCAAGGCACATAACATGTCCGTTTCATGATGGGATAAAACTCAGAATAGTCCGCTGAGGTCTTTTATGATACACACGGACCGTGCATGGAACAAGGAACTCTTCTAGGAAAATTAAATCCATTATAGGGTGTTTCAAAAGTCCCTCATTATTTTTAAAATTTTATTAAAATAGCAATTACAAGAGGAACCAAATGACAATTTGGTTGCTGAGTCTACGATTCATGAAAATTTTGGTGGCATCAAACTTGGCTTCATAAGTCTACTGGAAAGTCACTGGTACACCTCAACGTGGGCACCGTCTTTTTCGAAACAAGTGAGCCACCGTTTTACGCATTCTTGGCCGACATTGGACAACATTTCGGGAGTAACAGAAGCACAGCATTCCTGATCCATTCTTCTAGTGTGGGGAGGACTCGCGGCTTGGTGGCGTACACTTTGCTCTTAATGTAGCCCCACAAAAAGAAGTCGCATGGGGTAAGATCAGGCGAGCGAGCAGCCCATTCGATGGGACCACGGCGACCAATCCACCGATCCGGGAACTGCTTATTCAGAAATGAGCGAACCTCACGCGATTAATGAGCAGGGGCACCGTCTTGCTGGAAAATGACATCTTGCATGTCAGCTACAGCTCACAGTTGGGGGATGCAGAACTCCTGAAGCATACGAAGGTAATTGTCTCCGTTGACGTTCACGGAATTTCCATCTTGATCCCGGAAGAAGAACGGACCAATCAGCCCAGCTAAGGAGATGGCACACCAGACGACCAATTTCGGCGTATCCCTTTCATGTTCACGGATCTCCGCAGGATTGTGAGTTCCCCAGATGCGGGTGTTGTGCCGATTGACGCGACCAGAAAGGTGGAAGAGAGCTTCGTCGCTGAACCACATTTGCTCCAGGATCGATGGGTCTCTTTCGTAGTGATGCAGCAGTGTCTCACACATCTCCACCCGGCACTCGTAGTCTTGAGATTCCAGCTTCTGAACCACCTGGATCTTGTACGGATACAGCTTGAGACCACGCCGCAAAATCCGTTGGATAGATGTCGCGCTGATGTTCAGTTCCGCAGCAGCTCGCCGAATGGACTTTCCTTGACTCTGAGTAAACGCCTCACGGACAGTTTCGACATTCTCCTCACTTCGCCCACTTCGAGGTCTTCCTGATCGTGGTTTGTCCTTTACGGATCCGGTCTCCATAAACTTCCGGTGGGTGGCGACGATGGTGTTCCTATCCGGTGCATAATGCTGTCCGTAGACTGCCCGGAATCGTCGCTGCACTTCGACCAGATTGAAAAACCTCCTGCCATGCAGCGATTTTACACCTCTGCTCTAGAGTCAGCATGGTAGCAGAAGAAAACGGAGCAAAACTTCAAATGTAGACTCAAAAACATTCTCAACTACTGAGTAAGAGTTTACCACAAGATGAACGTCGTTGGTCGATTAGCTGCAAAGAAAATTGAAAATCAAATTAGTGAGGGACTTTTGAAACACCCTAGTCCGAATAAGTAATTGTGAATGATAAACTATAGTTTTTTCTTTTTCATGTTGTTAGCCCGACATAGGTCACTCGCAAGAACTTATTGAATTGAATAATTAGTGTCACCAGCTTCGCCTCCAGCCAAACAAACAATTAATACTATAAACACCCAGGAATGTCTGTCAGTCTGTCACGCTCGAAAAGAGAAGAGAGAAAACTTTTATGTTTCTGAACCGATTTCGACCAAACTTCGTGTGATGGATGGGGGTGATGAGTAATGAACGAAAATATATGTGTGACCAGCCCTTCCTCCCCCAATTACTGGGCCCGAAGGCCCCAACACCGCAATAAAACTAAAGAAAAGAACGCAGCCATGAAAATCTTGAGCTTCACATTGTGTCAAGATTTGTGACCAAATAATTGAAACCCCCAATTACTGTCTTTTTAATTATTTGGTCAATAAAACTATAGAAAAGAACGCAGTCATGAAAATCTTAAGCTTCACATTGCCGGACGTAATAATAAAAAAGAAAAAAAGAGAAAGTTTCTTGCTGCAGTCTGTCCTCCAGCCCCCCACTTACTGGGCCCGAAGGCCCGGAGGCCCCAACACAGCAGGTCTAGCTAAATGGGCCCGTAGGGCCCTGTTTAGCTAGTATTTAATAAGGAGAGAGAAATTACTTTGTTGTTTTGTATTTAATTAGGAAAATAAATCACTTATTTGTTCACAGTGATTAACAATTCAGTAACGGTAGTTATAGTGATTAACAGTTACATAACGGCATTTATACTATGCTAAAGATGACTGAGTATTAGCAATAGGAAATGGTTCTACAGTCTAATTGTTAAGAAAGTACAATGATGATAAACACTAATTTACGTAGGCTAATGAGATATGCAGCAGTGAACGCACAATAAGTAATTAAGCCAATAATAACCGAGATAATGAATGTACGGTGTGGTACAGTAAATGGATTAGGCAAGTAAAATGAAATGCATAGATAAGCAAATAAACAAGCGGATACAAATAGAGTAAGATAATTTAATACGGTAAAATAATTGTACAGGCCTACCGCAGTCGTAATGAGAGAGTTAGTTTACCGGTTGCTTGCGTACACTTTTGGGTGTAGCCTATTCGCGATGCTGCGGTAACACTGTGTAGGCTACGCGGGAATTGCTTAACACGAAGGCAAAGTAGGCTTGTGGCTTGTAGCCTACTAGGTTTACGGACCTAGGTTTCGAAGGATTGCTTCTGCAGGCGGACTGGCCTTACCGGCGAGAGGATGAGTGTTGAGGGCCGGTAGAGACTTGTTGAAAAGGGGGCCAACGGAAACTCCTGCAGAAGTGATGTTGCTTCCTGTAGGATGAAATTGTAAAGAGCCTTGATGGTAAGCTTCGTGTATGCTCGACCGGAGCCTTGAAGGAACAGCAGGCCGTTCTCCGGCGAAGGCCGGAGAGCGGGTGGCGTGACGAGTGGTGCTACTGACGAAAGTGCAGAGAGTGAGACGTGACGACCAAAAAGAAAAGTGGCAATTGAGAGTGATTTGAGAAAGAAACTGCGGAGCAAGTGTAGTTTACGTCCCCCTACATTATCCTAGTGTAGTTTACGTTCTCCTACATTATCCTAGTATAGTTTAAGTTCCCCTACATTATCCTAGTGTAGTTTACGTTCCCCTACATTATCCTAGTGTAGTTTGCGCTCCCAACTTTGTCCGCGTATACCTAGTCAAATTGGATCACCTGAAGATCAGGGCCCCCAGCCTTCTTTAGTTAACCTTATAAGGTTAACTAACGAACATATCACGACTTAAACCTAACCAATCGTTAGGTCAACCAACTGTACGCCTTTGACGATTGGTTAGGTTATGTCGTGATATTTTCGTTAGTTAGCCTTTTAATGCTAACTAAAGAAGGCTGGGGGCAATGATCTTCAGGTAATCCATCAAATTTATGTGTATATACAGTATATATACACATATATATGTATAAATAAATTGACGATTGGTTAGGTTAAGTCGTAATATTTTCGTTAGTTTTAACGTTTTATTTGATGGATTCATTTAAAAAAATGTCTCCAAAAGATCCTAGTGTAGTTTGCGTTCCCCAACTTTGAACTAGTAGTTTGTGTCCCCTTTTGCGTCAGGGGGACGTAAACTACACTTGCTCCGAAACTGCATTTTATAGGCCTTCTTGACGTCTTCTAGTGGTCGTTTCGAGAAATACCACAAAATCAAATCTGTGTTTCCTCTGTGGGCCTGTTTCGTGCCCACGTGTATAGCCTTTGTTTTGATTCCATGACTGATTGAGAACGGCGAGGAAAGGATTTTGGTCGGTATATATATATATATATATATATATATATATATATATATATATATATATATATATATATAAGAGACTTTATATAAGAGACTTTAGGTTATTGTTAATATAGGTCGCCTTGCTGTAGAAATCGCTTCGTTGGATAATTCGAGGAAGTATACCTGTTAAAACAATCTTATTAGTTTTCTCCTTTAATCGCTCTAATAAGTCCCTGTACCTAGCCAGCAGTTCTTCCGATCTAGAATTTAAAACGTTATTAGTACCGACATGAATAACATACGTTGTGTCCTCGGCGGTACCGTCTGTAAAATGGTCAACATTATTAGTTATATCCTCCACCCTTGCACCAGGGTAGCAGTAACGGCGCCTACGACGAGGGTTTCTCCCACAGAATTCCTCGAGCTGCCCTCGAACAATGGAATCACCAACGAGTCGTATTTCCGGTTCATCAGTATCTTCGAACCATATATATATGTATATATATATATATATATATATATATATATATATCAAAAGCAACAAAAAGAACACCAGATAACTCCACAGCTTACACTAAGCAACGCCAACATTCCACACACTAACAGGACCAAAATACTTGAGTTCACATACAAAACATCATTACCTTTTGCAAACCACATTCAGGACATTAAAAACAAATGTACGTTAATACTAAACACGCTTAGGGTACTAACAGGCACAAACTTTGGACACCAGCAGGAAACAACATCACTCATATACAAACAATATATTCGCTCAGTTATGGACTAAGCTAGCCCATGCTTGGCACCCATTATCTCAAACACACACATAAACACCTTACAGACAATACAAAAGAACGCACTTCGGATCATTACAGGATGTACTAAAACAACACCAACAGAACACCTGCACACAGAAACAAAAATACTGAAAGTTAGGGAACATTTAGATATGAGGGGAACACAATTAATGGCAGCAGCGACGACTAACCCACATCACCCTTGCTACTACATGTTACAATCATGCACCAACACTCGCACCATTAAGGTAACACCAGAGAGACATTATAACCAAGTACTCCATTCCACACCACGTCCCACAGACATCGCACAGTACAGAAAACACATACACACACACTAACCCACAAAGCACTGACACGACTCGGTCCGAATGCGGTCCTAGATGCGAAGCCGCCACCCATTAACAGGTCAGAGATCAGCCTGAGCAGATCGGATCGAGTTAACTTAGCACGATTCCGATGTGAACATCACCCAACTTCCAGACATATAAACACAGACTAGACAACTCCATAGACGACACCTGCCCATCTGTGCCAGGAAACACCACAAACAATGAACACATTATGACAGACTGTACCGCTCTAGCACAACAACGAACACAACACAACATCACTAGTACGCTGAACCTCTGGTCCACTCCGGAGAGGCGATCGGGTTACCTGCGTGCCGCCGGCTTGCTCGATCAGGGTGGGCTTGATCGGCTAACCAACACCAACAACAGAAACAACAACAACATATATACCGCTATATACCCACCTTCATAGAGGAGTAGATATGAAGGTAGAAGGCCAAGGGAAGGAAAAAAGGAAAACAATGCTGGATGATTTGAAAGCAGGCAGGAGCTACCATGAGATGAAAAAATAATAGTTCAGGATAGAACACTTTGGCGGGCACATGAGTTGGACCTGCCTGATAGGCAGGAATACGATGGATTGATGGACCCACCCTGAATGACTATAATGACTATGGTTCCGGTATTTAACCTTTCAGTAAAAAAGTGAACCTTCATCTATAATTGTAGCTCCACACAATCGATAATTTTTATTTTATAAAGTTCATAAAAATGTAGATTAATTTTTAACTATGTCTCTTTTTGTATAGCCATAAAAATAATCGTATTTAGTATTAAATTAGCACTGAGATGAAAGAAATTCCGAAATGCCTGCAGTAGATATTGAAGCATGATACAAACTTAGTTTGTCCATTTAAAATTTCAATAAAGTTCAAACTCTCAAATACGATGAAGCCAAAAACCGCATTGAAGTGCACTAGACCAGTGCTCTTCAACCTTTTATGCTTACGCCCACTTTTGTAACTTTTGAATCTCCGTATCGCCCACCAAAATTAAAATGCAAAAACTCAACTAAAAGTTATATACCCTGCATAAAACAATAAAATTAATTGCAATTACCTTTAGATTAATGAGATCCTTGAGCCACTAGTGGGGCGGTACCGCCAGGTTGAAGAGCACTGCACTAGACTGTTTATGTACATTATTATATACTAGTACAGTTCCCGTCGTTTCGCTGACGGTTAGACAGGCTAAAACTACAGAAAAGAACGCAGCCGTGAAATTTTGAGCTTCACATTGTGTCAACATTTCTTGAATCTGGTATCTCCCAAAACCTCCTCCCCACATTCATGCAACTTGGGGGCTAACCCCCTCCCCATTACCCCCACCCCTCCCCATTACCCCACCCATCCCCCATTACCCCCACCCCCACCCTTCCCCCATTACTGCCCTGGATAAATTTCACAAACAGACAAACAGACAGGCTAAACTACAGAAAAGAACACAGTCATGAAAATCTTGAGCTTCACATTGCCGCCCGTAATACAATTTCTGAATTTTTTTCTCACAATTTTTTCTCACAATTTCTGAAAGTGTGACGGACGGACGGACGGACGGACAGCTCTCTTATTATAGTATAGATTATTACGGGCGGCAATGTGAAGCTCAAGATTTTCATGACTGTGTTCTTTTCTATAGTTTTATTGACCAAATAATTAGTCATGAAATCTTTAGATTCAGAAATCTTGACACAATGTGAAGCTCAAGATTTTCCCGGCTGCGTTCTTTTCTGTAGTTTAGTCGCGGTGCTGGGGCCTTCGGGCCCAGTAATTTTAATTATTTAATTTATTATCACCCACGTGCACAACCTGGGGACCTAATCAATATGTGTGTGAAGTTTCATGTTTGTAACTGCTTCCATTTTGGAGTTATGGCTGGAACACACACACACACACACACACACACACACACACACACACACACACGTCCCGTTATTATTATTATTATTAATTATTATATATACTAGTACAGTTCCCGCCGCTTCGCTGACGGTTAAACAGGCTAAACTACAAAAAAGAACCCAGCCGTGAAAATTTTGAACTTCACATTGTGTCAACATTTCTGAATCTGGTATCTCCCAAAACCTCCTCACCCCCATTCATACAACTTGGGGGCTAACCCCACTCCCCCATTACCCCACCCCTCCCCATTACCCCACCCATCCCCCATTACCCCCACCCCCACCTTCCCCCATTGCTAAACTACAGAAAAGAACACAGTCATGAAAATCTGGAGCTTCACATTGCCGCCCGTAATACAATTTCTGAATTTTTTTTACACAATTTTTTCTCACAATTTCTGAAAGTGTGACGGACAGACGGACAGACAGACGGACAGACGGGACAGCTCTCTTATTATAGTATAGAATTGATACACACAGACCGTGCCTGGAACAAGGAACTCTTCTGGGAAAATTAAATCCACTATAGTCGAAATAAGTAATGGCAAATGACAAACACTATAGTTTTCTTTTTCATTGGTTAGCCCGACGTGGGCAAGGGGGCACTCGCAAAGAGACCCCAAAAATATAGCTTCCCTCACCAACTATCTGCAAAGCAGATAGGATCCAACTTTGGGACAGGATCTAGGGTTTAAAGCAGCCTAGACCAACTATAATTAGAACCACAATATAAGCAAAAGACTCGTTGCATTAACGTCGGATTGAATACATCAAAGAAAAATGGGTAACCATTGTACTTTTAGCCAAAAACCAAAACTTAAACCTCAGCTGGCAAAATTGAGCGTCCACTTTCCAAGGCACATAACATGTCCGTTTCATGATGGGATAAAACTCAGAATAGTCCGCTGAGGTCTTTTATGATACACACGGACCGTGCATGGAACAAGGAACTCTTCTAGGAAAATTAAATCCATTATAGGGTGTTTCAAAAGTCCCTCATTATTTTTAAAATTTTATTAAAATAGCAATTACAAGAGGAACCAAATGACAATTTGGTTGCTGAGTCTACGATTCATGAAAATTTTGGTGGCATCAAACTTGGCTTCATAAGTCTACTGGAAAGTCACTGGTACACCTCAACGTGGGCACCGTCTTTTTCGAAACAAGTGAGCCACCGTTTTACGCATTCTTGGCCGACATTGGACAACATTTCGGGAGTAACAGAAGCACACGCATTCCTGATCCATTCTTCTAGTGTGGGGAGGACTCGCGGCTTGGTGGCGTACACTTTGCTCTTAATGTAGCCCCACAAAAAGAAGTCGCATGGGGTAAGATCAGGCGAGCGAGCAGCCCATTCGATGGGACCACGGCGACCAATCCACCGATCCGGGAACTGCTTATTCAGAAATGAGCGAACCTCACGCGATTAATGAGCAGGGGCACCGTCTTGCTGGAAAATGACATCTTGCATGTCAGCTACAGCTCACAGTTGGGGGATGCAGAACTCCTGAAGCATACGAAGGTAATTGTCTCCGTTGACGTTCACGGAATTTCCATCTTGATCCCGGAAGAAGAACGGACCAATCAGCCCAGCTAAGGAGATGGCACACCAGACGACCAATTTCGGCGTATCCCTTTCATGTTCACGGATCTCCGCAGGATTGTGAGTTCCCCAGATGCGGGTGTTGTGCCGATTGACGCGACCAGAAAGGTGGAAGAGAGCTTCGTCGCTGAACCACATTTGCTCCAGGATCGATGGGTCTCTTTCGTAGTGATGCAGCAGTGTCTCACACATCTCCACCCGGCACTCGTAGTCTTGAGATTCCAGCTTCTGAACCACCTGGATCTTGTACGGATACAGCTTGAGACCACGCCGCAAAATCCGTTGGATAGATGTCGCGCTGATGTTCAGTTCCGCAGCAGCTCGCCGAATGGACTTTCCTTGACTCTGAGTAAACGCCTCACGGACAGTTTCGACATTCTCCTCACTTCGCCCACTTCGAGGTCTTCCTGATCGTGGTTTGTCCTTTACGGATCCGGTCTCCATAAACTTCCGGTGGGTGGCGACGATGGTGTTCCTATCCGGTGCATAATGCTGTCCGTAGACTGCCCGGAATCGTCGCTGCACTTCGACCAGATTGAAAAACCTCCTGCCATGCAGCGATTTTACACCTCTGCTCTAGAGTCAGCATGGTAGCAGAAGAAAACGGAGCAAAACTTCAAATGTAGACTCAAAAACATTCTCAACTACTGAGTAAGAGTTTACCACAAGATGAACGTCGTTGGTCGATTAGCTGCAAAGAAAATTGAAAATCAAATTAGTGAGGGACTTTTGAAACACCCTAGTCCGAATAAGTAATTGTGAATGATAAACTATAGTTTTTCTTTTTCATGTTGTTAGCCCGACATAGGTCACTCGCAAAGAACTTATTGAATTGAATAATTAGTGTCACCAGCTTCGCCTCCAGCCAAACAAACAATTAATACTATAAACACCCAGGAATGTCTGTCAGTCTGTCACGCTCGAAAAGAGAAGAGAGAAAACTTTTATGTTTCTGAACCGATTTCGACCAAACTTCGTGTGATGGATGGGGGTGATGAGTAATGAACGAAAATATATGTGTGACCAGCCCTTCCTCCCCCAATTACTGGGCCCGAAGGCCCCAACACCGCAATAAAACTAAAGAAAAGAACGCAGCCATGAAAATCTTGAGCTTCACATTGTGTCAAGATTTGTGACCAAATAATTGAAACCCCCAATTACTGTCTTTTTAATTATTTGGTCAATAAAACTATAGAAAAGAACGCAGTCATGAAAATCTTAAGCTTCACATTGCCGGACGTAATAATAAAAAAGAAAAAAAGAGAAAGTTTCTTGCTGCAGTCTGTTCTCCAGCCCCCCAATTACTGGGCCCGAAGGCCCGGAGGCCCCAACACAGCAGGTCTAGCTAAATGGGCCCGTAGGGCCCTGTTTAGCTAGTATTTAATAAGGAGAGAGAAATTACTTTGTTGTTTTGTATTTAATTAGGAAAATAAATCACTTATTTGTTCACAGTGATTAACAATTCAGTAACGGTATTTATAGTGATTAACAGTTACATAACGGCATTTATACTATGCTAAAGATGACTGAGTATTAGCAATAGGAAATGGTTCTACAGTCTAATTGTTAAGAAAGTACAATGATGATAAACACTAATTTACGTAGGCTAATGAGATATGCAGCAGTGAACGCACAATAAGTAATTAAGCCAATAATAACCGAGATAATGAATGTACGGTGTGGTACAGTAAATGGATTAGGCAAGTAAAATGAAATGCATAGATAAGCAAATAAACAAGCGGATACAAATAGAGTAAGATAATTTAATACGGTAAAATAATTGTACAGGCCTACCGCAGTCGTAATGAGAGAGTTAGTTTACCGGTTGCTTGCGTACACTTTGGGTGTAGCCTATTCGCGATGCTGCGGTAACACTGTGTAGGCTACGCGGGAATAATGCTTAACACGAAGGCAAAGTAGGCTTGTGGCTTGTAGCCTACTAGGTTTACGGACCTAGGTTTCGAAGGATTGCTTCTGCAGGCGGACTGGCCTTACCGGCGAGAGGATGAGTGTTGAGGGCCGGTAGAGACTTGTTGAAAAGGGGGCCAACGGAAAATCCTGCAGAAGTGATGTTGCTTCCTGTAGGATGAAATTTAAAGAGCCTGATGGTAAGCTTCGTGTATGCTCGACCGGAGCCTTGAAGGAACAGCAGGCCGTTCTCCGGCGAAGGCCGGAGAGCGGGTGGCGTGACGAGTGGTGCTACTGACGAAAGTGCAGAGAGTGAGACGTGACGACCAAAAAGAGAAAGTGGCAATTGAGAGTGATTTGAGAAAGAAACTGCGGAGCAAGGTAGTTTACGTCCCCCTACATTATCCTAGTGTAGTTTACGTTCTCCTACATTATCCTAGTATAGTTTAAGTTCCCCTACATTATCCTAGTGTAGTTTACGTTCCCCTACATTATCCTAGTGTATTGCGCTCCAACTTTGTCCGCGTATACCTAGTCAAATTGGATCACCTGAAGATCAGGGCCCCCAGCCTTCTTTAGTTAACCTTATAAGGTTAACTAACGAACATATCACGACTTAACCTAACCAATCGTTAGGTCAACCAACTGTACGCCTTTGACGATTGGTTAGGTTATGTCGTGATATTTTCGTTAGTTAGCCTTTTAATGCTAACTAAAGAAGGCTGGGGGCAATGATCTTCAGGTAATCCATCAAATTTATGTGTATATACAGTATATATACACATATATATGTATAAATAAATTGACGATTGGTTAGGTTAAGTCGTAATATTTTCGTTAGTTTTAACGTTTTATTTGATGGATTCATTTAAAAAAATGTCTCCAAAAGATCCTAGTGTAGTTTGCGTTCCCCAACTTTGAACTAGTGTAGTTTGTGTCCCCTTTTGCGTCAGGGGGACGTAAACTACACTTGCTCCGAAACTGCATTTTATAGGCCTTCTTGACGTCTTCTAGTGGTCGTTTCGAGAAATACCACAAAATCAAATCTGTTTCCTCTGTGGGCCTGTTTCGTGCCCACGTGTAATAAATAGCCTTTGTTTTGATTCCATGACTGATTGAGAACGGCGAGGAAAGGATTTTTGGTCGGTATATATTATATATATTATATATATATATATATATATATATATATATATATATATATATATATAAGAGACTTATATAAGAGACTTTAGGTTATTGTTAATATAGGTCGCCTTGCTGTAGAAATCGCTTCGTTGGATAATTCGAGGAAGTATACCTGTTAAAACAATCTTATTAGTTTTCTCCTTTAATCGCTCTAATAAGTCCCTGTACCTAGCCAGCAGTTCTTCCGATCTAGAATTTAAAACGTTATTAGTACCGACATGAATAACATACGTTGTGTCCTCGGCGGTACCGTCTGTAAAATGGTCAACATTATTAGTTATATCCTCCACCCTTGCACCAGGGTAGCAGTAACGGCGCCTACGACGAGGGTTTTCCCACAGAATTCCTCGAGCTGCCCTCGAACAATGGAATCACCAACGAGTCGTATTCCGGTTCATCAGTATCTTCGAACCATATATATATGTATATATATATATATATTATAGTATATATATATATATATATATATATATATTCAAAAGCAACAAAAAAGAACACCAGATAACTCCACAGCTTACACTAAGCAACGCCAACATTCCACACACTAACAGGACCAAAATACTTGAGTTCACATACAAAAACATCATTACCTTTTGCAAACCACATTCAGGACATTAAAAACAAATGTACGTTAATACTAAACACGCTTAGGGTACTAACAGGCACAAACTTTGGACACCAGCAGGAAACAACATCACTCATATACAAACAATATATTCGCTCAGTTATGGACTAAGCTAGCCCATGCTTGGCACCCATTATCTCAAACACACACATAAACACCTTACAGACAATACAAAAGAACGCACTTCGGATCATTACAGGATGTACTAAAACAACACCAACAGAACACCTGCACACAGAAACAAAAATACTGAAAGTTAGGGAACATTTAGATATGAGGGGAACACAATTAATGGCAGCAGCGACGACTAACCCACATCACCCTTGCTACTACATGTACAATCATGCACCAACACCTCGCACCATTAAGGTAACACCAGAGAGACATTATAACCAAGTACTCCATTCCACACCACGTCCCACAGACATCGCACAGTACAGAAAACACATACACACACACTTAACCCACAAAGCACTGACACGACTCGGTCCGAATGCGGTCCTAGATGCGAAGCCGCCACCCATTAACAGGTCAGAGATCAGCCTGAGCAGATCGGATCGAGTTAACTTAGCACGATTCCGATGTGAACATCACCCCAACTTCCAGACATATAAACACAGACTAGACAACTCCATAGACGACACCTGCCATCTGTGCCAGGAAACACCACAAACAATTGAACACATTATGACAGACTGTACCGCCTCTAGCACAACAACGAACACAACACAACATCACTAGTACGCTGAACCTCTGGTCCACTCCGGAGAGGGCGATCGGTTACCTGCGTGCCGCCGGCTTGCTCGATCAGGGTGGCTGATCGGCTAACCAACACCAACAACAGCAACAACAACAACATAATATACCGCTATATACCCACCTTCATAGAGGAGTAGATATGAAGGTAGAAGGCCAAGGGGAAGGAAAAGGAAAACAATGCTGGATGATTGAAAGCAGGCAGGAGCTACCATGAGATGAAAATAATAGTTCAGGATAGAACACTTTGGCGGGCACATGAGTTGGACCTGCCTGATAGGCAGAATACGATTGATTGATGGACCCACCTGAATGACTATAATGACTATGGTTCCGTATTTAACCTTTCAGTAAAAAGTGAACCTTCATCTATAATTTAGCTCCACACAATCGAATAATTTTATTTTATAAAGTTCATAAAAATGTAGATTAATTTTAACTATGTCTCTTTTTGTATAGCCATAAAAATAATCGTATTTAGTATTAAATTAGCACTGAGATGAAAGAAATTCCGAAATGCCTGCAGTAGATTATTGAAGCATGATACAAACTTTAGTTTGTCCATTTAAAATTTCAATAAAGTTCAAACTCTCAAATACGATGAAGCCAAAAACCGCATTCTGAAGTGACACTAGACCAGTGCTCTTCAACCTTTTTATGCTTACCGCCCACTTTTGTAACTTTTGAATCTCCGTATCGCCCACCAAAATTAAAAATGCAAAAACTCAAACTAAAAGTTATAACCCTGCATAAAACAATAAAATTAATTGCAATTACCTTTAGATTAATGAGATCCTTGAGCCACTAGTGGGCGGTACCGCCCAGGTTGAAGAGCACTGCACTAGACTGTATATATGTACATTATTATATACTAGTACAGTTCCCGTCGTTTCGCTGACGGTTAGACAGGCTAAACTACAGAAAAGAACGCAGCCGTGAAAATTTTGAGCTTCACATTGTGTCAACATTTCTGAATCTGGTATCTCCCAAAACCTCCTCACCCCCATTCATGCAACTTGGGGGCTATAACCCCCTCCCCATTACCCCCACCCCTCCCATTACCCCACCCATCCCCAATTACCCCCACCCCCACCCTTCCCCCATTACTGCCCTGGATAAATTTCACAAACAGACAAACAGACAGGCTAAACTAAGAAAAGAACACAGTCATGAAAATCTTGAGCTTCACATTGCCGCCCGTAATACAAATTTCTGAATTTTTTTTCTCACAATTTTTTCTCACAAATTTCTTGAAATGTGACGGGACGGACGGACGCGGACAGCTCTCTTATTATAGTATAGATTATTACGGGCGGCAATGTGAAGCTCAAGATTTTCATGACTGTGTTCTTTTCTATAGTTTTATTGACCAAATAATTAGTCATGAAATCTTTAGATTCAGAAATCTTGACACAATGTGAAGCTCAAGATTTTCCCGGCTGCGTTCTTTTCTGTAGTTTAGTCGCGGTGCTGGGGCCTTTCGGGCCCAGTTAATTTTAATTATTTAATTTATTATCACCCACGTGCACAACCTGGGAACCTAATCAATATGTGTGTGAAGTTTCATGTTTGTAACTGCTTCCATTTTGGAGTTATGGCTGGAACACACACACACACCACACACACACACACACACACACACACCACACCAGTCCCGTTATTATTAATTATTAATTATTATATATACTAGTACAGTTCCCGCCGCTCGCTGACGGTGTAAACAGGCTAAACTACAAAAAAGAACCAGCCGTGAAAATTTGTGAAACTTACATTGTGTCAACATTTCTGAATCTGGTATCTCCCAAAACCTCCTCACCCCCATTCATACAACTTGGGGGCTAACCCACTCCCCCATTACCACCACCCCTCCCCATTACCCCACCCATCCCCCATTACCACCCCCCACTCTTCCCCATGCTAAACTACAGAAAAGAACACAGTCATGAAAATCTGGAGCTTCACATTGCCGCCCGTAAATACAATTTCTGAATTTTTTTTTACACAATTTTTTCTCACAATTTCTGAAAGTGTGACGGACAGACGGACAGACAGACGGACAGACGGACAGCTCTCTTATTATAGTATAGAATTGATACACACAGACCGTGCCTGGAACAAGGAACTCTTACTGGGAAAAATTAAATCCACTATAGTCGAAATAAGTAATGGCAAATGACAAACACTATAGTTTTTCTTTTTCATTTTTGGTTAGCCCGACGTGGGCAAGGGGGCACTCGCAAAGAGACCCCAAAAATATAGCTTCCCTCACCAACTATCGCAAAGCAATAGGATCCAACTTATGGGACAGGATCTAGGGTTTAAAGCAGCCTAGACCAACTATAATTAGAACCACAATATAAGCAAAAGACTCGTTGCATTAACGTCGGATTGAATACATCAAAGAAAAATGGGTAACCATTGTACTTTTAGCCAAAAACCAAAACTTAAACCTCAGCTGGCAAAATTGAGCGTCCACTTTCAAGGCACATAAACATGTCCGTTTCATGATGGGATAAAACTCAGAATAGTCCGCTGAGGTCTTTTATGATACACACGGACCGTGCATGGAACAAGGAACTCTTCTAGGAAAATTAAATCCATTATAGGGGTGTTTCAAAAGTCCCTCATTATTTTTAAAATTTTATTAAAATAGCAATTACAAGAGGAACCAAATGACAATTTGGTTTGCTGAGTCTACGATTCATGAAAATTTTGGTGGCATCAAACTTGGCTTCATAAGTCTACTGGAAAGTCACTGGTACACCTCAACGTGGGCACCGTCTTTTTCGAAACAAGTGAGCCACCGTTTTACGCATTCTTGGCCGACATTGGACAACATTTCGGGAGTAACAGAAGCACACGCATTCCTGATCCATTCTTCTAGTGTGGGGAGGACTCGCGGCTTGGTGGCGTACACTTTGCTCTTAATGTAGCCCCACAAAAAGAAGTCGCATGGGGTAAGATCAGGCGAGCGAGCAGCCCATTCGATGGGACCACGGCGACCAATCCACCGATCCGGGAACTGCTTATTCAGAAATGAGCGAACCTCACGCGATTAATGAGCAGGGGCACCGTCTTGCTGGAAAATGACATCTTGCATGTCAGCTACAGCTCACAGTTGGGGGATGCAGAACTCCTGAAGCATACGAAGGTAATTGTCTCCGTTGACGTTCACGGAATTTCCATCTTGATCCCGGAAGAAGAACGGACCAATCAGCCCAGCTAAGGAGATGGCACACCAGACGACCAATTTCGGCGTATCCCTTTCATGTTCACGGATCTCCGCAGGATTGTGAGTTCCCCAGATGCGGGTGTTGTGCCGATTGACGCGACCAGAAAGGTGGAAGAGAGCTTCGTCGCTGAACCACATTTGCTCCAGGATCGATGGGTCTCTTTCGTAGTGATGCAGCAGTGTCTCACACATCTCCACCCGGCACTCGTAGTCTTGAGATTCCAGCTTCTGAACCACCTGGATCTTGTACGGATACAGCTTGAGACCACGCCGCAAAATCCGTTGGATAGATGTCGCGCTGATGTTCAGTTCCGCAGCAGCTCGCCGAATGGACTTTCCTTGACTCTGAGTAAACGCCTCACGGACAGTTTCGACATTCTCCTCACTTCGCCCACTTCGAGGTCTTCCTGATCGTGGTTTGTCCTTTACGGATCCGGTCTCCATAAACTTCCGGTGGGTGGCGACGATGGTGTTCCTATCCGGTGCATAATGCTGTCCGTAGACTGCCCGGAATCGTCGCTGCACTTCGACCAGATTGAAAAACCTCCTGCCATGCAGCGATTTTACACCTCTGCTCTAGAGTCAGCATGGTAGCAGAAGAAAACGGAGCAAAACTTCAAATGTAGACTCAAAAACATTCTCAACTACTGAGTAAGAGTTTACCACAAGATGAACGTCGTTGGTCGATTAGCTGCAAAGAAAATTGAAAATCAAATTAGTGAGGGACTTTTGAAACACCCTAGTCCGAATAAGTAATTGTGAATGATAAACTATAGTTTTTCTTTTTCATGTTGTTAGCCCGACATAGGTCACTCGCAAAGAACTTATTGAATTGAATAATTAGTGTCACCAGCTTCGCCTCCAGCCAAACAAACAATTAATACTATAAACACCCAGGAATGTCTGTCAGTCTGTCACGCTCGAAAAGAGAAGAGAGGAAACTTTTATGTTTCTGAACCGATTTCGACCAAACTTCGTGTGATGGATGGGGGTGATGAGTAATGAACGAAAATATATGTGTGACCAGTCCTTCCTCCCCCAATTACTGGGCCCGAAGGCCCCAACACCGCAATAAAACTAAAGAAAAGAACGCAGCCATGAAAATCTTGAGCTTCACATTGTGTCAAGATTTGTGACCAAATAATTGAAACCCCCAATTACTGTCTTTTTAATTATTTGGTCAATAAAACTATAGAAAAGAACGCAGTCATGAAAATCTTAAGCTTCACATTGCCGGACGTAATAATAAAAAAGAAAAAAAGAGAAAGTTTCTTGCTGCAGTCTGTTCTCCAGCCCCCCAATTACTGGGCCCGAAGGCCCGGAGGCCCCAACACAGCAGGTCTAGCTAAATGGGCCCGTAGGGCCCTGTTTAGCTAGTATTTAATAAGGAGAGAGAAATTACTTTGTTGTTTTGTATTTAATTAGGAAAATAAATCACTTATTTGTTCACAGTGATTAACAATTCAGTAACGGTAGTTATAGTGATTAACAGTTACATAACGGCATTTATACTATGCTAAAGATGACTGAGTATTAGCAATAGGAAATGGTTCTACAGTCTAATTGTTAAGAAAGTACAATGATGATAAACACTAATTTACGTAGGCTAATGAGATATGCAGCAGTGAACGCACAATAAGTAATTAAGCCAATAATAACCGAGATAATGAATGTACGGTGTGGTACAGTAAATGGATTAGGCAAGTAAATGAAATGCATAGATAAGCAAATAAACAAGCGGATACAAATAGAGTAAGATAATTTAATACGGTAAAATAATTGTACAGGCCTACCGCAGTCGTAATGAGAGAGTTAGTTTACCGGTTGCTTGCGTACACTTTTGGGTGTAGCCTATTCGCGATGCTGCGGTAACACTGTGTAGGCTACGCGGGAATTGCTTAACACGAAGGCAAAGTAGGCTTGTGGCTTGTAGCCTACTAGGTTTACGGACCTAGGTTTCGAAGGATTGCTTCTGCAGGCGGACTGGCCTTACCGGCGAGAGGATGAGTGTTGAGGGCCGGTAGAGACTTGTTGAAAAGGGGGCCAACGGAAACTCCTGCAGAAGTGATGTTGCTTCCTGTAGGATGAAATTGTAAAGAGCCTTGATGGTAAGCTTCGTGTATGCTCGACCGGAGCCTTGAAGGAACAGCAGGCCGTTCTCCGGCGAAGGCCGGAGAGCGGGTGGCGTGACGAGTGGTGCTACTGACGAAAGTGCAGAGAGTGAGACGTGACGACCAAAAAGAGAAAGTGGCAATTGAGAGTGATTTGAGAAAGAAACTGCGGAGCAAGTGTAGTTTACGTCCCCCTACATTATCCTAGTGTAGTTTACGTTCTCCTACATTATCCTAGTATAGTTTAAGTTCCCCTACATTATCCTAGTGTAGTTTACGTTCCCCTACATTATCCTAGTGTAGTTTGCGCTCCCAACTTTGTCCGCGTATACCTAGTCAAATTGGATCACCTGAAGATCAGGGCCCCCAGCCTTCTTTAGTTAACCTTATAAGGTTAACTAACGAACATATCACGACTTAACCTAACCAATCGTTAGGTCAACCAACTGTACGCCTTTGACGATTGGTTAGGTTATGTCGTGATATTTTCGTTAGTTAGCCTTTTAATGCTAACTAAAGAAGGCTGGGGGCAATGATCTTCAGGTAATCCATCAAATTTATGTGTATATACAGTATATATACACATATATATGTATAAATAAATTGACGATTGGTTAGGTTAAGTCGTAATATTTTCGTTAGTTTTAACGTTTTATTTGATGGATTCATTTAAAAAAATGTCTCCAAAAGATCCTAGTGTAGTTTGCGTTCCCCAACTTTGAACTAGTGTAGTTTGTGTCCCCTTTTGCGTCAGGGGGACGTAAACTACACTTGCTCCGAAACTGCATTTTATAGGCCTTCTTGACGTCTTCTAGTGGTCGTTTCGAGAAATACCACAAAATCAAATCTGTGTTTCCTCTGTGGGCCTGTTTCGTGCCCACGTGTATAGCCTTTGTTTTGATTCCATGACTGATTGAGAACGGCGAGGAAAGGATTTTTGGTCGGTATATATATATATATATATATATATATATATATATATATATATATATATATATAGACTTTATATAAGAGACTTTAGGTTATTGTTAATATAGGTCGCCTTGCTGTAGAAATCGCTTCGTTGGATAATTCGAGGAAGTATACCTGTTAAAACAATCTTATTAGTTTTCTCCTTTAATCGCTCTAATAAGTCCCTGTACCTAGCCAGCAGTTCTTCCGATCTAGAATTTAAAACGTTATTAGTACCGACATGAATAACATACGTTGTGTCCTCGGCGGTACCGTCTGTAAAATGGTCAACATTATTAGTTATATCCTCCACCCTTGCACCAGGGTAGCAGTAACGGCGCCTACGACGAGGGTTTCTCCCACAGAATTCCTCGAGCTGCCCTCGAACAATGGAATCACCAACGAGTCGTATTTCCGGTTCATCAGTATCTTCGAACCATATATATATGTATATATATATATATATATATATATATATATATATTCAAAAGCAACAAAAAAGAACACCAGATAACTCCACAGCTTACACTAAGCAACGCCAACATTCCACACACTAACAGGACCAAAATACTTGAGTTCACATACAAAACATCATTACCTTTTGCAAACCACATTCAGGACATTAAAAACAAATGTACGTTAATACTAAACACGCTTAGGGTACTAACAGGCACAAACTTTGGACACCAGCAGGAAACAACATCACTCATATACAAACAATATATTCGCTCAGTTATGGACTAAGCTAGCCCATGCTTGGCACCCATTATCTCAAACACACACATAAACACCTTACAGACAATACAAAAGAACGCACTTCGGATCATTACAGGATGTACTAAAACAACACCAACAGAACACCTGCACACAGAAACAAAAATACTGAAAGTTAGGGAACATTTAGATATGAGGGGAACACAATTAATGGCAGCAGCGACGACTAACCCACATCACCCTTGCTACTACATGTACAATCATGCACCAACACCTCGCACCATTAAGGTAACACCAGAGAGACATTATAACCAAGTACTCCATTCCACACCACGTCCCACAGACATCGCACAGTACAGAAAACACATACACACACACTTAACCCACAAAGCACTGACACGACTCGGTCCGAATGCGGTCCTAGATGCGAAGCCGCCACCCATTAACAGGTCAGAGATCAGCCTGAGCAGATCGGATCGAGTTAACTTAGCACGATTCCGATGTGAACATCACCCCAACTTCCAGACATATAAACACAGACTAGACAACTCCATAGACGACACCTGCCATCTGTGCCAGGAAACACCACAAACAATTGAACACATTATGACAGACTGTACCGCTCTAGCACAACAACGAACACAACACAACATCACTAGTACGCTGAACCTCTGGTCCACTCCGGAGAGGGCGATCGGTTACCTGCGTGCCGCCGGCTTGCTCGATCAGGGTGGGCTGATCGGCTAACCAACACCAACAACAGCAACAACAACAACATAATATACCGCTATATACCCACCTTCATAGAGGAGTAGATATGAAGGTAGAAGGCCAAGGGGAAGGAAAAGGAAAACAATGCTGGATGATTTGAAAGCAGGCAGGAGCTACCATGAGATGAAAATAATAGTTCAGGATAGAACACTTTGGCGGGCACATGAGTTGGACCTGCCTGATAGGCAGAATACGATGGATTGATGGACCCACCCTGAATGACTATAATGACTATGGTTCCGTATTTAACCTTTCAGTAAAAAAGTGAACCTTCATCTATAATTGTAGCTCCACACAATCGAATAATTTTATTTTATAAAGTTCATAAAAATGTAGATTAATTTTAACTATGTCTCTTTTTGTATAGCCATAAAAATAATCGTATTTAGTATTAAATTAGCACTGAGATGAAAGAAATTCCGAAATGCCTGCAGTAGATTATTGAAGCATGATACAAACTTTAGTTTGTCCATTTAAAATTTCAATAAAGTTCAAACTCTCAAATACGATGAAGCCAAAAACCGCATTCTGAAGTGACACTAGACCAGTGCTCTTCAACCTTTTTATGCTTACCGCCCACTTTTGTAACTTTTGAATCTCCGTATCGCCCACCAAAATTAAAAATGCAAAAACTCAAACTAAAAGTTATATACCCTGCATAAAACAATAAAATTAATTGCAATTACCTTTAGATTAATGAGATCCTTGAGCCACTAGTGGGCGGTACCGCCCAGGTTGAAGAGCACTGCACTAGACTGTATATATGTACATTATTATATACTAGTACAGTTCCCGTCGTTTCGCTGACGGTTAGACAGGCTAAACTACAGAAAAGAACGCAGCCGTGAAAATTTTGAGCTTCACATTGTGTCAACATTTCTGAATCTGGTATCTCCCAAAACCTCCTCACCCCCATTCATGCAACTTGGGGGCTAACCCCCTCCCCCATTACCCCCACCCCTCCCCATTACCCCACCCATCCCCCATTACCCCCACCCCCACCCTTCCCCCATTACTGCCCTGGATAAATTTCACAAACAGACAAACAGACAGGCTAAACTACAGAAAAGAACACAGTCATGAAAATCTTGAGCTTCACATTGCCGCCCGTAATACAATTTCTGAATTTTTTTCTCACAATTTTTTCTCACAATTTCTGAAAGTGTGACGGACGGACGGACGGACGGACAGCTCTCTTATTATAGTATAGATTATTACGGGCGGCAATGTGAAGCTCAAGATTTTCATGACTGTGTTCTTTTCTATAGTTTTATTGACCAAATAATTAGTCATGAAAATCTTTAGATTCAGAAATCTTGACACAATGTGAAGCTCAAGATTTTCCCGGCTGCGTTCTTTTCTGTAGTTTAGTCGCGGTGCTGGGGCCTTCGGGCCCAGTAATTTTAATTATTTAATTTATTATCACCCACGTGCACAACCTGGGGACCTAATCAATATGTGTGTGAAGTTTCATGTTTGTAACTGCTTCCATTTTGGAGTTATGGCTGGAACACACACACACACACACACACACACACACACACACACACACACGTCCCGTTATTATTATTATTATTAATTATTATATACTAGTACAGTTTCCCGCCGCTTCGCTGACGGTTAAACAGGCTAAACTACAAAAAAAACCCAGCCGTGAAAATTTTGAACTTCACATTGTGTCAACATTTCTGAATCTGGTATCTCCCAAAACCTCCTCACCCCCATTCATACAACTTGGGGGCTAACCCCCTCCCCATTACCCCCACCCCTCCCCATTACCCCACCCATCCCCCATTACCCCCACCCTCCCCATTACCCCACCCATCCCCCATTACCCCACCCCCACTCTTCCCCCATTGCTAAACTATAGAAAAGAACACAGTCATGAAAATCTGGAGCTTCACATTGCCGCCCGTAATACAATTTCTGAATTTTTTTACACAATTTTTTCTCACAATTTCTGAAAGTGTGACGGACAGAGGACAGACAGACGGACAGACGGACAGCTCTCTTATTATAGTATAGAATTGATACACACAGACCGTGCCTGGAACAAGGAACTCTTCTGGGAAAATTAAATCCACTATAGTCGAAATAAGTAATGGCAAATGACAAACACTATAGTTTTTCTTTTTCATTGGTTAGCCCGACGTGGGCAAGGGGGCACTCGCAAAGAGACCCCAAAAATATAGCTTCCCTCACCAACTATCTGCAAAGCAGATGGATCCAACTTTGGACAGGATCTAGGGTTTAAAGCAGCCTAGACCAACTATATTAGAACACAATATAAGCAAAAGACTCGTTGCATTAACGTCGGATTGAATTACATCAAAGAAAAATGGGTAACCATTGTACTTTTAGCCAAAAAACCAACTTAAACCTCAGCTGGCAAAATTGAGCGTCCACTTTCCAAGGCACATAACATGTCCGTTTCATGATGGGATAAAAACTCAGAATAGTCCGCTGAGGTCTTTTATGATACACACGGACCGTGCATGGAACAAGGAACTCTTCTAGGAAAATTAAAATCCATTATAGGTGTTTCAAAAGTCCCTCATTATTTTTAAAATTTTATTAAAATAGCAATTACAAGAGGAACCAAATGACAATTTGGTTGCTGAGTCTACGATTCATGAAAATTTTGGTGGCATCAAACTTGGCTTCATAAGTCTACTGGAAAGTCACTGGTACACCTCAACGTGGGCACCGTCTTTTTCGAAACAAGTGAGCCACCGTTTTAACGCATTCTTGGCCGACATTGGACAACATTTCGGGAGTAACAGAAGCACACGCATTCCTGATCCATTCTTCTAGTGTGGGGGACTCGCGGCTTGGTGGCGTACACTTTGCTCTTAATGTAGCCCCACAAAGAAGTCGCATGGGGTAAGATCAGGCGAGCGAGCAGCCCATTCGATGGGACCACGGCGACCAATCCACCGATCCGGGAACTGCTTATTCAGAAATGAGCGAACCTCACGCGATTAATGAGCAGGGGCACCGTCTTGCTGGAAAATGACATCTTGCATGTCAGCTACAGCTCACAGTTGGGGATGCAGAACTCCTGAAGCATACGAAGGTAATTGTCTCCGTTGACGTTCACGGAATTTCCATCTTGATCCCGGAAGAAGAACGGACCAATCAGCCCAGCTAAGGAGATGGCACACCAGACGACCAATTTCGGCGTATCCCTTTCATGTTCACGGATCTCCGCAGGATTGTGAGTTCCCAGATGCGGGTGTTGTGCCGATTGACGCGACCAGAAAGGTGGAAGAGAGCTTCGTCGCTGAACCACATTTGCTCCAGGATCGATGGGTCTCTTTCGTAGTGATGCAGCAGTGTCTCACACATCTCCACCCGGCACTCGTAGTCTTGAGATTCCAGCTTCTGAACCACCTGGATCTTGTACGGATACAGCTTGAGACCACGCCGCAAAATCCGTTGATAGATGTCGCGCTGATGTTCAGTTCCGCAGCAGCTCGCCGAAGGACTTTCCTTGACTCTGAGTAACGCCTCACGGACAGTTTCGACATTCTCCTCACTTCGCCCACTTCGAGGTCTTCCTGATCATGGTTTGTCCTTTACGGATCCGGTCTCCATAAACTTCCGGTGGGTGGCGACGATGGTGTTCCTATCCGGTGCATAATGCTGTCCGTAGACTGCCCGGAATCGTCGCTGCACTTCGACCAGATTGAAAAACCTCCTGCCATGCAGCGATTTTACACCTCTGCTCTAGAGTCAGCATGGTAGCAGAAGAAAACGGAGCAAAACTTCAAATGTAGACTCAAAAACATTCTCAACTACTGAGTAAGAGTTTATCACAAGATGAACGTCGTTGGTCGATTAGCTGCAAAGAAAATTGAAAATCAAATTAGTGAGGGACTTTTGAAACACCCTAGTCCGAATAAGTAATTGTGAATGATAAACTATAGTTTTTCTTTTTCATGTTGTTAGCCCGACATAGGTCACTCGCAAAGAACTTATTGAATTGAATAATTAGTGTCACCAGCTTCGCCTCCAGCCAAACAAACAATTAATACTATAAACACCCAGGAATGTCTGTCAGTCTGTCACGCTCGAAAAGAGAAGAGAGGAAACTTTTATGTTTCTGAACCGATTTCGACCAAACTTCGTGTGATGGATGGGAGTGATGAGTAATGAACGAAAATATATGTGTGACCAGTCCTTCCTCCCCCAATTACTGGGCCCGAAGGCCCCAACACCGCAATAAAACTAAAGAAAAGAACGCAGCCATGAAAATCTTGAGCTTCACATTGTGTCAAGATTTGTGACCAAATAATTGAAACCCCAATTACTGTCTTTTTAATTATTTGGTCAATAAAACTATAGAAAAGAACGCAGTCATGAAAATCTTAAGCTTCACATTGCCGGACGTAATAATAAAAAAGAAAAAAGAGAAAGTTTCTTGCTGCAGTCTGTTCTCCAGCCCCCCAATTACTGGGCCCGAAGGCCCGGAGGCCCCAACACAGCAGGTCTAGCTAAATGGGCCCGTAGGGCCCTGTTTAATAATAATAATAATAATAACGGGACGTGTGTGTGTGTGTGTGTGTGTGTGTGTGTGTGTGTGTGTGGTGTGTGTGTTCCAGCCATAACTCCAAAATGGAAGCAGTTACAAACATGAAACTTCACACACATATTGATTAGGTCCCCAGGTTGTGCACGTGGGTGATAATAAATTAAATAATTAAAATTACTGGGCCCGAAGGCCCCAGCACCGCGACTAAACTACAGAAAAGAACGCAGCGGGAAATCTTGAGCTTCACATTGTGTCAAGATTTCTGAATCTAAAGATTTTCATGACTAATTATTTGGTCAATAAAACTATAGAAAAGAACACAGTCATGAAAATCTTGAGCTTCACATTGCCGCCCGTAATAATCTATACTATAATAAGAGCTGTCCGTCCGTCCGTCCGTCCGTCACACTTTCAGAAATTGTGAGAAAAAATTGTGAGAAAAAAATTCAGAAATTGTATTACGGGCGGCTATGTGAAGCTCAAGATTTTCATGACTGTGTTCTTTTCTGTAGTTTAGCCTGTCTGTTTGTCTGTTTGTGAAATTTATCCAGGGCAGTAATGGGGGAAGGGTGGGGGTGGGGGTAATGGGGGATGGGTGGGGTAATGGGGAGGGGTGGGGTAATGGGGGAGGGGGTTAGCCCCCAAGTTGCATGAATGGGGGTGAGGAGGTTTTGGGAGATACCAGATTCAGAAATGTTGACACAATGTGAAGCTCAAAATTTTCACGGCTGCGTTCTTTTCTGTAGTTTAGCCTGTCTAACCGTCAGCGAAACGACGGGAACTGTACTAGTATATAATAATGTACATATATACAGTCTAGTGCAGTGCTCTTCAACCTGGGCGGTACCGCCCACTAGTGGCTCAAGGATCTCATTAATCTAAAGGTAATTGCAATTAATTTTATTGTTTTATGCAGGGTATATAACTTTTAGTTTGAGTTTTTGCATTTTTAATTTTGGTGGGCGATACGGAGATTCAAAAGTTACAAAAGTGGGCGGTAAGCATAAAAAGGTTGAAGAGCACTGGTCTAGTGTCACTTCAGAATGCGGTTTTTGGCTTCATCGTATTTGAGAGTTTGAACTTTATTGAAGTTTTAAATGGACAAACTAAAGTTTGTATCATGCTTCAATAATCTACTGCAGGCATTTCGGAATTTCTTTCATCTCAGTGCTAATTTAATACTAAATACGATTATTTTTATGGCTATACAAAAAGAGACATAGTTAAAATTAATCTACATTTTTATGAACTTTATAAAATAAAATTATTCGATTGTGTGGAGCTACAATTATAGATGAAGGTTCACTTTTTTACTGAAAGGTTAAATACGGAACCATAGTCATTATAGTCATTCAGGGTGGGTCCATCAATCCATCGTATTCTGCCTATCAGGCAGGTCCAACTCATGTGCCCGCCAAAGTGTTCTATCCTGAACTATTATTTTCATCTCATGGTAGCTCCTGCCTGCTTTCAAATCATCCAGCATTGTTTTCCTTTTCCTTCCCCTCGGCCTTCTACCTTCATATCTACTCCTCTATGAAGGTGGGTATATAGCGGTATATTATGTTGTTGTTGTTGCTGTTGTTGGTGTTGGTTAGCCGATCAGCCCACCCTGATCGAGCAAGCCGGCGGCACGCAGGTAACCGATCGCCCTCTCCGGAGTGGACCAGAGGTTCAGCGTACTAGTGATGTTGTGTTGTGTTCGTTGTTGTGCTAGAGCGGTACAGTCTGTCATAATGTGTTCAATTGTTTGTGGTGTTTCCTGGCACAGATGGCAGGTGTCGTCTATGGAGTTGTCTAGTCTGTGTTTATATGTCTGGAAGTTGGGGTGATGTTCACATCGGAATCGTGCTAAGTTAACTCGATCCGATCTGCTCAGGCTGATCTCTGACCTGTTAATGGGTGGCGGCTTCGCATCTAGGACCGCATTCGGACCGAGTCGTGTCAGTGCTTTGTGGTTAAGTGTGTGTGTATGTGTTTTCTGTACTGTGCGATGTCTGTGGGACGTGGTGTGGAATGGAGTACTTGGTTATAATGTCTCTCTGGTGTTACCTTAATGGTGCGAGGTGTTGGTGCATGATTGTACATGTAGTAGCAAGGGTGATGTGGGTTAGTCGTCGCTGCTGCCATTAATTGTGTTCCCCTCATATAATGAGGGACTTTTGAAACACCCTATAATGGATTTAATTTTCCTAGAAGAGTTCCTTGTTCCATGCACGGTCCGTGTGTATCATAAAAGACCTCAGCGGACTATTCTGAGTTTTATCCCATCATGAAACGGACATGTTATGTGCCTTGGAAAGTGGACGCTCAATTTTGCCAGCTGAGGTTTAAGTTTTGGTTTTTGGCTAAAAGTACAATGGTTACCCATTTTTCTTTGATGTATTCAATCCGACGTTAATGCAACGAGTCTTTTGCTTATATTGTGGTTCTAATTATAGTTGGTCTAGCTGCTTTAAACCCTAGATCCTGTCCCAAAGTTGGATCCTATCTGCTTTGCAGATAGTTGGTGAGGGAAGCTATATTTTTGGGGTCTCTTTGCGAGTGCCCCCTTGCCCACGTCGGGCTAACCAATGAAAAAGAAAAACTATAGTGTTTGTCATTTGCCATTACTTATTTCGACTATAGTGGATTTAATTTTCCCAGAAGAGTTCCTTGTTCCAGGCGGTCTGTGTGTATCAATTCTATACTATAATAAGAGAGCTGTCCGTCTGTCCGTCTGTCTGTCCGTCTGTCCGTCACACTTTCAGAAATTGTGAGAAAAAATTGTGTAAAAAAAAATTCAGAAATTGTATTACGGGCGGCAATGTGAAGCTCCAGATTTCATGACTGTGTTCTTTTCTGTAGTTTAGCAATGGGGGAAGGGTGGGGTGGGGTAATGGGGGATGGGTGGGGTAATGGGGGAGTGGGTTAGCCCCCAAGTTGTATGAATGGGGGTGAGGAGTTTTGGGAGATACCAGATTCAGAAATGTTGACACAATGTGAAGTTCAAAATTTTCACGGCTGGGTTCTTTTTTTGTAGTTTAGCCTGTTTAACCGTCAGCGAAGCGGCGGGAACTGTACTAGTATATATAATAATTAATAATAATAATAATAACGGGACGTGTGTGTGTGTGTGTGTGTGTGTGTGTGTGTGTGTGTGTGTGTGTGTGTGTTCCAGCCATAACTCCAAAATGGAAGCAGTTACAAACATGAAACTTCACACCATATTGATTAGGTCCCCAGGTGTGTGCACGTGGGTGATAATAAATTAAATAATTAAAATTACTGGGCCCGAAGGCCCCAGCACCGCGACTAAACTACAGAAAAGAACGCAGCCGGGAAAATCTTGAGCTTCACATTGTGTCAAGATTTCTGAATCTAAAGATTTTCATGACTAATTATTTGGTCAATAAAACTATAGAAAAGAACACAGTCATGAAAATCTTGAGCTTCACATTGCCGCCCGTAATAATCTATACTATAATAAGAGAGCTGTCCGTCCGTCCGTCCGTCCGTCACACTTTCAGAAATTGTGAGAAAAAATTGTGAGAAAAAAATTCAGAAATTGTATTACGGGCGGCTATGTGAAGCTCAAGATTTTCATGACTGTGTTCTTTTCTGTAGTTTAGCCTGTCTGTTTGTCTGTTTGTGAAATTTATCCAGGGCAGTAATGGGGGAAGGGTGGGGGTGGGGGTAATGGGGGATGGGTGGGGTAATGGGGAGGGGTGGGGGTAATGGGGGAGGGGGTTAGCCCCCAAGTTGCATGAATGGGGGTGAGGAGGTTTTGGGAGATACCAGATTCAGAATGTTGACACAATGTGAAGCTCAAAATTTTCACGGCTGCGTTCTTTTCTGTAGTTTAGCCTGTCTAACCGTCAGCGAAACGACGGGAACTGTACTAGTTATAATAATGTACATATATACAGTCTAGTGCAGTGCTCTTCAACCTGGGCGGTACCGCCCACTAGTGGCTCAAGGATCTCATTAATCTAAAGGTAATTGCAATTAATTTTATTGTTTTATGCAGGGTATATAACTTTTAGTTTGAGTTTTTGCATTTTTAATTTTGGTGGGCGATACGGAGATTCAAAGTTACAAAAGTGGGCGGTAAGCATAAAAAGGTTGAAGAGCACTGGTCTAGTGTCACTTCAGAATGCGGTTTTTGGCTTCATCGTATTTGAGAGTTTGAACTTTATTGAAGTTTTAAATGGACAAACTAAAGTTTGTATCATGCTTCAATAATCTACTGCAGGCATTTCGGAATTTCTTCATCTCAGTGCTAATTTAATACTAAATACGATTATTTTTATGGCTATACAAAAAGAGACATAGTTAAAATTAATCTACATTTTTATGAACTTTATAAAATAAAATTATTCGATTGTGTGGAGCTACAATTATAGATGAAGGTTCACTTTTTTACTGAAAGGTTAAATACGGAACCATAGTCATTATAGTCATTCAGGGTGGGTCCATCAATCCATCGTATTCTGCCTATCAGGCAGGTCCAACTCATGTGCCCGCCAAAGTGTTCTATCCTGAACTATTATTTTCATCTCATGGTAGCTCCTGCCTGCTTTCAAATCATCCAGCATTGTTTTCCTTTTCCTTCCCCTCGGCCTTCTACCTTCATATCTACTCCTCTATGAAGGTGGGTATATAGCGGTATATTATGTTGTTGTTGTTGCTGTTGTTGGTGTTGGTTAGCCGATCAGCCCACCCTGATCGAGCAAGCCGGCGGCACGCAGGTAACCGATCGCCCTCTCCGGAGTGGACCAGAGGTTCAGCGTACTAGTGATGTTGTGTTGTGTTCGTTGTTGTGCTAGAGCGGTACAGTCTGTCATAATGTGTTCAATTGTTTGTGGTGTTTCCTGGCACAGATGGCAGGTGTCGTCTATGGAGTTGTCTAGTCTGTGTTTATATGTCTGGAAGTTGGAGCGTCCACTTTCCAAGGCACATAACATGTCCGTTTCATGATGGGATAAAACTCAGAATAGTCCGCTGAGGTCTTTTATGATACACACGGACCGTGCATGGAACAAGGAACTCTTCTAGGAAAATTAAATCCATTATAGGGTGTTTCAAAAGTCCCTCATTATATGAGGGGAACACAATTAATGGCAGCAGCGACGACTAACCCACATCACCCTTGCTACTACATGTACAATCATGCACCAACACCTCGCACCATTAAGGTAACACCAGAGAGACATTATAACCAAGTACTCCATTCCACACCACGTCCCACAGACATCGCACAGTACAGAAAACACATACACACACACTTAACCCACAAAGCACTGACACGACTCGGTCCGAATGCGGTCCTAGATGCGAAGCCGCCACCCATTAACAGGTCAGAGATCAGCCTGAGCAGATCGGATCGAGTTAACTTAGCACGATTCCGATGTGAACATCACCCCAACTTCCAGACATATAAACACAGACTAGACAACTCCATAGACGACACCTGCCATCTGTGCCAGGAAACACCACAAACAATTGAACACATTATGACAGACTGTACCGCTCTAGCACAACAACGAACACAACACAACATCACTAGTACGCTGAACCTCTGGTCCACTCCGGAGAGGGCGATCGGTTACCTGCGTGCCGCCGGCTTGCTCGATCAGGGTGGGCTGATCGGCTAACCAACACCAACAACAGCAACAACAACAACATAATATACCGCTATATACCCACCTTCATAGAGGAGTAGATATGAAGGTAGAAGGCCAAGGGGAAGGAAAAGGAAAACAATGCTGGATGATTTGAAAGCAGGCAGGAGCTACCATGAGATGAAAATAATAGTTCAGGATAGAACACTTTGGCGGGCACATGAGTTGGACCTGCCTGATAGGCAGAATACGATGGATTGATGGACCCACCCTGAATGACTATAATGACTATGGTTCCGTATTTAACCTTTCAGTAAAAAAGTGAACCTTCATCTATAATTGTAGCTCCACACAATCGAATAATTTTATTTTATAAAGTTCATAAAAATGTAGATTAATTTTAACTATGTCTCTTTTTGTATAGCCATAAAAATATCGTATTTAGTATTAAATTAGCACTGAGATGAAAGAAATTCCGAAATGCCTGCAGTAGATTATTGAAGCATGATACAAACTTTAGTTTGTCCATTTAAAACTTCAATAAAGTTCAAACTCTCAAATACGATGAAGCCAAAAACCGCATTCTGAAGTGACACTAGACCAGTGCTCTTCAACCTTTTTATGCTTACCGCCCACTTTTGTAACTTTTGAATCTCCGTATCGCCCACCAAAATTAAAAATGCAAAAACTCAAACTAAAAGTTATATACCCTGCATAAAACAATAAAATTAATTGCAATTACCTTTAGATTAATGAGATCCTTGAGCCACTAGTGGGCGGTACCGCCCAGGTTGAAGAGCACTGCACTAGACTGTATATATGTACATTATTATATACTAGTACAGTTCCCGTCGTTTCGCTGACGGTTAGACAGGCTAAACTACAGAAAAGAACGCAGCCGTGAAAATTTTGAGCTTCACATTGTGTCAACATTTCTGAATCTGGTATCTCCCAAAACCTCCTCACCCCCATTCATGCAACTTGGGGGCTAACCCCCTCCCCCATTACCCCCACCCCTCCCCATTACCCCACCCATCCCCCATTACCCCCACCCCCACCCTTCCCCCATTACTGCCCTGGATAAATTTCACAAACAGACAAACAGACAGGCTAAACTACAGAAAAGAACACAGTCATGAAAATCTTGAGCTTCACATAGCCGCCCGTAATACAATTTCTGAATTTTTTTCTCACAATTTTTTCTCACAATTTCTGAAAGTGTGACGGACGGACGGACGGACGGACAGCTCTCTTATTATAGTATAGATTATTACGGGCGGCAATGTGAAGCTCAAGATTTTCATGACTGTGTTCTTTTCTATAGTTTTATTGACCAAATAATTAGTCATGAAAATCTTTAGATTCAGAAATCTTGACACAATGTGAAGCTCAAGATTTTCCCGGCTGCGTTCTTTTCTGTAGTTTAGTCGCGGTGCTGGGGCCTTCGGGCCCAGTAATTTTAATTATTTAATTTATTATCACCCACGTGCACAACCTGGGGACCTAATCAATATGTGTGTGAAGTTTCATGTTTGTAACTGCTTCCATTTTGGAGTTATGGCTGGAACACACACACACACACACACACACACACACACACACACACACACACACACGTCCCGTTATTATTATTATTATTAATTATTATATATACTAGTACAGTTCCCGCCGCTTCGCTGACGGTTAAACAGGCTAAACTACAAAAAAAGAACCCAGCCGTGAAAATTTTGAACTTCACATTGTGTCAACATTTCTGAATCTGGTATCTCCCAAAACCTCCTCACCCCCATTCATACAACTTGGGGGCTAACCCACCCCCCATTACCCCACCCATCCCCCATCCCCCACCCCCACCCTTCCCCCATTGCTAAACTACAGAAAAGAACACAGTCATGAAAATCTGGAGCTTCACATTGCCGCCCGTAATACAATTTCTGAATTTTTTTTACACAATTTTTTCTCACAATTTCTGAAAGTGTGACGGACAGACGGACAGACAGACGGACAGACGGACAGCTCTCTTATTATAGTATAGAATTGATACACACAGACCGTGCCTGGAACAAGGAACTCTTCTGGGAAAATTAAATCCACTATAGTCGAAATAAGTAATGGCAAATGACAAACACTATAGTTTTTCTTTTTCATTGGTTAGCCCGACGTGGGCAAGGGGGCACTCGCAAAGAGACCCCAAAAATATAGCTTCCCTCACCAACTATCTGCAAAGCAGATAGGATCCAACTTTGGGACAGGATCTAGGGTTTAAAGCAGCCTAGACCAACTATAATTAGAACCACAATATAAGCAAAAGACTCGTTGCATTAACGTCGGATTGAATACATCAAAGAAAAATGGGTAACCATTGTACTTTTAGCCAAAAACCAAAACTTAAACCTCAGCTGGCAAAATTGAGCGTCCACTTTCCAAGGCACATAACATGTCCGTTTCATGATGGGATAAAACTCAGAATAGTCCGCTGAGGTCTTTTATGATACACACGGACCGTGCATGGAACAAGGAACTCTTCTAGGAAAATTAAATCCATTATAGGGTGTTTCAAAAGTCCCTCATTATTTTTAAAATTTTATTAAAATAGCAATTACAAGAGGAACCAAATGACAATTTGGTTGCTGAGTCTACGATTCATGAAAATTTTGGTGGCATCAAACTTGGCTTCATAAGTCTACTGGAAAGTCACTGGTACACCTCAACGTGGGCACCGTCTTTTTCGAAACAAGTGAGCCACCGTTTTACGCATTCTTGGCCGACATTGGACAACATTTCGGGAGTAACAGAAGCACACGCATTCCTGATCCATTCTTCTAGGGTGGGGAGGACTCGCGGCTTGGTGGCGTACACTTTGCTCTTAATGTAGCCCCACAAAAAGAAGTCGCATGGGGTAAGATCAGGCGAGCGAGCAGCCCATTCGATGGGACCACGGCGACCAATCCACCGATCCGGAACTGCTTATTCAGAAATGAGCGAACCTCACGCGATTAATGAGCAGGGGCACCGTCTTGCTGGAAAATGACATCTTGCATGTCAGCTACAGCTCACAGTTGGGGGATGCAGAACTCCTGAAGCATACGAAGGTAATTGTCTCCGTTGACGTTCACGGAATTTCCATCTTGATCCCGGAAGAAGAACGGACCAATCAGCCCAGCTGAGGAGATGGCACACCAGACGACCAATTTCGGCGTATCCCTTTCATGTTCACGGATCTCCGCAGGATTGTGAGTTCCCAGATGCGGGTGTTGTGCCGATTGACGCGACCAGAAAGGTGGAAGAGAGCTTCGTCGCTGAACCACATTTGCTCCAGGATCGATGGGTCTCTTTCGTAGTGATGCAGCAGTGTCTCACACATCTCCACCCGGCACTCGTAGTCTTGAGATTCCAGCTTCTGAACCACCTGGATCTTGTACGGATACAGCTTGAGACCACGCCGCAAAATCCGTTGGATAGATGTCGCGCTGATGTTCAGTTCCGCAGCAGCTCGCCGAATGGACTTTCCTTGACTCTGAGTAAACGCCTCACGGACAGTTTCGACATTCTCCTCACTTCGCCCACTTCGAGGTCTTCCTGATCGTGGTTTGTCCTTTACGGATCCGGTCTCCATAAACTTCCGGTGGGTGGCGACGATGGTGTTCCTATCCGGTTCATCAGTATCTTCGAACCATATATATATATGGTTCGAAGATGAACCGGAAATACGACTCGTTGGTGATTCCATTGTTCGAGGGCAGCTCGAGGAATTCTGTGGGAGAAACCCTCGTCGTAGGCGCCGTTACTGCTACCCTGGTGCAAGGGTGGAGGATATATCTAATAATGTTGACCATTTTACAGACGGTACCGCCGAGGACACAACGTATGTTATTCATGTCGGTACTAATAACGTTTTAAATTCTAGATCGGAAGAACTGCTGGCTAGGTACAGGGACTTATTAGAGCGATTAAAGGAGAAAACTAATAAGATTGTTTTAACAGGTATACTTCCTCGAATTATCCAACGAAGCGATTTCTACAGCAAGGCGACCTATATTAACAATAACCTAAAGTCTCTTTGCCAACAGGAAGGAGTGCATTTTGCAAATTTTTGGAACAGTTTCTACGGCAGGAGAGACTTGTTCCTCGAAGATGGACTTCATCTTAATGAAGTTGGAGCTGCGCGTTTAGGAAGACTATTTCATAATACTGTCTCTTCTTTTCAGGCTGCCGTAACCCGAATGGTCCCAGCGTAAATTCCACAAATTTCCCCCGCGCTCGCGAAGGTGTCGCAATTACAAACAATTTGAAGGTTCTATCCTTAAATGCTCGTAGCCTACGAAATAAAATAACGAATTTTTTCTTTAATTGCTTATAAAGACTATGATTTAATTGCGATAAATGAATCGTGGCTTAGCACTGAAACACGTGACTTTGTAGGGAGTATCAAATTAAAGGTTATAGACTTTTTGTTAAAAACAGAATAGGTAGGCGAGGAGGCGGTGTTATGTTGTATATCAAAGATAATATTGCGAACGTTATAGAAGTAAAGCACTCAATTCCAGAACCGATAGATTCGACAATAGCAGAACTTAAATTGAACGATTTCAAACTTCTTGTTGCGGTTATATATAGGCCCCCAAATCAAACAGCTGATACGGACGAAGCGTTATATCGTGAACTAAAGAAAATAATCGGTTGTGAGCAGGCTTTAGTTATGGGTGACTTTAATTGCGCCAACGTGAATTACGATACAATGCAGGGAGACGCGGAAGGTAATCGTTTAGTTAATTTTCTCGAGGATAGCTTTCTTATTCAAAAGGTTGGGGAACCTACGAGGTTGGACAGTATTTTAGATTTAGTAATAACTACGGATGATAGGCTAATTACTAAGCTTCAAGTAATAGAACCGTTGAGCAATAGCGATCACAATATGGTAGAGTTTGTCCTCTCAGTAAGTCACTCGAAACCAACTAACTCGACTAAAATTCCTAACTTCCAGCACGCAGACTTTAGTAAATTTCGAATAAATTTTCACACGTCAATTGGGAAAACGTAATGGGAACTCCAACGCAAAACTAATGTGGGAATCGTTCGTAACGGTATTTAGGACTATAAATGAGGAATGTATACCGTACAAAATTAAGCGTGCGAAAGTAAACAACAAGCCCTTGTGGTTTACTTGTAGAGTAGGAGACATTATAAAGAGTAGAGATAGGGCTTATAGGCTATATAAGTGCGATAAAGATAATCTGTTGTTACGAAACAACTACATATCTCTAAGGCGTGAAGCTAAAAGTGTAATAAAAAAGTCAAAACGCGAATTTGAAATCTCCATAGCTCGTGACGGTAAAGAAAACCCCAAGCGATTCTTTCAATACGTCAATAATAGAAATCCAGTAAAAAGTGTCTTAGGTCCATTAAAAAATGTAAATGGAGATCTAGTCTCTGAAAACAAGGAAATGACTACCTTGCTAAACGATTTTTTTATGTCAGTTTTTACTATAGAAGATGTAACGAATATCCCTACGGTCATAGACATAATACCTTTTGATAATGGTAATATATTGGATAATATTGTCGTTAGTGAAGGGGAAGTAATGCGCTATATTGATAAAATGAAAACGCGTAAATCACCGGGTCCGGATTCCATATATCCCATACAACTAAAAGAATTAAAAGATAGCATTGTTGTGCCGCTAACAAAGATTTTTAATGCGTCTATTTCTGAGGGGTGCGTACCAGATAATTTCAAGTTAGCAAACGTAACACCTATCTTTAAGAAAGGCGATAAAGGTGCGGCGGGAAATTATAGGCCAATCAGTTTAACGTCTGTTGTAGGTAAGCTTTTGGAATCAATAATTAGGGATCGTATAGTCGAACACTTAGAATACCATAAACTTGTTAGAAATACGCAGCACGGATTTAGGCGAAACAAATCTTGCTTAACTAATCTTTTAGAATTTTTCCAAAGCGTGGTTGACGATTACGATAGACATCGGGCGGTTAATGTAGTGTATTTTGATTTTCAAAAAGCGTTTGACACCGTGCCGCACAAAAGACTCATTGAAAAAACTAAGGCTCATGGAATCAGGGGTGTAGTAATAAATTGGCTAGAAGAGTGGTTGCGAGGCAGGAAACAGAGGGTGGTCGTTGATGGAGCGGAGTCGTGCTGGGCTAATGTAGCGAGTGGCGTTCCTCAGGGTTCTGTATTGGGCCCCTTGCTTTTTCTTATATATATTAACGATTTAGATGTCGGCCTAGTCAGTACAGTTTCAAAGTTTGCGGATGACACGAAGCTGGGTGGTAGGGCGATTAATGACGAAGATAGAGGTAAAATTCAGGAAGATCTGAATAAAATCGTTGATTGGTCAGTCACATGGCAAATGAGATTTAACGTTGATAAGTGCAAAATTTTGCATATCGGTTCGCGTAACGGTAAATTTGCGTATAGTATGTCAGGGAAAGATTTAACAAGCGTAGAGCAGGAAAAAGATTTAGGAGTTATAGTCACTGGTGATTTAAAAGTAGCGAAACAAAGTACAGCAGCGGTCAATATGGCGAACAAAGTGTTAGGTTTTATAGCTCGAAATTTTGAGTACAAATCGCGCGATATTATAGTTCCACTTTATAAATCATTAGTTAGACCCCATTTGGAGTACGCGGTCCAATTTTGGAATCCGTATATGCGCAAAGATATAGACAAAATCGAAAGAGTTCAAAGACGAGCAACTAAGATGATTCCGTCGCTTAGGTCAAAGTCGTACGAGGATAGGCTTAATGAGTTAAAATTGACAACACTCGAGACCAGGAGGTTAAGGGGTGATCTAATCCAGGTTTTCAAAATTATGAATGGGTTCGATAACGTAGATAGAGATAGCTTTTTCGAAATATCTCAATATAATAGGACTAGAAATAACGGGTGTAAGTTGACAACTAGAAGGTTCGAGACAGCAGTTGCGAAAAACTTTTTTACGCATAGAATAGTAAATAGCTGGAATAGTTTGCCGGTAGAAGTAATTAGTAGCACGTCTATAAACATGTTTAAAAATCGATTAGACGCATATGTTGATAGAAAGGGTATAGTTTAAGGTAGTAAAATTAAGGCTTTCTGGGGATAGATCCCACAGCTCAACACAAGTGTTGTGGGATATAGGGAGGCAGCGTCTTGGGTTAGGGGAAACTCTCTGTCCTTACACACCCCATTAAAGAAATTCCTCTGCCGAGCGGTGCCCCCCATAGTACTGTGCGGTATTGAAAAACTCATGATCTTCACTTGCCCCACAAACACCTTTAAATGGGAGACCCAAAATGGGTGCACACACATTTCTACATTACTGTACAGTCTTTACAGCCACACCTACTCTTTTTCTCGTAAGTGTATATATTGTAATGTATATGATTGTAAATTTTGACTTGGTCCGCAATCGATATGGACCGTGACTTGATGGATACCGTAATGAAATTGACTGGATTCTTTGGATCTGATATATTTGCATGTCCGTTATAAATAGATATAGAGTGTAACATTTGTGGATAGTGGTCTATTATGACTTGATCCTCTGGATCCAGAGATTCTATCTTTAGTTTTAAATCGATAATTAATTAGTTTTAAATTGATAATTATTTAGTTTCGTAAAAATTGGTCGTTGCCAATTTACCGGCAGTTTTTACATAAATTTCTTATGTTCTTGTGGTTCGGAACCCGCGTAAAATTGTAGGTCCCCTCCGCCACCACGGAGGACATACACAATACACGAACACAGTTAGGTAGACCAGCCATGTGTGGATCCTAGGGTCTTTGTTGGTCTGAAACATTATAACATTATAACATTATATATATATATATATATATAATAATATATATATATATATATATATATATATATCGACCAAAAATCCTTTCCTCGCCGTTCTCAATCAGTCATATATATATTATATATATATATATATAGGCCGACCAAAAATCCTTTCCTCGCCGTTCTCAATCAGTCATGGAATCAAAACAAAGGCTATACACGTGGGCACGAAACAGGCCCACAGAGGAAACACAGATTTTGTGGTATTTCTCGAAACGACCACCAGAAGACGTCAAGAAGGCCTATAAAATGCAGTTTCGGAGCAAGTGTAGTTTACGTCCCCCTGACGCAAAAGGGGACACAAACTACACTAGTTCAAATTTGGGGAACGCAAACTACACTAGGATCTTTTGGAGACATTTTTTTAAATGAATCCATCAAATAAAACGTTAAAACTAACGAAAATATTACGACTTAACCTAACCAATCGTCAATTTATTTATACATATATATGTGTATATATACTGTATATACACATAAATTTGATGGATTACCTGAAGATCATTGCCCCCAGCCTTGTTTAGTTAGCATTAAAAGGCTAACTAACGAAAATATATATATATATATATATATATATAATATATATACGGTGGCCCATAAGTCCCAATCGGTTATAATTAAAGCGAAAATTCATCTTGCAGATTTAAAAAAAAATTTAAAAACATTTTTTTAAATAAATAATAATAAATAATCCATAAATATTTCTAAACTTATTATAAACTTTTTACCGTTTTATTTTTTGTATTCTCGCTTTAATTATAACGGACTGGGGCTTGTGGGCCATCCTGTGTATATATGTTACCGTCAATTACTTAATTTAGATATTTTATCGAATGGCTAAATTTTCAGCCATTTAATAAAATGCCTTAATTGGTCGGTCAGTTAACTAAATGGCTAAAATTTACAAGGCAGTTAATTTAATGACTGAAATTTTCGGCGTTTTTTAACATACTGCCTGATGTCCAAAATTATTGGACATAATTACATTTGTGGGCGACGGCAACTGCTGGCAAGTACTTTCGTTTGTACATTTCAACACTAGTGTAAACAGTCACCATGGTACGGCTGCTGCAAAAAGCGGTACGACAATTTTAAAAACTACTTAAAACTGAACATTCAGTTACCTCGTTTCAAGATTGTCAATCCGGATTCAGTTTATGTTGGTCGTCTGTATAAGAATTTATCAAGTTTTAAAGAACATCTAACGTAAGGATATTTCACTGTAATTCATTACTTGATAAGTTATTTTCGATTTAAAGAATTTAAACTATTAATTCGTTCCCGAGTGGAACTCATTGGAATTGCTTTCGATTTTGGAAACCATATTCAGTACCAATTTTTGTGTACATGTCTACTTAGTTAAAGTTAAATTTAAGGTTATTTAACTTTCAGTGGCTCGAGAGACAAGGAGCAGAAATTTACTGCTCAGATCCTAAAAACTATAGAAGAAAACAATAAAAACATACGTAATATGGCCAAGAACCAAATATAAAGAAGTACGAAAGCCGTGAAACAATCTAAGAAACATTCACCAATGAGTTACTATTATGAATCAGTCCCGTAACCAGGACTTCACAAGGTGGGGGTCGAAATTGTAGAAAGGCGAACCTTTTGGTGCAATGACCTAGTTACAAGGTGTAGAGGAGAGAGGGGAGGAGGAAGGAGTAGAGAGAGAGGAAGAGAGAGAGAGAGAGAGAGAGAGAGAGAGAGAGAGAGAGAGAGAGGGAGGGTGGAGGATGTAGAAGAGAGAAGGGGTGTAGAAGAGAGAGAGGAGGAAGCCGTAGACATAGTAGATAGGAGGGTAAACGTAATATTGAATGAGAGAAAAGCAGCTGCAATAGGGTTAAAGAAACAGGGTCTGAAAATGACAAAAACTTCAAACAAAATTCTCAGAGAGGTAGAGATTGTAACCAATGTAAAGGGTGTTGCAGAAGCCTTGGAGGGGGTTTTATTTGGCTATAACTCTTTTGTTTTGGGATCAAATAAAAAAGGTTTGTAACACTTGAAAATATATTTATTGCGATCTTAATTAAAAATTTAATATCTGGTGAAAATCTTCATTTACATTGCGTAAATCTAAAATCGCATTAGCGTGCGTTATCCGACTCTGATGATCTTGCGGTTTAATTTCTTGAGCAATTTGAATTTTGTACGGGTAAAGATTGATATCCTCTCTTAAAATTCGATGAAAGGAACTTCTTGAAATGGTTAATTCCTGGCTGCGTCGTCGGACTGATGTGGATTTTCCTCAACGCTTTCACGAACCATCTCAACCAGAGTTCCTATAGACCCATTACTTTACTAGGCACACCTTCAAAGTAACAGAAAGACTAATCTTACAAATCACCAACCCACACATTCCACTATCGCCTACTCAACATGGATTCAGACCTCACCACTCAACCACGACATTACTCACTAACCTCACGCAGCACATCATGGATGGCATCAACTCCAGACGACCAGCTCAACGTACACTATTCGCAACAATAGACATTAGTAAAGCATTTGATGCTATCCCACGCTTCCCTCTCATAAACAAAATACTCAACACAAACATGCACAATAACACCAAAAGGTGGCTGAGCAAATATCTATCAGGAAGATACTCACATATCACATTTAATGGCAAGTCATCCAAAAACAAGCTTTTTCCGAACGGGGTCCCTCAAGGCTCTGTTCTCTCACCAACACTACAACTTATACATGCATGACATTCCAGCACCCATAAATAACAAGCTTACCTTATCATCATATGCAGATGACATCGCTCTAACATCCCGTATGCGGACATTTCTTCGAAAACATTTCTTCGAAATCAAAAACTTCGACATCCGATAACTTCGACAAAAAATTACTTCGAAAATAAAACTTCGAATCAAAAACTGCGGACATTTCGAAAACATAAAAGGATAATTATAAACTATTACACAAATCTTTTATTATTAAAAGATGTAACCAGTCTCTTCAATCGTGCCGCACTAGCCTGATATTTTTTCGAACTCTTTCTGAACTCAAAACCACTAGTTAATTTCTCAAAATAAATTTCATTTAAATCTTGTTCCTTTTTTAAAGCTACTAAAAATTTCCAAATAGTGGGATGGTGAGAAGAAACTTGCTGTAAAAAACCTCTATGTCATCCCTCAATCGCATTGTTGGTTTTTGGTAAATCGTTTTCAACTCTTTCATAGCATGACCGCATGTCAATTTTAAATTTGGCAGCACGACGTCTTCCCCGTCTGTCAGGACGGCCGATCCACGTATCTTCGAAGTAATCAACAACAGGTTCTGCTTCATGTGGAAGAATGTTTTGTTCAATTAGCATATTAAATCCCTCGACAACTTTGTTCGGTGGCACGAAGGCAAGAGCTGTAAGCATTCGAATATTTAGAGCGAATTGGGCATCAGTGTTGTATCGTGCTTTGAGTCCATATTCACAGACTTTCCTATATAAGCATTGGCCAAAATGGAAAAAGCAACCATAGTTTGCAACTGATTGAAATTCCGAAGTTAATGCATTAATCATTCCTGTTTCAAAATCAGTTAAAATTGAACCAATGTTTAAGTTAGGAGCGAGGACTTTTACTTGTCTCAAAATGTTTATGTTTTCGAAGAAATGTCCGCAGTTATTGATTCGAAGTTTTATTTTCGAAGTAATTTTTTGTCGAAGTTATTGGATGTCGAAGTTTTTGATTTCGAAGAAATGTTTTCGAAGTTTTGTTTTCGAAGAAATGTCCGTAAATCCTAACATCCACCCACAACAACATCGATACCGCTACAAATAACCTACAAACATACATAAACAGTATACAAGACTGGCTCACACACAATAGACTCAAAGTAGCGCCCACAAAGTCAACCATCACCTTGCTTACAAGCAACACAAAAGAACACCAGGTAATTCCACAGCTTACACTAAACAACATCAACATTCCACACACTCACAGGACCAAAATACTTGGGGTCACATACAAAACATCATTATCTTTTGCAAACCACATTCAGGACATTAAAAACAAATGTACGTCAAGACTAAACACGCTTAGGGTACTAACAGGCACAAACTTTGGACACCAGCAGGAAACAACATCACTCATATACAAACAATATATTCGCTCAGTTATGGACTATGCTAGCCCATGCTGGGCACCCATTATCTCAAACACACACATAAACACCTTACAGACAATACAAAACAACGCACTTCGTATCATTACAGGATGCACTCAAACAACACCAATAGAACACCTGCACACAGAAACAAAAATACTGAAAGTTAGGGAACATTTAGACATGAGGGGAACACAATTCATGGCAGCAGCGACAACTAACCCACAACACCCTTGCCACTACATGTACAATCATGCACCAACACCTTGCACCATTAAGGTAACACCAGAGAGACATTATAACCAAATACTCCATTCCACACCAAGCCCCACAGATATCACACAGTACAGAAAACACATACACACACACCTAACCCACAAAGCACGGACACGACTCGGTCCGAATGCGGTCCTCGGTGCGAAGCCGCCACCCATTAACAGGTCAGAGATCAGCCTGAGCAGATCGGATCGAGTTAACTTAGCACGATTCCGATGTGGACATCACCCCAACTTCCAGACATATAAACACAGACTAGACAACTCCATAGACGACACCTGCCACCTGTGCCAGGACACACCACAAACAATTGAACACATTATGACAGACTGTACCGCTCTAGCACAACAACGAACACAACATCACTAGTGCGCTGAACCTCTGGTCCACTCCGGAGAGGGCGATCGGTTACCTGCGTGCCGCCGGCTTGCTCGATCAGGGTGGGCTGGTCGGCTAAACAACAACAACAACCAGAGTTCGACTTCGGCTTGTCCGAGGATGCACAGTCCGTGGTTCGTCTCCCTGACCCTTTCCCATACAAATTTAGCGACGTACCGTCGAATAGCTCGATCAGAAGGAGCAGAACTGTGTTGAATTTTAATCAAAAAGCTCTTTGAGCGGCAACGATGGAAGAGTTGTTGGTCAAATAAAGTTCCACAATAGCCACTCTTTTTTGCACTGTACAGGATTCCATTTTCATTAATCGCAGCAAGGGTACTTTAATTGAAAAATAAAAATAAATAAATTAATCAAAAAAGAAAGTTATAGCCAAATAAATCTCCCTCCAAGCCTTCTGGGACACCCCTGTACTGCTACCGATCCCCCATGTAGACAGAGGAAAAGGGATACACGAAATATTATGGCTTTTATGATTAATAGATCAGAAAGAAGTTACAAACTTGCTACAAAGGAAGGAGTCCTTAGTGGTCATTATTTGCGTTCACAATTTGAACTTTGTAATAATTCTTTTCTCTCATTCAACACAGTAAACATAGATGAAGAATTGTCCAACAGACAAGCTGTGAGACTGCAGTCGTTTTTGCTCGGGTTAAGGGTTTTCAAAGTGCAACTGTGCTTCAGATCTTAAGAGACGTTGTTGCTCAAAGTGATGCCTTTGTAAGCAATCTGGCCAACAATGTAAGAGTAGATGTCATCCCAACCTGAATTGTAAAAACAAGTAGAACCTGCGAAATAAGTTTATTGTATTTATAGTAAGTTTTTATTCATCATTTTGTACAATAAAATTATGAACCAGCATTAGCTGATTTTTTAAAATTAACTTCGTTTTTATCAGCCATTAAATTAAATGCCTATCAATTCCAGTCACTTCATAAAATGCCTAAAATCAGTAGTCATTACATATAATCGCAAAATTTTTTAGGCATTTAATAAAATGCATGAATTAAGTAATTGCCGGTAACATATAAGTAGTATGCTCGCAAAAAGGTAGAGTGCAATGCAACTGCAAATGTTGCAAGAGTGCCACCTCCCACAGTGCCAATCCCCTTTGTTGCAAGGCAGCCCATAGTGCCACCCCCACCACCCCCCCTGTTGCAAGCCCACCCCCTTTGTTGCACCCCAACCCCCTTTGTTGCAAGGCATCCCAAAAATGGGGGAGGGGTTGCAACAAGGGGTTATGCAACTTGGAGGCGGAGTTATCCCCGAAGCTGCAATGAACCCCCCAAAGGGGGAGTCCTAACCTAAGAGAGAGGAGAGAGGAGGAGAGGTGTTCGCCTGGCAGCTGCCAAGCGCATATTAGGACTTCATCGAGCGGCCGTTGTCTTATAGGACCCCCTAATCAGCCAGTTAGCTTAATCAGCCAGTGCCTCCAGGCATCATCAGCCAGTTGGCACAGTGTACACACCCGTCTATACTGTTTATGTGCGTCGGGCGTTTAACTCTAAGGTGGAGGCGGGCTCGAGACCCGGCGCGTCCTTCCGCGGATGATAGCCAGGGCGACCTAATGATCTGTGTTAAACCGTAGGTCTAAGGTTTAGTGTAAACATCCTTCCACGGTTCGTAGGGGCAGGATCCCGTTATTGCAACATTCGATCATGCTGAGTTGCTAGTTTGCGCTATTTATTTAATTAAAGCATATATTCTGGCTTAATCAGCCAGTTGGCTTAGAAGGCTGAGTTGCCAGATTGCGTTTATTTACTTAATTAAAGCATATATTCTGACTTAATCCGCCAGTTGGCTTAGAAGGCTGAATTGCCAGATTGCGTTTATTTACTTAATTAAAGCATATATTCTGACTTAATCCGCCAGTTGGCTTAGAAGGCTTCTTAGAAGGCATCAATGGCCTGTATATATTAATAACCTCCGAACGAATTAAAAGTGCACACAAACGCACATAAGGGGTTCCAAAAAACCTTAGCCTCCCCATTTGCAGCTTACATGTTTACTTATATCGAAATAGGTTTTAGTGATTATAAAAATATATAAAATTCTTTATTTATTGCAGGTATTAAAATTACTCTAGCTGATAAAGTGATAATATAATGGCTTCTCAATTAATTCGGAGAGGCAACGTGTGATAGATCGCATACGAACAATAACATTTCGGGAAGCTCGTGATGCTGGAGCCACCTTTATAACACGTTCATGGGTTGCCAAAAAGTTGCGAAGAAGTGAGGACTTCGTCAAAAGAAATTGGAATAAAACTTTGGATGAATGTGAAATGGATACAACCAAATCTGGGCGCCCAAATTTGCCACTCTCTCAGGAAACAAAAGACATCATTGAAAGCGGTACGCGTAAGCGGAAAAACAGCTGTGCTAAACTTTTTAGAGAGATCGAAGTGTTGAGAGGAAAGATCGTTTGTCGTGAGATCATTCGAGTGTACCGTCATAGGCAAGGTTTAAAGCCTTGGCATGAACTTCCAAAGCCAAGAAAAACTCAACTTAACATCGATGACAGAATGTGGTTTGCCCATTATCTTGAAGATTGGGATGTGAATGATTTCATGCATTTAGCTGTGTCCGATGAATTTTTTGTTTACGTAACACGTCGGCCTAACTACCAAAATGATCGAGTGTGGGCCACAACACCAGATGAAATCGATGACAATGAACATTATCGCGAATTATTAAAAAGTCCAGACTGTGTTTGTGTGTTTGTTTTGTTCACTGCAAAGAAGCTCATGTGGGTGCTGAAGCCAAATGGTCAGAGTTGGGATGGACAGTATTTTCGTGATATTATTCTATCCCAGCATGTCATTCCTTTTCTAAGAAACCCAAACAATGTTATGGATGTCGATCAGGTCACACTTCTGCAAGATAAGGCCCCCTGCTTTAAGGCATTAGCCACTCAACAGTTGTTGCGGAACCATGAGATCGATTTCTTTGGAAATGAAGAATGGCCAGGAAATTCTCCTGACCTGAACGTCTGTGAACACATTGGATCAGTTATGAAGGACAAGGTTGAATGTCTCTTGTTTCAAGAACCTGCAGCAAATCGATTTTCGAAGGATACAATGACGCAACACATTGAAACTGTTTTAGTAAACTTGCGTAACGATCAAGATCTATTCACGTCACTTTTGGCAAACTACCCAAAGCGAATTCAGGCTGTCTTGGAAGCCAATGGCGGGAACTCCAAGTTTTAATTGTTCATCATTAAATGCAGGATTAAATTCTCTTTTCTAAGGTATGGTTTAGGCCATGGGCGGGGGGCTAAGGTTTATTGGAGCCCCGTATACTCACCGACTGTACGCCCATAAAGCCCCTATTATCACACACACACACACACACACACACACATATATATATACTGTATATATATATATATATATATATATATATATATATATATATATATATATAAACTGATTGATGCATGCAAAGCCCCAATAGCAAAATATATACGAGCACAACCACCACACAAAAAAGCATCACATCACCAACAATCGTCTAAGTATAGACTTTTATGAGCTCATCCCATCAAGAGTACATGGTGAGATGAGGGCTACGACTTTTAGGAGCTCATCCCATCAACAACACGTAACCGATATGAGGGCTACAACCAAGCGTCGAAACTTAGACGATTGGTGGTAAAGCACCACAACCACCGCTTTACTTACCAGCTCCTCATAAAAAAAGCATCACATCACCAACAATCGTCTAAGTATAGACTTTTAGGAGCTCATCCCATCAACAGCACATGGTGAAATGAGGGCTACGACTTTTAGGAGCTCATCCCATGAACACCACGTATCCGATATGAGGGCTACAACTAGGCGACCAAACTTAGACGATTGGTGGTGAAACTATTACACAAAAACCCACCAAGCACCTCCACCACCGCCTTACCTACTAACTCCTGGTAGACCGACAAGGTCTCTAAATACGACCCAAGAGACAGAGCTATTAAACATAAACAAATACGTTTATTGGGGCCAAGTCAAAAAAGGCAACGCCAATAGTTTTTCTAATGAGCTTCTCGTGGTTTAACGAGGCCTATTTTACATTTGGTAGGGCGATCTTTTAAGCAAAAAAAAAGAATAAGATAAACTAAGTTTAATACAAATACAAATTTTCACCATAATACGCAATTTTATCCTTAAACTATAACATGAAAAGCATTAATATGATTTTTAAAACAAAATAGAAATTAAATTAGGGGTAACTTATTAATTTTTCCTCTTTTATCCAATTATTGTGTTTCAATATAAATTGATCTTTAAGACACAATTTTATCCTTAAACTATAACATAAAAAGCATTAATATGATTTTAAAACAAAATAGAAATTAAATTAGGGGTAACATTCATTTTTCCTCTTTTGGCCAATTATTTTGTTTCAATATAAATTTATCTTTAAGACACCAATATATCTTTAAGCCTTATTACAAAAAATATTAATATGATTTTTAAAACAAAATAGGTTCTATTTCGGGGTAACTTATTAATTTTTCCTCTTTTGGTCACTTATTTTACTTCAATATAAATTTATCTTTAAGACACAATTTTATCCTTAAACTATAAAATAAAAAGCATTAATATGATTTATAAAACAAGAGATTCTATTTCGGGGTAACTTATTCATTTTTCCTCTTTTGGCGAATTATTCTGTTTCAATATAAATTTATCTTTAGGAAACCAATATATCTTTAAGCCTTATTACCAAAAAATATTAATATGATTTCAAAAACAAAATGGATTCTGTCTCGGAGTAAATTATTCATTTTTCCTAATTTACTTGCAGTCCCTGCAGCAACACTGCTGCATTATTTTTTAATATAATTAAAACCAACATTCACGATCATATTAAATCTTACTTTTGAAGATATCCTGAAATAATAATGCAAAATTATTTTAAAAGGTAGGTATATACTCCTCGAAGTATCCTAACCTTTGATGTCAAAAAAAAATTAATATAACTCGATTTTAAGTTTTAGCTGGCTTACCCCAATAAATATCGTTTTCTAAACGATATTTATAAAACAATGGAATTTTATGGCATAACTCATATAATTGCACCTTCTACAATTCAGTAATTTGATTAACATAATTTACTGCATTATATTTATTGTAACTTTAAACCAGCTTTTGGGGCATATTAAATTAAATTTTCATCTCCCATCTATCTGCCCAAGCAACTACTTTATCAATGTCCCTTTGCATTTTCATGGCACCTGTAAAAGATCTTACATTTTGTCCCAATTTTGTATCATCTACAAATATTGAGGTTTTACTATTTAGACCCCTTTCCAAGTCATTAATATAATTGATAAAAAGTAGAGGTCCAAGTACTGGACACATTTCATCGCGATTTTACGATATAGTGTTTAGAAGGCAGTATATATATATATATAATGGTTATCATATCTGACCGGCAATCGGAAGATCCCGGGTTCGATTCCCGGGTGGTTACCTCATTTTTTCATTTGTTCGTTCTCTCTTCTCATCTTGCGCGGAATGTTCTCCTATACAAGCGTCGTTCTTTACGATATATATATATATATATATATACACAGGGTGGGCGGAAAGTAGCTCCCTATTTTGGATTGGTAAAAAAATACGTATATTATCCATTTATTTCAGAAGAAATAATATGAAAAGGTAGGCATACATGGTAGGTTTTCTCTAAAATTCAATGTGGGCTCCAACTCTTTCCACCAGCTTCTGGAGCCGCCCAGGAATGGCGTCCACTGACTTTAGCAGGAACTACGGCGGGGTGGAGGACATGACTTCCCGAATTCGGTCCTCCAGTTCTTCCAATGTCCTCGGTTTGGTGCGGTAGACTTCTTCCTTTACCCACCCCCAAAGAAAGAAGTCGCACAGTGTCAAGTCGGGGCTCCTGGCTGGCCATTGATGTGGACCACGACGACCCATCCAACGCCCAGGGAAGTGGGCATCCAGCCACTCACGGACAACAAGAGCGAAGTGCGGAGGGGCGCCATCTTGCATAAATATCAGATCGTCGATGTTCTCCATGTGCTGACAACCGGCCAGACCTCGTTTCGCAACATAGCAAGGTACCGCTCAGCATTCATGGTGTTGCGCAGAAGGAACGGGCCCACAACCTGATCTGAGGTCATACCACACCACACCGTTACACTGAACCGATTCTGCCGTTTTTCAGCGGTAACCGTGCGACTTCTTTCTTTGGGGGTGGGTAAAGGAAGAAGTCTACCGCACCAAACCGAGGACATTGGAAGAACTGGAGGACCGAATTCGGGAAGTCATGTCCTCCATCCCGCCGGAGTTCCTGCTAAAGTCAGTTGACGCCATCCCTGGGCGGCTGCAGAAGCTGGTGGAAAGAGTTGGAGCCCACATTGAATTTTAGAGAAAACCTACCATGTATGCCTACCTTTTCATATTATTTCTTCTGAAATAAATGGATAATATACGTATTTTTTTACCAATCCAAAATAGGGAGCTACTTTCCGCCCACAATGCGCTATGGAATGAATTAGTTCTTTTATTTGATCATTTTGCGAAGATTAATCGAATTATTGCAAACCGCTAAAATATTTTCCACAGTAATGGTTAGAAGGCAGTATATATATATATGTATATATATATATATATATATATATATATATATATATATATATGTGATGTGTGTGTATATATATATATATATATATATATATATATACACCGAGATAATCCTCAAGATTAGGTGCCAGACTGCGCTATTTATTTAATTTGCATATATTTAATGGAAAAGCGATGTTCTCCTATATATATATAATTAATTTCTTTATTATGTACGTATTGTTAAGGGAAAAGTATAGTTTGTAGATATTTTCCTCGTTCATGTCAGACGAATTTATTCAGCCTCCATCTTAATACATAAATTTATCTAAAAGCAGTAATCAGCTAACGCTTTCAGTTAAAATGGTATTTATAGATGCATTTAGTATGGTCTATACAAGTAATGTAGTTTTTTATTAATATTTATAAAGAAAATGGAATTTTTTTTAAGGGTTTCTTAATTGCTCATCGAATTACTGTATACAACACATTTTTACGTTACATGATTTCAACATTTCTAACACATATAGGGTCAGAGACAATGGGAAAAGATGGACTGAGAAAGATCCAGAATGAATTGTCGATGTGATGTATCGTGTTAATTTTAACTACTCTAGGGGTGATTCAGGCAATGAGAGTGTATAACAGACTTTGATTTTACCCAGAAGATGGAGGACGAATGAAACCACATTCAGCTACAGGTGCAGCCTATAATACCTATAGTTTGATTGGGGTTAAAAAGTATATTCCGATAAGATTAGATGCTAGATTGCATTGAGTAATTCTGTTATTCGTACAATTTGTCGAACGAATCATCGCAGTGCTGGGCATATTTCATCGCGATCTTACGATATAGTGTTTAGAAGGCAGTATGTATATATACCATATGTCCCACAAAAAAGTACACCCAACTTTAGATTGTACTAACTCCTCCAAAAATTGAGATATTTTGGATCTGTTTGTTTGATTTAATATAGCAAATTATTCTTTGTTAACGTCCAAATTTATTCATGTTTAAACGATTTAGTGTTTAAGCATCTGCTTTTAACTGAAGGGTACAACAAAATGGATTGCGCAAAATTGGTCAATGAAAAAATAATGTGTGTGCTATCGATGTAATGAAAAGACAAATACATAATAATAGATACTTTAACATAATTTTAATAAGATACAAAGCAGATTTTTCTTTATTCCTTATTGCAAAAGTTATGTTAGTTTCGTTTTCTTTCAACATGACCGCCATTCCTATCGATGCAAATCTGGAGTCGAGCCCTCATCTTCCCCATCACTCTTTTGATAAGATCTGGATTGTCTTTTAACAAGTTGATTTCAGCTGTGATGCGAGTCCTCAAATCATCTAAATTGATAGGTTGTGATGCAAATACTCTAATTTTCAAATGACCCCATAAAAAGTAATCACACGGGGTCAAGTCAGGGCTCCTGGGAGGCCATTCAATGTCATGGCCTGTAGCAATTACTCTTTGGTGGAAGACTTCCTGCAAGCGTTCCTTCACAATAACTCTCCTGTGAGCAGGAGCTCCGTCTTGCACCCACCAAATACGATTAAATCGGTTTCCGTAAGTAATACGTATTTGTGGAAGGATTTCTCGGTCTATCATTTCTAGGTAAGCTTCACCATTTAGATTACCATCGTAAAAGACCGGGCCAATTAACGCTCCATTACCGCACAGTCCTACCCAGAGAGACAGTTTTTGTCTAGAGTTATTCTTTTCGTAGATATGATTGTCAGGTGGATGATTTTTTGGTGCATACTGACGGCAGATTTGTCTGTTCACTAGACCATTCATAAAAAAGGCCGCCTCATCTCCAACCACTAATTATTCCGTGAATCTTTCTGGTTTTTCAAGAAACCACTGGGCAAATCTTAGGCGGCGAGGTAGATCTCCTTCAATGAGTTGATGTCGAATTTCCATTCTGTATGGGTACAAATTCAAATCCTCACGAACTATTCGATGAAATGACATGCGTGAGAGTTCTGTACCATTTCGCCTGGTGGACACTGTTGGATGTCTCTCTAATAAATGCCGAACATGCTGAATGTTCTCGTCTGTTCTTGCCGTCTTCGGATGGCCTGAACGTCCTTTGTTCAAATTGAGGACCGTTCCTTCTTCTTTGTATTTCCGAACATTCTTCAAAATTGTATGTTTAGTTGGAGAAGCTCTATCGGGAAATTGCAGTTCGAAGGTATTTGAACTTGTTTTAAGCTTTTAGTTTGCAGATAAGTTGTGACCATGAGAACGCGCTGCCTTCGTGTAAACTGCATGATAAGGGTTTCAAAGTTATTTATAAATTTAGTAATTCAGATTCTTCATTTATATGTACGACTCGTATCTTAGATCCAAAAGTTCGAATTATTTAAAAAAAATATTTGCAATATCCTTCGACGTAAAAAGTAGCACATTGGTTAAAGCAAGAGGAGCTATCTGGCTGGGAGAAATGATCATTCCGCGCAACCCATTTTGCTGTACCCTTCAGTTAAAAGCAGATGCTTAAACACTAAATCGTTTAAACATGAATAAATTTGAACGTTAACAAAGAATAATTTGCTATATTAAATCAAACAAACAGATCCAAAATATCTCAATTTTTGGAGGAGTTAGTACAATCTAAAGTTGGGTGTACTTTTTTGTAGGATATATGGTATATATATATATATATAATATATATATATATATATATATATATATCGGGTGGCCACAAAAAAACTTTACTTAATTGAAAGTTTAATAACTGCAACAATTCAAAACTTATGCGATTGAGATTTTGCACATATTAACAGATGCATATAATCTATAATTGCTGGAATTTTCAAATATGTAGGTTCTATAGTTTTGTTACAGTGAACAATTTAAAAAAGCATATGTCTAAAAATAGCATGCCTGGTGTGCACCTGACACGTACGTGCGCCAGCGTAGGCTAAACCTAATGTAGCGTAGTATGACACGCGCGCTGGCGTAGGCTAAACCTAATGTGAATTTGCTTTCTTTTATTTTTCCGCTAAAACCCCGCCAGCATGACGTTAAGTAAAAGTGAAAAAGCCATCATAGAAGCATGTGTCAAGGAAAAAGGTTGGAATGGAAATAGGATTGTCCGAGAATTCCCCGCAAAGAACTGGACTCGTCAAAGTGTTTATAACTTAATAAGAAAGATAAAGGATACTGGATCAACAGCTAGAAAACCCGGCAGCGGCAGGCCCAAAAGTGTTTCAACAGAAGAAAATAAGGCTGCCGTGGAGGAACTGATTCAATCCCAGGAGAATACACCAGGAACTCATCGCTCCCAGAGACAGATTGCGTACGACCTTGGGATTTCTCGCTCCTCTGTACAAGGGATTGTAAAACGTTTGAAATTGAAGGCCTACAAGAGAATTCGAGTTTCTCGGCGTGATCAGAATGTAAGACAGCGTAGAAAGACCCGCTGTAAATCCCTATATGAACACTACTCAGCTGAAGCCGTGCAAAAAGTTGTGTTTACAGACGAAAAGGATTTCACGTTGGAGGTGGCCAAAAACAGGCAAAATGACAGGGTTTATGGTTCAAGGAAAAAGGACATTCCTCCCTCCAGGCTTTATCATGAAACCTCACGATTCAGCAGAAAAGTAATGGTATGGGCGGGAATTTCATGGAAGGGGAAAACACGAATTCATTTTATTGCCACAAACGAAACTAAAGTTAACTCTGAGCGCTACATCAACCTGTTAGATAATGGGTTACTTCCTGATTGTCGTCAGCTGTATCCTGATGAGGCCTACATTTTCCAGCAAGATGGGGCACCCGCCCATACAAGCAGAGCCACCCAAAATCATCTAGAGCAAGAGACCCCTAATTTCATCAAAAAGGATGAATGGCCGCCTCAGTCTCCCGACTGTAATCCGATGGACTATTCAGTATGGGATTCCCTCATGGTGAAGGTTTACGGCAGCCAGAAAGACAAATTCACCGAAGATGAACTTAAGGAGAAAATCAGTAGAGCATGGGAGGATATCACCTTAGATGAGGTTCGAAAGTGCATCTCCTCGTGGAAGAAGCGATTGAGGGCAGTTTACCAACAGGGAGGTGGTCACATTAACCATTTGTTTAAGTAAATTTTGTTAAGTTCAAATTAATTTTCTTCGGCATGCTATTTTTAGACATATGCTTTTAAATTGTTCACTGTAACAAAACTATAGAACCTACATATTTGAAAATTCCAGCAATTATAGATTATAACCATCTGTTAATGTGAGCTAAAGCTCAATCGCATAAGTTTTGAATTGTTGCAGTTATTAAACTTTGAATTAAGTAAAGTTTTTTTGTGGCCACCCGATATATATCGGGGTACAAGATTAGTTGCCAGAATGCGCTATGCAATGAAATAGTTCTTTTATTTGATCATTTTGCGTTGAACGAAATACTAAAACGTGATATTTTCCTACCTTTCATATATAGGGTGTCCCAAAAAAAAAAATACACTCTTTATAGCATCATATATTTTATAATTTAAAAAAAACCCAAACAATATATTGTTTTAGCAATTGCCAATGAAAGGTAAATTAGTAATCTAAGTGATCAAAATGTTATAGCGAGTTGTTTGCATATAAAATTTAATTAACTACGCCAAGTGCTCAAAATGTTCTCCGGCGGCATGAATGCACTTTTGAATGCGTCGACTAACTGATTCGCAGACATGGACTAATGTGGATGCTGTGATGGTCCCGCACTTTTCCCTAATTGCATCCTTAAAGTGTTCGAGTGTGGCAGGTCTTGTACCATAAACTGCATCCTTCAGGTAGCCCCACAAGTAAAAATCAAGTGGAGTCAAGTTCGGTGAACGTGGAGGATACTCAACGCTTCCTCTTCGTCCTATCCAACGGTTAGGCAACGTTTCATCGAGGTACCTTCTGACATCATAATGATAATGAGGGGGGGCTCCATCTTGTTGAAAGTAAAAGTCGTCGTTTCCAAACAACTTCCGAATTGCAGGTATAATTTCTGTCCGCAGCATGTCGAGATATGCGGCACCGGTAACTGTCCTTTTAAAGAAAAATGGTCCAACCAAACCTCTGGATGATAAACCACACCATGCTGTTAATCCTGGTAAATTAACATGTTTATCCACATAAACGTGTGGATTATCAAGTGGCCAGTACCTGCAGTTATGTTGATTTACTGTGCCATTCAGGTTGAAGGTAGCTTCATCAGACCACACGATTTTGTTGTATTGAAAGTGCATTCATGCCGCCGGAGAACATTTTGAGCACTTGGCGTAGTTAATTAAATTTTATATGCAAACAACTCGCTATAACATTTTGACCACTTAGATTACTAATTTACCTTTCATTGGCAATTGCTATAACAATATATTGTTTGGTTTTTTTTTAAATTATAAAATATATGATGCTATAAAGAGTATATAGGTTTTTTGGGACACCCTGTATACAGTTTTAAGAGAATCAGATGTCGTCTATTTGAGCGAAAGCAACTTTTAACAGACAAAGTTTTCCTTATTAAACAACTTGAATCAAACATGATATTTTCCTATCTTTCATAGTTTTAGTAGAGTCAGATGTTCCCAAAACCTTTCCTTTCTCGTAATACAGTATTATACGTATTAATAACATATCTTTCGTAATAAACTCCTTTCTCGTAACATTATTAAATACTTGTTTCATCTTAGTAGAGTTTACCCAAAGTAAATAACGTTTTCTTTACAGAAAAATCGAATTTAAGGCTTAACTTAACCGTTTTTCTCCTTTACAGTGCATGTCAAATTTCCAGCCTGGAATTGTTTTGCAAATAATAAAAAGTTTAATTTTAAATATTTGTTTAATTAAACATTTTTATTAAAACCGTCGAAACCTAATTACTTAGCATAGTCTAACTTAGCCCAGTTGCCCCTAACTTAACTCAGTTAAATATAACGTCATACGAGTAAATGTAGACTAATCACTTCTACCATAAACGTAGTAGTTTGACCTTTTAAGCTAGGTTAGATTAAGTTTTGATATTTTTCAATTCCGAAAAAAAATGAATTTCCTCGCAATTTCTCTACTTTTGTGCCCATATATATATATATATATATAATGATGGGGCTGTTTAACCTCCTCCGCAACATCTAAGTATGACGGAGGGGACCTAAAGCTTAACATGGGTCAATAGGGTATTTAGCACGGAGAAACTTCAACTCTTGAGATATGGTAGAAATGAAGAAATTAGACTGCATATTAGACCAGATGAGCCGGGTGTACATGACTATTGCGGTGGAGAGCGCGAGAGAGCAACGCGCTCCTCCACCAAGTGGTCATGTGTGGCGGAGAGCGCAAGAGAGCAACTCACTCCTACACCAAACCCGGCCTAGAGGCGGTGCCACCTGCTTGATCCCGGTGTGAAGAGGGGGACAACAGAAGACAGCAGTAGGGTGTTTCACACGGAGAAACTTCAACTCTTGAGATATGGTAGAAATGAAGAAATTAGACTGCATACTATACCAGATGAGCCGGGTGTACATGACTATGTACCAAAGGGTACGGTTCCATAGGTACCAGGCACATGGTAACGTTTTCTATAGGTGTTACGGCACACCTTCGTACCCATAAGTTCCTTCACGCCCCTCAGCTTTTGGGCCCGAAAATTGTGGGTCCCTACAGTCAGTTCCGGCGGTTGATCGCCCTCATCTTCCAAGCACACTAGATCCTTCAACGAGTCAAAGTTAACGACTCGTCAGTTCGCCTGGTTAAGCGTGATAGCCTTAGCCTTCACGATATATTTCATATCCCCCCCGACACTCACCCGTACCCCATAGGTTTTTGGACCTGTTGAGACGAAAGAGTCGGAGTATGCGATGTCACCATACTCATCCTTGAACTCATCAGTCAATTCTCCGAGGAATTCACCAATAGGCGGCATGTATTCACCCTCCCTCGCTGTGAATATCACATTATCTGTGTCGATGTACAGAACCCTCCGCCCAAGAGAATGCAATAGGTGAACGGTCAAGCTGTATCCCTTCATGGTCACGGTACCGCTGAATATAAGCCGATTTTTCATCTTCGGTATCACCTCCTCGCGGATACCCTGATACTTCTACCTTATCCTTCAAAAAAGTGTTTATATATGGCGTGAAAAGGTTGGGTAGCTTCTGAAACCTCCACACCTCATATATCTTCAATATTCTGTAACCGTGGCGAACAGCTAGGGACAGCTCAGGACTTGTATATACACCTCTGATCTTCCGATGGTTGGTTGTGATTACAAGTCCAATTGTTCTCCTCTGCGCACTTCACGCATACGGGAAACATGAGCTTGTGGTCATAACGAACTCCTCGATGGTGGGCAGGGCTGGTCCTACCAGTTTTTCAGGTGCACCTACGGGGTCCGGATTGTTCTTCATCACGTACGGGTATAAAGAGCAGAAGTCGTAGTAATGGAGTTTCACGACCTTCATACAGGGAAAGTTTATCTTGAAGGGATTTGTACGCCCTCCGAACAAGCTATCACCGCATTTGTGAGGATTCAGCACCATTGAACTCTTGATCGTGTTTATCGCTTCATGGTACTTGCCATCTGTTTCCATCCGTGCATCATACTCATGCTCCCACAAGATCTTGAGTGAACTGGGAGCCTATAAGCTGATCGCGGGTGCGGGTCTATGCAAGACTGTCGGCAGGGGATCTAAAGTGGATATCTCCTACGCTCCCGCACTCAGGACGGGGGCATCCGTGCCACCAACAGCCATTAAAGGAGTACACAGTCTTCTCACCAGTGGCACGGTTTTCGCTTAGACCATCAACCCAAAAAACACGACCATTAACCTTAATGGGTACTTCACCCGTGTTGCGGGCATGCTTTATGTATACACCTGTCTGCTGCTGTATGTGTATGAGCCAGTAAATAGCCTTGGGCCCATAACTGCGGGGATTGTTTCTGTGAATGACGGCTAAGGTGTCTTTAGGCATGAAATTGTTCTTGAACACCGTAGCAGATCGCATTTGAAACGGTCTATGTACATCCTTCTAAAGGCCTGGAAACATACTCTAAGCACGAGCACATCATTCACGCAAGAACGGTCACATTCAACAGCTATATTGTAGGGATTATCTTTATTAAAACTGTTGGAGTAGCAGTCAAAATCTTCAATTTCGCTTGTACTCATACATTCATAGTTAAAGTAATGTTTGGGTGTAGGTAGTCCTACGTAATTTAAAGTTTCGCTAGTGAAGAAAGTGTAAGGGAAATACCCTTTTTAAATGTAGTGGCTACACCCATTACCTTGTGTAGCTTGGCTAATTTACAAGTGTGAATAATAAAGTGTCTTTAAACTGCACATTACCTCTTATTTGCATTTGTAGAAGTTTGTTTCCTCTTTTCAAGGGAGCACCTGTAAATATCTCAGATGACTCGTGCTCAAGCAGCTCCTTATAAAGGAACTGTGTGTCAAATTTTGCACCGTTATGGGCAAGAATATACACAGTCATTTTTTTGAACTTGTCCGCTAACTTGACAATATAGGACACAAAGAGTTTCACAAGACTGTCGTGTGCAATCGTTTTAAAAATGTTTGTCCGTTTACCACTTTTGTGACACTCATCACACTCAACTTCCATGCACTCATCGCAGATAGTGTGGTTTACAAGTAGATGTGGGATAACCTCTTTGGTTTCAGCAACCGTATATGTTTCTATATCGTACTACACAGTTATACAAGGTCTGTTTTTAGGTGTCATTTCTCATGGCATGTAGAACAGTGAATTTCATCACAGTTACGCTTGAAATTCCCCCAATTGTCCATCATATGAAACATACCACATTTACAGATTCTCATTTTCCTGCACGTGCCAATTGACTTATGGAGCTCAAAACAGTTATTATTGAAAAATATGCATCTGCATACATTACAGTCCCTCTTTTCAGCTTCACCACACGGCTTTCACATTTGGAGCTTTTACATTGCGCACATATCATGTGGCAATCCTTACAATGTTTCACTATATCATCCGCAAACTCGAGACACCCCTTACACAAATCATGATGCCTTCATATTTTCGACTTTTATCATAACTCTCGGAGAGAGACCTTATATTACGGATGGGGAGATACGTTGAACCTGACAATCCTAAAATAAGTACTGGTCTTGTATGATCTCTCACACTGCTTTTAAAAACATACACAGTCCTACGACGAGCATCCATTCCAAATACAACTATACGAACATCCATTTCCTGCTCTACCCTTCTCAGCTCTTCAGGACCCATATTACACTCAAACTCAAGCTTACAATCTGAAGCCAGTTTACGGGCACCCTGCACAACCTTAGGCAACCAAATTTTTTGGGCCCGTGTATTTAGTACAGTAAACATACGAGTCAAGAGTAATGCTATAAAGCCGCAACCACGATCGGAGTTTATATGCCGTCTGTAAATAGCGTGAGAATTGAAGTTAAGAGTATAAGGTGTGGCGCTATGACGCGCAACACGGAATACACGGTCAATATCTACCGTGAAGTTGTCCATATTGAAGGCTGTACTTCTTTGAAAAGCTTGCATTATACGACCTAATATATATATTCTATGTGTACAGCGTCCAAGCGTCTGAATGGTATTACTACCCAAAAATCATTATCCCCGTCATCTGACCCGAACCAACCCGAAGGACAGCCTCGTCCTGACTTCACGTTCGTCGCGGTTCTGAATGGTAAACTCCACAATACGTCCAACAACGCGCCGTAGTTCGTGTTCAACATCATTGCTATACAGGGATCCAGGGTCAATCCTGACTACGTACCGATTTCTAGTCAGGGCCGGGGTGGGGGTGGCGCACCAACTCGAATGTTATACCTTCCTCTACAGCACGAGAAGCTGCTGCTGCTGTTGTGGAGCATGTGTCTGGAACTGAACAGGAATAAGGGTACATAGTTTTATTTGAGGAAGGAACGAGTGTGAGGGTTGTGTCGTAAGACGTAGTGGGTTGGGGCTCTATTACTGGGGGTCCACAACCGGCGCAATCATGGCACGCTCTATACCTGATGTGGAAGGCTCTTCATCATACATCCGCTTTGAATTGCCGTGTGGTGGTGTTACGGTGTCGCTGGTGTGGGCTCGTCAGCTGGTATGGAGTCTATAACCACAACTACACCGTCATCGGGATCGCCTGTAATATCGATGATGGGGACATGATTCTGTACCCCACCGTCATTCACGGTTCTGTGGAAGAAGAGGAAAAACAAGACTGTAGAATATAAGGAACACCACTTAAATTTTTATTATATTTTTTAAATGTTCCACTTAGGGATGTGACATGTTAGAGATGGATTCTGTAGAAAAATTCAGGTTCACGAGCCCGTCCACGTGTATTATATCTGGCCCTACAGGATTTGGTAAAACTGTGTTTATGCTTAAAATCATTAAAGATAAGGTGGAGATGTTCTCAAAATTTGTGCATAAAGTTATATGCTGCTATTCGATGTATCAGGCGGTATTCAACGAGTACCAAGATGATATTTTATTTCATAAAGGCGTATATGACGTTAATTCGTTAAAGGGAAATGAACATACAGTCACTGCAATTGACGATCTCATGTTAGAAATGAATAAAACGTTTGCCGAGACATTTACAGTGTTCTCCCACCATCTTAACATAAGTGTGTTCTTAATCAATCAGAATCTATTTTTCAAAAATAGATACATGCGCGATGTGTCATTAAATACACTATATCTAGTCTTACTCGCGCAACGTAGAGATGTGTCAGAAATTGGGGTATTAGCCAATCAAATGTTCCCGAATCAGCGTAAGAAGGTTTGGAAGTTTATAAAGAAGCTACAAGAAGCTACAAGAACGAATATATTCCCAAACAAGCCTGAAACGGTGTATATTCCAGAATGACAAAGCGACTAAAGAAATACCATGAATTACTAAAAATCTATCATCGACTGCCCCGGGCAATGCAACAGATGTTTGTTAAAAATATCGACTCGGACTTTTTAAAATGCATCTGTGAAATCTGTCTTAACGTTATAAATTGCAATGTATCAATGAAACCCCCTCAGAAGGCTCGCGTACGCCGTTACAAGAACATAATACGTACACTCACTCGTAAAAGTCAAACTGTGGGGAAGAAAAAACGAATTAGTGTACAAAGAGGGGTGTCATTCCTCCCCATCTTATTTTCAGTTTTGGGTCCTTTACTGACTAGATTAATATAATGAAGAAAGTGGTAGTGATTCCACACGAGGTGTATGCTTCACTGCAAAGTTCAAAGAGTCCAGACACGATTCTAGAACCCCGTAAAAGCATCCTTAAAGAATGGAAAGCGAATTGGTACCCTATTAAGCAGTGAAAAATCACTGATGAGGAAAGCATCTTATACCAAGAAGCTCTGCAGAAATTTCTTCACGAGTCGAAAAATATAATAATCCGACAGAGATCCCCGTGGTTATTAGGCACAGCACGGACAACGATGGGCATGGCGACATAGGACCAGGGTCCAACGTTAGAGCTGACCAGTCAAAGAATAACGGGCTGGCCCCACAACATATCGAACATGTATTAAGAAGCACCCTCCCACATATATTGAGGAATAAATGTTGAATGAGGATCCCAACATACATTGGACCGATACAGGTGAGATCATTGTGGAAGGAACAAAGGTACAGAGCTCAAATATCGTTGACATCGTCCACGATCTAGTGAGAAAGTGGGATAGGCCCTCACCATCAGGATGTAAGCATATTAAAGCAACACTACAACAAATAAATGTCCCCAAAACAATGATAGGCAATTTTAAAGGGTTAAAAGACTTGGAGCATCACACGCATGTGCCACAACTGAGAACGCCATGATCCCCAAGCGGTACCATCTCTGAAGAGGGGAAAGAAGAGGCCAAACAACAACGACCAACCCTCTCCAAGTGCCTCTAAAATACGCAAATGGCTAATATATTAAGAAAACGTTATTATGACATTTCCAGCGCACCCTCCTACGGAGGCGTTGATAGACTGTACAAAAGTGCTTACAATGATGGAGTAGGGAAAAGATGTTGAGAGGTTTTTGCCGGAGCAGGATGCTTATGCCTGTGAGAAAAAGGTTTAAAACAGCCAAGAAAACGGCGGCATCGATTGAGTCAATTTGGCAAATGGATTTAACAGGCATGCAAAGATACTCAGTGTATAATGATGGCTATCGTTACATCCTATTCATAATAGATGTATTCTCTAGATATCTGTGGCTAATTCCTCTGAAAAATAAATCGCCTGAAACAGTTGCTAAAGCCACCAAAACATTAATGCTGAAAGAAAACAGGATTCCTGGCTATTTTTGTACGGATATGGGGAAAGAATTTAAGGCGGAGCTTTTCAGAACATATTGTCAACGTTTAATATAAGTTAATACACTAGTAATTTTATACATAAGGCCTCTTCAGCTGAAACAGTTAAACGTACCATAAAGGAACGCATGCATCGCTATTTTACACATAAAAACACATACAGATATATAGGCATTCTGGAGTCACTGGCCTCATCATACAACTGATCACACCACCGAGCGATTGGGACAACATCTAACGAGATTTTAGGAGGTACGCACGCAGAGCGTGATGTGCGAAAAGATATCCGTAGAGCACCGCCACACGTTGTGGGTTTCAAAATTATATAAAGCTGTCGAGTTCATGAAATAAATTCCGAAAGGATTTGAGCAAGGCTGAACACGTGAGATTTTTAAATTTAAGACTATGAGACCTAAAGATGAGATAATGCTGTATTACGTTGAAGATTTGAATGGGGAGGAAATTGCAGGAGGCTTTCACGGCGAGGAGCTACAGAAAGTGACATTTGATTTAGAAAAAAACGTTTTAAAATTGAAAAAATTCTAGGCAGCAAAGGTTCAGGAAAGAGAAAAATGTACCTGGTGAAATGGCTAGGGTACCCAGAAAGCTATATAAAACCTATATAAAAGCTGATGCAGTAATGAAGCTTAAATATGATAGTATGCAACATGGCGCCTAACCATTTCTACGTCACAATCCCGTCCTCTTCTTCTCTGTCTGTACATCCTAACAACACCCTGGCAAACTTTGGAACAGAACTCCATGGACCCATTGAATTGGGTCGTGATACGTATAAGGTTGGAATATGCGAAATTCAGTTGGATACCCTTTTTTTTTAAGTATTATTATAAAGAACCCGTTTTTACGGTTCTCAGAGACTGTAATGAGTGTGAAACGCAGGAGTAACTCGGGATGAAACCATCCGTACCGTCCTGAGTGGGGTTGCAATGTATTACACTACAGGAGTACCACGAGGCCCGGCCTGCTATGGTGCGGCCGAGGATGTTGTGAGAGACTTAAACGTTAGTTTAAGAAGCTAAAATCTTACGGCTGATTTAATATACGAAATCAGCCGTTCAAAATTATAACCGATGGCCGATATGGAGCTGCCATCCAAAGAGATACCTTTCACGAGTCACAACATGACTTGTCTAGCTCAATGTATCAGTTGAAATTGGAAAAATTGAGTGATGGCTATGCACCTCCAGACATGTGCTATATTTACAGCAATATAGCGGAGCACCGGTTTCTTGGGGATACCCAGGCACGCCTGCTGCACATTGCTCACATCCCCAACCATAGAGGGAAGAGCTTGAGCATTACATATGACAAACCTCACTATGTGAATGTCGCGACTAATCATAAACCAATAGAGTCATAATGGAACGAAAGCCTTTCACAGTCTATCGAGGTGTGAGATACCAGCGTGGGAGTGGGCTTGGGTCCATTTTTTCAACCATACTACGCACGGCTGTCTCCTTGCTGAAGAGGGGCGCCAGATACTAGGGAGGAAAGCGCTACAATCAGGTCTTAACACGGCAGAAGACATAATGGCGGGGGCTAAACCTAAAGAAGCTCTAAAAAAAACACTTAAAGCGTACACAGGACGAAATCATCAAAGATGCAAAGAGAAAAATGCGAGGCGGTGGAAAGAAGAAGAAGAGGGTTGTCCGGAAGAAAAAGAAGAGGAGGAAGAAGGGATTACTAGCACTGGGCGTTAAACGTAAAATGACATCAAAAAAGAAGTGTTCTAAGCCCCTGAAACCTATGGTTGACCATTTTTTTTACTGATATAAGCTAAGGACATTGCACTCATGAATCACAGTCTGTTTACTACTTGTCGAGAGAGGTGGCACTATTTCTGACTTGTCATGGCACACTTCATCCATCCGTGTAGTTCACAATGTTGTAAATCGGAGCTGTCCCTCTTTGACATGACCCCAACTCAAGTTTCCATTGAGCACAGTGACTTTATTACAATTAATCCGTTAAACACAATTAGTTCCCCGAGTGCTCCTATAAAATTCGTGATACCCAGCTCAGACCCTTACTTTTTTATCCAAGGTGTGTGCACATGTACGCTAAACTACGTATAGGCCATTCTGATGGAACGGACTGCGATGACAAATATGCTGTATACCCTGAAACAAACTTTCTGCACTCCATATTCAACCAGTGATGTATATTTAAATCAGGTCAACATCTTGGCAGGATCGGGGTACTATCACCTACGAGCCTTTCTGGAAAATATGCTGAACTTTTCCAAAGAAGCGAAAGATATCTTTTTAACTGCCTAGGGTTATTATTATCATCAGAGATGAAGTTGTCACAAACAAGACGGACGGACGACCACTTCTTTCATCACCTTCCAAAGACTCATTTCCTTCTCGAAACCTTCCAAACCACTTGCAAACAGTCTTGTTTGTAACAACTTTATCTCCGTAGATAGCTGCAAGCATTCCGTGCGTTTCTGTAGCCGTCTTACCAAGTTTTAAAAAAAATTTGATGTTTGCACGTTACTCAAATTTCGACATTTTCTGCAAAATCGCCAGACGCTACGAAAACGCCTTCACACAAAGCAATGACACGGTGCACTGGTGCGTAGTTGAATGGTATTTGTTGGCATCTGGCAAGTGGCCAAGTTGACGTCATCAGCCATACACACTGACATCACCTAGTGACACGCGTTCATTAGTCGCGGGACTATTTACCGAACTTTTTTATCACACCTCGTATATATATAAATATATATAATTTAGTGGTGGACCGGATGTCAGTTTTTCAACATCTGCGGATGCGGATCTTTAATTTCAATATCCGCGGATATTTAGTTAATCTATCAATACAATATAGAATTATGAATATATGACATAATTTTTCAAATTTCGTGATCTTACTATTATGGCAGGCAATGCATAAGAATTAAAATTAATATTAATGTTTTCATTATGATAAAATTAATAACTTTCTCAAGAGTTTCAGCCACAGAAAATTTAATGAAACAAGTTTCATTCAATTTTCTGTGTTACCAGGTATTTATATTTTGAGGTATATATATTTGTTTGTTCATTAATAATTAAAACTTTACATGAAATGTGCATGACTGGGCCTTATAAGCTACTTTATAAGCTAATTTAATTGTAAATTGCATAATTTATTAGAGGTAAAATCCGCATAACATCCGGAGTCAGAAGTGCGGATGCGGATGTTTAAAATGATGCGGATATCCGGTCCACCACTAAATTTTAATATATATATATATATATATCATCGTTTGGTTAACCTTTGGTTAGCTTCCGGCCGAATTGTTCATTCTGACGAAGGTCAAGCTTTTCACTTCACCTTAAACCTACAGTTTAACATGGAATCCGAACCACGTTCTATATCTCCTCCAAACCTGACTGCAGAACTCTTAATAATTCGAAATTTTTTTAATTATTAACACTGGATTATGTGACGGATGTGTATATTGTTGCCTGGAAAACGAGAGAGAGAGAGAGAGAGAGAGAGAGAGAGAGAGAGAGAGAGAGAGGTTTTTAGTTGAAAGAAATCGACAACGCAAATATTCTGTACAGAGTGTGTTATAAGACAGATTAAGGACTTCATTTAATCTGTGTCTGCACAACGTATCCCAATGAGGTAAGGGAAAGAGTTAAAACTAATGAAGATCAAAGTGAGACATTTTATTTACAATTATTTCTTGTCGGGCGAATTATTAATACCACCATTTATTTTATATAATTCTTAAACCAAACAGGCCTGAGCGTCGAACAGAACCTACCTGAACCATGGCTCGCTACATCATCTGTACACGGAGGACGGTCTCCCATCCAACTACTACCCAGACCTGACGACGCTTAACATCGCTGATCCAACGGGGAGCTGAGATAGAACGTGGCTACAAACCATGCGAAATACATAGACTATATACTGTACAGTAGGGTGGAGCGATATCCCTGATTTTTGAAATGACTTTAGTAATAGTGCGGAAAATGTGCTATTGTATGTTGAATGCAAAGTGACAAAACCGTTTTTCTCTAAGACAATATCTTCAGATGCCAATATGCCAATGAATTTCCAATAAAAACTTGAAACCTCCTTATAACTTAAAACCTCTTTATTTTGGCAAAAAATTATATACAGCGACTCCGTAAATAAACAAATTTATATATAATAGTATCCCACACATGGTGACGATTGGTGCAGAGCTAGGAAGCATCAACGTGATGTGCTTCAACAGGATGCTAGCGTAGGAAAAACAATTATGAGTATTTATTTTGACGGTCGCAAGGATGAAACTATTGTCCAAGAACAGAAAGGTTCTAAATTTTATCGTAAAATTGTTGTGGAAGAGCATGTAACCTTGGTAGCAGAACCAGACCAAGTGTATCTAGGGCACTTTACTTCTGAATCTGGGACATCTAAAAATATATGTAAAGGAATATGCGATTTTTTGAATACACATAACGTTGATTCTTCAAATTTAGTTGCTATGGGATGTGATGGAACTGCTGTGAACACAGGAACGAAAGGTGGAGTCATTCGGCTTATGGAAATGCATCTCAATAGACCTTTGCAATGGATTGTGTGTCAGTTACATGCAAATGAGCTTCCTTTACGCCACCTCATGGAGAAATTGGATGGAAAAACCACTGGACCTCGTGAATTTGTTGGCATCATTGGCCAGCAATTGCAGAAATGTGAAACACTTCCGGTTGTTCATTTCGAAAAATTCGAAGTTGAAATCTCATCTATTGACAAAGACGACTTGAGCACGGATCAAAAATATTTGTTTGATATTTATCAAGCCGTTTTAATTGGCGAGTGTAGTACTGACCTATCAAGACGGAATCCCGGCAAGATTGTGCACTCTAGGTGGTTAACCACTGCAATTCGTATTCTGAGATTATACGTAGCTACACCTGAACCTTCTGATGATTTGAAAAATTTGGTTTCGTATGTTACGCACGTATATATCCCAATGTAGTTTACAATCAAACAAAGCAAATCAATTGCATATGGAGCTCCTAATGTTTTCAAAACCATTCAGTATTCCCGAATGTTGAACGATTCTGTTCGAACAGTTATTGAACCAGTGATCCAAAGAAATGCATTTTTCGGTCATCCAGAAAACATACTTTTGAGCATGATACAAGATGAGCATAGCCATGTAAGAGTACTTGGATGGAGAAGAATAAAGAAAGCTAGAGAACAATATCGTGGAAAAAGTCTTAGACTCTTTAAAATCCCAAAGTTAAATTTCGAAGCCACAGACTACACAAACATGATTAATTGGCATGACATCGCAGTAACTGAACCTCCAATGACGCGTGATTGTGTTTCCGACGATGAAATTGATACAATGATTGCTAATAGAGAAGTGAAGGATTTCAACAAGATGCCATGCCATACTCAAGCTGTTGAACGAGTCATCAAGTTAGTTACAGAAGCATCGTTTGCTGTGTGTGGAGCAGGATCTAGAGACGGATATATTCGATTGAGAATGGTAGCACGGAAAATGAGGCCCTCATTTGAAACCAAATCTGAATTTCGAATATAATTAGATATTGACTAAATTTGTCATTACATAAATCATGTCCATATGGTTGGGTGGTAGGGTTGGGCATGGGTGAAACTCAACATAAAGCCACCTCATCGTGGTGAGTTTTGGATCATTCGGGCTGTATACGAATTTACGTGACAGTCAGAATGAAGGAAGAGCTGTATTTATGGAACCAATTATTATCTGGAAATAAAAAATCAATGCAAATAATATAAAAGCTATTTCCGTTCATTGAAAAACTCAATATTTAAATCAGTTAAATTTCCTTACATTACTTGTCTGTAAAATACCATTTTTTCAGAAAAAATTCATAAATTTAGGTAATAACATTGGTACCTGGAGATATATCCTTAGGAGGCTACAATTTTTATACGTGCTTACTATCAGATCACAGCATATTTTGCGCACTATTAGGAATCTTAATTCAAAACTTACATAGAACTTTCCATTTATGCCTTTTACTGAATATTGCTATTTTTTTGCCATAAATCTACACATTTGGAGTAAGATTGGCACCTTAAGACATTACGTTAAGGTGCTATAACTTTAGAACGCACTTACTATAAGGTTTTGGTCCATTCTCCATACTATTACAATCCATAATTCAAAAGTTACAAATAAATTTCGTTATCTATTTTTTCTAAATATCACTATAATTTCCAATATATTCATAAATATGGTGTGAGATTGGCACCTGAAGATATTAATGTAGGAGGCTAGAAATGTGATACACATTTTGTTTCAGGTCATAAAAAAAAACGCTCTACCCCGAACCATGTTTCTAAAGCTTGTAAAAAAAAAAAAAACGCTCCACCCTACTGTACAGTTCATTACGCAGTAAAATATTGCCTAGAAACCCGAAATTTATAAAAAGTATAAAAATTAAGAATTATTAACGAATGAAATTTTATTCTGAACCCACTGACAAAGTTATAAATAATTTACCGTTCGTTTGGAAAGATTTAACAAATAAAATAAATTAATTTAACTTCAACATATAATGTAAAACATTAAAGAATTTAAGGAAAATATAAAAACTAAAATGCAAAAGTTGTGTACATTTACTTACAAAATTATTTAATACTTTGTTTCCCCCATCTTAGTCTAAGAGACGGGTTAAGGTTGAGAGAATGATGAAGGAGGGAGAGAAGCTAATACAAATCAAATACATATTTGTCCTTTTAAATGAATGCAAAAATTTGAACGAGAAATGGATGTTAGTTTGTGTACAGCACAAGAAAGCATCTTGTACACCGCGGTTCGAATAATTTTTTTTTGGCAACTCAAAAAGTAATAATGTACACCTGAACAAGCCATTTACACCTTCTAAGACAGATTAAATGTGTGTGTGTGTGTGTGTGTGTGTGTGTGTGTGACAAAATGGGATCTATGAGCGTGTATATAGTCGGGGGGGGGTGTATGTACGCATGTGTGTGTACGCTTTTAATTCGCTCGAAGGTTATTAATATATGCCTAAACAAGCCAATTACGCCTTCTAAGCCAGATTAAGCCTTCTAAGCCAAATGGCTGATTAAGTCAGTGTGTGTGTGTGTGTGTAATAGTAGGGGATCTATGAGCGTGTATATAGTCGGGGGTGTATGAGCGTGTGTGTGCGCTTTTAATTCGCTCGGTTATTAATATACACCTAAACAAGCCATTTACGCCTTCTAAGCCAGATTAAGCCAAATGGCTGATTAAACCAACTGGCTGATTTACACCTTTTAAACCAGGTGCTGAAGCCGAGAGCTTCATTATGCCTCTGGCTCTGCCAGGCGAAACATGGTCTCTCTCTTTCTCCTCTCTCCTCTCTCTCTTAGGTTAGGTATACCCCTTTGGGGGTTGAGGCCGTCCCAACTTCTCCCTCAAAGACTCTCCTCCTCCTTTCTCTCTCTTAAATTAGGTATACCGTTTTGGGGGTGAGGACATCCCAGCTTCTCCCCCAAAGAGGTCAGGGTCACCCCTTTGGGAGGAAGTCATCCTCCCTTCTTCTCCAAAGCTTCCCCCTTCATGCAACTTTGGGGTTACCCCACCCCCTTGTTCCATAACCCCTTCCCTTTTTGCAACATTACCCCTACCCCCATTGTTGCATACCCCTTCCCCTCTTTGCAACATTACCCCTACTCCTTTTTGCACCCCTGAACAACATTGCAATTGCAGTCTCCCATATTGCGCCCATGCACTTTTAACCATTTTCTGTGTAATGTATTTGTACTGATAATAAATTCCTGTTTTGTATTAGCTTGCTTTTCATTCTAACACCCTTCATTATATTAGTTATGGAGAAATAAAAGCTGTATATGTACACACCAGTCATTAATAATGCAGGGTTTTTTCCCACAGTTTATTAATTAATAACGTAAACTTAGTTTCAGTATTATATAACCCTTTCTGCGCCAGCGATTCCATATGACATCATCAACAAAAAGTACGTGTATTTTCGTCAGATTAGCTTCAATGATGGCTTATGGCATTTGAATATAACAATTAGCTGTATAGCAATATCTGGTAGTTTTTTGGACATTGACCTGAGCATTTAGAACCCAAAAAGAGATGCAGAAACTGTATGAAGGGCTACTCTCTTCTCTAATGCAGAAAGTGTGATGTACCATTATGTTTAACAAACGACAAAAACTGCTTTAATGCAATCCATTCGAAGCAGTATGGTCGACCGTTGTGTTTGGCAAAGGACAAATATTGTTATTATTTGTTTCATTCAAAGTACCAAAGTTATGTGCTCTCTTATTATTTGATAGTGTCAAAGGAGGCATATAATTTCTAGTGTAATTAATTATTTCTAAACAAAGTTTCGTTTCCATGCCTATTTTAACATTTTTAAGTGTTAAATTTTTTTTTAGCTCAAAGCAATAATTTGGGACAAAAAGGGTTAATATTGCAGACACCATCATCGCTCTGTGCAAAACATGTCAATCAAATAAGTACTTACAGAGCCAAATAAACGCATGGTGTTTTCCACATTCAGTAGTAATGTCGCTAGACAGCTAATATTATTTTAAGTCATTTTATAATCAAGGTTTTAATCTTCCTGCAAGCGTTTGAAGAGCTTGTTAGGTATACATTCTCTTAGTATGAAAAGTTAAAATATATCTACATGAATAAGATGGCTACTTATCTTCTCATTGTCAAATTTCAGTTGAAGCCTATACATGTACCGATGCGTCGCGTGTTGAAATCTTGTAGCTCATGACAGTGTCGTTATTTTACAATGGATACAAAAGGCTACAAACAACAGCAATCAGGATGGCTCTTACGAGAATGTCTGTTTAGGAAGTTCTGAAAAAAGATGTAAGAAAATTAAAAAGGTAAATGAAAATTTTAAAGCATAGCTTAGGAGTGAGATTGGAAGGAAATAGAGAACTTTAAAGATAAAGCGAAAATTTAAGAGTAAAGAGGTCTGGTTCCGAATAAAATTCGACAATACTTTTATGCGGTATAAATATTTCTAACGGGGATTTAAAACAAAGTAAGCAGCTGATCTATTTAAAAGGAGCCGATTGAATTACTTTGAAATACGTTAGTGACATTCCACCCCACAAATTAATTATACGTCTGAATGACAAACGTTTAGTTTCATCAGAATTAAGATGCTTACCCGCTAATTTGAGAGCAATACCCTGAGTGCCCCTACATTTCTGCTGTCAAAATGTTTTAGACATCAAGATCATCAAAATCTTTATTAATTTTGTATATATATATATATATATATATATATATATATATATATATATACACTGACTTTGCAAACATTAAATGGTTCATAGGTGAATTAATGATGGAAACGTTTCTTAAAATATGAACTATAGATGAACTGAAAAACTAATGATGATGCAGGCCTAGGTTAATGTAAGCGATGTATTTAAGCCTTGAGGTGTGCTTCGGCCAGGCCAACTAATCTTTTACGCGTGTTGGCGTTCATCGTTCTCTATGTTTTTCCCCATTTATTGTGTATTTCTCTGCGATACACGATCTCCATATTTGTCATGGATAAAACATGGTGGTAGGACGCCTCAGTAAATATATAAATAAGCCGTTGCGGAACTCGATGCCATATTTTAAATTGATGGTACGGCTATTAACATTATTATATATATATATATATATATACACTCATGTGTGTATGTGTATATATACATACAGACTATCAGTCTGATGTGTGAGAAACGCCTTTCCCCCCTGCAGCTAGAAAGATAAACTAACGGGGCCGCGAAACCGGCTCAACGCAGGCGGAACGCGCCGGAACGCATCGTGAAAAGAGCCATGAATTTTTTTCCCTACTCAAATCGATTAACCCCAGCCTCAGGAGTGTTTGTTTGTTTGTTTGTTTGTTTCGAAAGACCGTGAAGGAACTCAAGGAGGAATTTTTTATGTCTGTTTTTGTTTGTTTTTGTCTTTTTTATTTGTTTAAATATCTCTCATGAAAGACCGTTAAGGAACCCAAGGGGGAAATTTTCAAATTGATCCATGTCTGTCTCCCCAAATGCCATCATGCTACTGTTAGCACCAACGACGAAACCCCCTCCATTGAGAGGATAATACTCTCAATGGAGTTCAGCTCCAATGAAGTTCTCAATGGAGCTGAACTCAAAAAAAGACTAAGTGAAAATCTTCTGGACTCTTGCGGCACCTCTAAAACATTTCCGATTTGTATACAAATTGGTATGCTGAGTTTTTTTGGGAATAAGAACAATATTATGGGCTCCAAACTTAACTTTCTGAAGAGTATGTTTATACAGCCACCCTAATATATATATATATACTGTATAACATTCAGTTTTTCCAAGCATTAAGAAGACATGAAGAACACATGATCAAACATAAACAGTCTTGTCAAAAGCAATTAAAAAGACTTCAGTGGACTTTATCTGGACTTTATTTGGACTTTATTTAGTAATAAAATAATTACCGATGATCTCACTATTGCAAACTCTATCAAAAACCATTTTACATCATTGGCTGAAAAACTTCGTCACAACTACCAAATAATAATAAAATAATCAATTGCCACTGGATCACATGCCACTCAGCTCACAAAATTCATTATGATTGGTTCCTGCTACTTCTACTGAGGTCTAGAACATTATTGTAAGTTGAAAAAATTAATAAAAACATTCATAACATTCCTATGTTTATACCGAAGCTTGTTAAAGATAAAATATCAGCAACCCTAGTAAAAAAATTGCCAACCAAGTATTACTAAACGTTTATTTCCATCAATACTAAAAATTGGTTGTCTAACACCTTTATACTGGGTGATCCAGATAAATGGGACCCATAAAAAAAAGCCAAATATTCTTAATATTTAATTCCTTTCATAAAAACTATATATCATTCGAAAGAGTAGAGTTACAAGTTTATTATGAAATATTTATTTTTTTAAAATGACTCCTTTCAAATGTGCTCCATTAGTTGCCAAGCATTCCAGTGTTCTCGCTTGTAAGTTCTGCATCACTTTTGCAAGAGTGTGCGGTGGTATGGCCTGTATCTCATTTGTGATGGCGGCCTTCAATTCTTCCAAGGTCGTTGGGTTATTTCTGTAGACCTACTCTTTAAATATCCGCAGAGATAATAATCTAAGGGAGAAAAATCCGGAGATCTTGCGGGCCATTCAACGTCTCCAAATCTTGAGATTAACTCGCCTGGAAACGTTTGACGCAAAACTGCCATGCAGTTCCTCGTGGTATGGCAGGTAGCTCCGTCTTGTTGGAACCAGTGGTTTTCTAGACAAAGATCTCTTAATTTAGGAATAAGGAAATCGGTCAACATTTTTTCGTAGCGATCACCATTTACAGTGACCGTGTTTCCGGTGGAATCCTCGAAAAAGTACGGCTCTATGATCTGAAATGCAGTAAGACCACACCAAACAGTTACACGCTGACTATGCAACGGGACTTCGGTAATATTCAATGGATTTTCTGTTGCCCAGAAACGACAATTTTGTTTGTTTACAGTTCCATTCAAGTGAAAATGGGCTTCGTCTGACATAATCAAAGTTGCTAGAAAATTGGTGGTGTCATTTACCTTCTGTTGGATCCATTGACAGAATTGTCGTCTTCGTGCGAAATCTCCATCGTTTAGTTGTTGCACTGTCTGAATTTTATATGGAAAGAGCATTAAATTTTGCTTGAATATACGGTGCGTTGTTCCATATCCAACTCCTAACAGCTGAGAAGCACGTCTGATGCTTATGTTAGGATTATCCTGTACAATTTCATGAGTTCTGTTAATGATCTCGTCTATCCTTGCTGTGCGCTCTCTTCCAGTTGGTTTTCTTTTTCCAATGCTGCCAGTTAGGGAAAAATTTCTGACACACCGACGGATTACTTTCTTAGAAGGTGATTTTGACATCTGAAAATTTGTCTTGAAAGATCTTTGAGCTGAAACTATACTTCTTCCATGCTCATAATATTGCTCAGTTATGAAACGCAGCTGTTTCACAGTCCATGCAGTCATCTTGAAGGGTTAGTTTTAACTAACACTTTTATTTTGTTTTGTATCTTATCTTGTCTTGTATTGTCAAAACCTATACAATCCTGTACAAACTTGTAACTATCCTCTTTCGAATGATGCGTATGATTTTATAAAAGGACTTATACTTTAAGAGTTGCAGGGGTTTCTTTTGGGTCCCATTTCTCTGGATCACCCTTTACAAGGGCGACGATCCTACGCTACCAACACATTATAGTAGATTAATTTGCATCATCTGTATCATTCTTAATTTTTAAGTGTCATGCTAGGTAAGAATTTGCAGTGGAAGGAACATTTCAATTATATTTCTAAAAAGATTTCTAGGAGTGTTGCGATAATGTTTAAATTTCGATTTGTAGTTCACAAACAGGTTTTATTAACTATCCTACTTTTGTTCTTCCTGACATGATGTGCTGCAATCTTGCATGGGGAAATACTGCTGATAGCACATTATACAATATTTTTATTATTCACAAGAGAGCGATAAGAATATTATCTGATACAGATTTCTTTGATCATACAAACACATTCTTTAAAGAGTTAAAATTCTTAAAAATCATAGACATAATCAGAGAGGCATTTTATTGTTATTTCTAAATATATTAATAAAATTATTAGCTTCGGGTGGATAAATAAATATTTTGCAACTCATCGAGAGATTTACTCATATCAGACTGGGCATAGAAATAGGCATGTTATTCCTCACTTTAGATTGTCTTCAATCTCAAAAATCACCTACAGTATTTTCATAGGACTGAAATTATGAAATCAATCTTAATAAAGGAATACTGAAATCGTGCTAATGCGTCTAGATATTAAATACAGTTACTTGTACGTTTGCTAAGTTTACTTTTTCTTGTCTAATGGTTGCATTTACTATAGTAGTATATCCGCAAAAGGGGAGAGTGCAAGAATGTTGCAGGTTATTATGTAATGTTGCAAAGGGGGGTGGGGGTTGTTGCAAATGGGGGTTGTTGCAAGGGGGAGGGGGTGGGGGTTGCAAAAAAAAAAAAAAAAAAAAAAAATGAAAAAAAGAGTACTGGCCTTTGTTGCCAACCTAGGTTGCAAGGGTCATGCACCAACCTAGGTTGCAAGGGGCATGCAACTTGGAGGCCTTCCCCAAGCTATTCCCCCCAAAGGGCCAGAGAGAAAGGAGGAGAGAAAGGAGGAGAGGTGTTCACCTGGCAGGAGCCAAGTGCACATTAAGACTTCAGCCAAGTAGGCGTTGTTTTATAGGCTCCTAATCAGCCAGAATCAGCCAGTTGACTGAGCCAAGGGGGGAGGGGCACACCTGAAGGAGAGAGAGAGACGCCTGAAGGAGAGAGAGAGAGAGACGCCTGTAGGAGAGAGAGACAGACGCCTGTAGGAGAGAGAGAGACACCTGAAGGAGAGAGAGAGGAGTTCTCCCCCAAGTTATTTTCGTTTTCCTAACCTAAGAGGCCACTAAGGGGTTTTACCAAAGGGCCTGAAAGAGAAGGACCAGAGGTCCTTCCTCGGCTGGGAGCAGAGGTGGAATGAGTCTTTCACCAACTTCGCGGTCTTTTATAAGCCTCTATTCTGGCTGAATTGCCAGATAGCGCAATGTGTTCAGTTGTCAGATCGCACCATGTATGCAGATGCAGAGTTGCTACATCAAGCCATGTAATCGGGTGCTGATGTGCCAGATTGCACCATCAGATAGCGCCATGTATTCCAGAAATATTAATCATCCATTGTGTAACAATATGACGATAGTTATTCCAATTAAATTCTGTTTAAATACACCTTTATTAATTGCATACCTTTCCAGTTTTTTTGCAATGATCGGATTGCTAGATATATATTATTATATATATATATATATATATATATACATTGTTTTCTTATGTTAGGTGTATATATATACATATATATATATATTATTTATTTTATAACATTTAATTTTAGTTTAGAAGCAAATTTAACATTAACTTCATTGAACTTTTCGAAACAAATAACATAGTTTACCTTCGAAAACGTCATAATAGAAAATAATTAATTTTATGGTTAACTAGTTTATTTCGTTTACTATAATTATATATACAGTTTTTTAAGCAGCTTATGATACATATATATACATATATCTGTCGGAAGAGCTTCAATTCGGTTGCCAGATACCACTTTTTACCATTATTATGGTGAGTTGTCTCCAACTAAAAGATTTCGTTGTGAACAGCAGCTCATAACGAGAGACCTTACCCCCAATCCCTGATAAGTCTCCCTTCACTTCAAATGAAGAGAAATTTATGGAGAGAGAGAGTTTTGTTCAAATAACGGGATATGCTTGTACGAGTCTACGAAACACACGATTCTCACTCCATGCGAAAAAAATTGAAACAATATGAAAATTTACGAAACAATTCAATTAAAAGTTGAAATTAACCAAAACAATCCGTTAGATGAAAGGAATTCTGAGAATCTGCCCAACTCGATTGACCATAAATGACCTTTCTCCTAGGCTGCTTGAACAAACCTCTTCGACTCCATTTCTTAAATCTGCCCACAACTATATATATATATATATATATATACTATATATATATATTATATAACCTTCAACTGCAAGACACGCAGTATAAATAACGTAAAGAAACGACGCTTGTATAGGAGATATCCGCGCAAGACGGAGAGAGAGAACGGAACAAATGAAAAAATGAGGTAACCACCTGGGAATCGAACCCGGGATCTTCCGATTGCCGGTCAGACGCGATACCATTACACCATGGCCCTCACTCTTCCAAATGCCGTAATTCTTCTACATACTCGCAGAAACCAATGCCCCAAGGGGGCACCTCCCGCATGCCGTAACATTATATACCATCAACTGCAAGAACACGCAGTATAAATAACGTAAAGAAACGACGCTTGTATAGGAGATATTCCGCGCAAGACGAGAGAGAGAGAACGGAACAAATGAAAAAATGAGGTAACCACCTGGGAATCGAACCCGGATCTTCCGATTGCCGGTCAGACGCGATACCATTACACCATGGCCCTCACTCTTCCAAATGCCGTTTCTTCTACATACTCGCAGAAACCAATGCCCAAGGGGGCACCTCCCGCATGCCGTAACATTATATACCTTCAACTGCAAAGAACACGCAGTATAAATAACGTAAAGAAACGACGCTTGTATAGGAGATATTCCGCGCAAGACGAGAGAGAGAGAACGGAACAATGAAAAAATGAGGTAACCACCTGGGAATCGACCCGGATCTTCCGATTGCCGGTCAGAGCCGATACCATTACACCATGGCCCTCACTCTTCCAAATGCCGTAATTCTTCTACATACTCGCAGAAACCAATGCCCCAAGGGGCACCTCCCGCATGCCGTACATTATATAGCTTCAACTGCAAAGAACACGCAGTATAAATAACGTAAAAAACGACGCTTGTATAGGAGATATTCCGCGCAAGACGAGAGAGAGAACGGAACAAATGAAAAAATGAGGTAACCACCTGGGAATCGAACCCGGGATCTTCCGATTGCCGGTCAGACGCGATACCATTACACCATGGCCCTCACTCTTCCAAATGCCGTAATTCTTCTACATACTCGCAGAAACCAATGCCCCAAGGGGCACCTCCCCATGCCGTAACATTATATACCTTCAACTGCAAAGAACACGCAGTATAAATAACGTAAAGAAACGACGCTTGTATAGGAGATATTCCGCGCAAGACGAGAGAGAGAGAACGGAACAAATGAAAAAAATGAGGTAACCACCTGGGAATCGAACCCGGGATCTTCGATTGCCGGTCAGACGCGATACCATTACACCATGGCCCTCACTCTTCCAAATGCCGTAATTCTTCTCATACTCGCAGAAACCAATGCCCCAAGGGGGCACCTCCCGCATGCCGTAACATATATACCTTCAACTGCAAAGAACCGCAGTATAAATAACGTAAAGAAACGACGCTTGTATAGGAGATATTCCGCGCAAGACGAGAGAGAGAGAACGGAACAATGAAAAATGAGGTAACCACCTGGGAATCGAACCCGGGATCTTCCGATTGCCGGTCAGACGCGATACCATTACACCATGGCCCTCACTC
>JAJOZX010002468.1:290000-295000 GCA_023014485.1 Bathynomus jamesi | reverse complement strand
CATTGCACGCGTAAATAATATACTCAATGAAATTAAAATTATTATTTAAGTTAAAAAATAGTTAAAATTATTATTATATTATTAATATAATATTGATTCTATCCTCGGTTACTACATAACTCATAAGAATACCATAAAAGACAAAATACAGCTTATCTAATATGTACTACACTGTAATGCATGCGACTGCATGCGTAAGTAAAATTACCACGAGCCGCCACTGATATATATATATATATATATAGAAAGAGAGCGAGAGAGTTTTGTTCAAATAAAGGATTCCATTTATAATGAAAAGGTACGACTTGGGATGTCATTCGACTACTGAGAGTTATTAGCAATGAAGTTCAGTAGAGATTACCCCAGCTAATATGTATCATACTTCTGAGAAAGTCGAAAACCATACCCATATTATGTTATATCAGTCAGGCTGAGTCTTCTGCCACGTCAGGCGTACTCTAGGTTAGGCGGTAGAGCAATTTCCCCATGCCATCAACCTTCGGACAGTCAGGAGTCGTTGGGCGTGATTTCAGACTTTTCCAAAAAATATGTAGCCGTAAAATTACCTACTGTACTTACCCTACCATACCTCTTTGTTTAGGAGTGTATCGTACTTACTGATATCCTGTAGGGATGACAATTTCTGATTTACATCATTGGTACACTTAGTCTTTTGTATGTTAACAATTTTAGAAAATGTATTGTACATTCCCTTACACAAAAGGTCTTCCTTCGGATCTTTTCCGTTTGGAGGCTAGCAACGAATTTTAATGAAAATCGGTATATATATATATATTATATATAGTTATTATGTTGTAGAAAAGAAATTGCTGTGCAAATTTGCTGAATTGTACTTATTTTAATAAAAATATATTTTCCTGTTTTGAGCATAATGTATTTTTTCATAAATTATTTTTCCGATTTTAATATAATTAAATAAATTTCTTTTTATCATAACTCAGCCGAACAACAACGTTATGCGACGTTGGATCTGGGTGGTAGTTGGGTGGGAGACCGCCCACCGCAACAACCAACTCGTCGAAGGGTGTGAAGAATGCGCGTCTACACACATCACAGTCTCTCTCTTCTCAGCTTCAACTACACTGTTCACATATCATGTGACATTCTTTACAATGTCGCAAAACATCACCCGCAAACTCGATGCATCCCTTACACAAATCATGATGCCCAGAAAAAATTCTTATTTCTTAATTTGGGCTGTATCAATCCATAAGCAGAAAAATTCTCAACTGTAGCATTAAACTCGGATAAGAATTTTCTTTTTCATGCACAGTTGAAAACATTACAATACGATAATTTGCCATTTCAAAACTGCCTAAGAAAATATATATATATATATATATATATATATAATATATATATATATATCTTATGCTGTGCAAATTTGACGAATTGTACTTTTTTAATAAAAATATATATTTCCTGTTTTGGATATAATGTACTTTTTCATAAAGTATTTTTCCTATTTTAATATAATTAAATAATTTTCTTTTTATCATAACTCAGCCGAGCAACAACGTTAAGCGACGTTGGATCTGAGTGGTAGTTGGATGGGAGGCCATCCGCCACAACAGTTAATTTACAATCGATAAAGGTTATGAAGTAGAATAAATATGCACTTATTTTATTGAGCACACATGTAGAAATAATTATTCAATAGCGTCAAAACCTTCGTCGTCACTAAAACCTGTGTGGTATATTTTTCTACGCCTTCTTAGTCGCCTTATCCGCCTTTTCGGTACAGGTTGAAAATCATCCGAACTATCATAGTCAATAGCGTATAACTTGCGCTTCCTGTGGAAACGTCAAGAAAAAGAAAAATATTCTTAGCTTAAATCATTTGAGACTAATGTATAAATACACTGTATGTAACGAGATAATTAAGTAATAAATAGATTATGATGTAATACTATTATTTTCACTATCTGATAAATGAAATAATCTTGAACTTATCCTTTAAAAGATCCTTATTGTACAATTACATAGTATGTAATGAGATAATTAAGTAATAAATATTGAATAACATATCAACTTACTTTGCACTAGGTGGCTTTTCTTCCCTAGCAGCATCGTTGCAGATAGATAATACATTCGTTCTTGCAACATTATGCTTTGCAATAGAGCTAGCATCAGAAGGCCCCAGCTGTTCAGTAAACGTGGTTGGGTCAATTTTACATTGAGAACGGCTGTGTGGAGTAGAAATATTTCTTTTCTATAACATAATAGGTGTCAAACTATACATATATATATATATATATATATATATATTTTGGAAAAGAAGATGATGACTCGTGAAATTCTTCGTAAAGCAATCTAATGTACTATTTCCTTAATTCACGTGCTTAGTATATAATTTGTATGCATAGAAGTTGCATTTAACACATGCAATATTTATCTTCACGAGTAATTCAATTAGATCTACAGTAGTTTATGCAAGTTTATAATTGGTGAAACAGATCGTTGGGGTTTTATCGAGAATATAAAAGCTACTTACACGCATTTCTCTTCATCGCCTGAAACCAGGTCTATAACTTCTACATTTATGTGATCGGAAAAACGACGGCTTTGGTTTAATACAGCTTCCGCTTCCAGTATCATAGCCAATATAGTTTTCTCCTCTTCGCATGTATATTCTGGGAAGTATACATCGCCTTCAGGGACCCTCTTGGTTGACTGTGGACCCATCGTAGTCTTGATAGTGTGGATGGGTGTTGAAGAGAAGCCGTTACCAATAACGTTTATCACAACACATTCGATATCTCCGTCTTCGTCTTTCACATTGTAGCATCTAAAAAAGCAAAGAAAATCACATTATTGTAAAATATACAACTAGCATATTCGTAAAAGGGAATAGGCTCTAATGAGCCATCTTCTAATATTAATAATTTTCTTATAATGATACCTAAGATTATGAATTAAGCTTGGGACAATTTTACAATGAGATCGGATGTGGAGTAGAAATATTTCCTTTCTATAACATAATAACTATATATATATATATATATATATAGTTATTATGTTATAGAAAGGAAATATTTCTACTCCACATCCGATCTCATTGTAAATTGTCCCAAGCTTAATTCATAATCTTAGGCATCATTATAAGAAAATTATTTATATTAAAAGATGGCTCATTAGAGCCTATTCCCTTTTACGAATATGCTAGTTGTATATTTTACAATAATGTGATTTTCTTTGCTTTTTTAGATGCTACAATGTGAAAGACGAAGACGGAGATATCGAATGTGTTGTGATAAACGTTATTGGTAACGGCTTCTCTTCAACACCCATCCACACTATCAAGACTACGATGGGTCCACAGTCAACCAAGAGGGTCCCTGAAGGCGATGTATACTTCCCAGAATATACATGCGAAGAGGAGAAAACTATATTGGCTATGATACTGGAAGCGGAAGCTGTATTAAACCAAAGCCGTCGTTTTTCCGATCACACAAATGTAGAAGTTATAGACCTGGTTTCAGGCGATGAAGAGAAATGCGTGTAAGTAGCTTTTATATTCTCGATAAAACCCCAACGATCTGTTTCACCAAGTATAAACTTGCATAAACTAGATCTAATTGAATTACTCGTGAAGATAAATATTGCATGTGTTAAATGCAACTTCTATGCATACAAATTATATACTAAGCACGTGAATTAAGGAAATAGTATTTAGATTGCTTTACGAAGAATTTCACGAGTCATCATCTTCTTTTCCAAACTATATATATATATATATATATATATATATATATATGTATAGTTTGACACCTATTATGTTATAGAAAAGAAATATTTCTACTCCACACAGCCGTTCTCAATGTAAAATTGACCCAACCACGTTTACTGAACAGCCGGGGCCTTCTGATGCTAGCTCTATTGCAAAGCATAATGTTGCAAGAACGAATGTATTATCTATCTGCAACGATGCTGCTAGGGAAGAAAAGCCACCTAGTGCAAAGTAAGTTGATATGTTATTCAATATTTATTACTTAATTATCTCATTACATACTATGTAATTGTACAATAAGGATCTTTTAAAGGATAAGTTCAAGATTATTTCATTTATCAGATAGTGAAAATAATAGTATTACATCATAATCTATTTATTACTTAATTATCTCGTTACATACAGTGTATTTATACATTATTCTCAAATGATTTAAGCTAAGAATATTTTTCTTTTTCTTGACGTTTCCACAGGAAGCGCAAGTTATACGCTATTGACTATGATAGTTCGGATGATTTTCAACCTGTACCGAAAAGGCGGATAAGGCGACTAAGAAGGCGTAGAAAAATATACCACACAGGTTTTAGTGACGACGAAGGTTTTGACGCTATTGAATAATTATTTCTACATGTGTGCTCAATAAAATAAGTGCATATTTATTCTACTTCATAACCTTTATCGATTGTAAATTAACTGTTGTGGCGGATGGCCTCCCATCCAACTACCACTCAGATCCAACGTCGCTTAACGTTGTTGCTCGGCTGAGTTATGATAAAAAGAAAATTATTTAATTATATTAAAATAGGAAAAATACTTTATGAAAAAGTACATTATATCCAAAACAGGAAATATATATTTTTATTAAAAAAGTACAATTCGTCAAATTTGCACAGCATAAGATATATATATATATATATATATATATATATATATATATATATTTTCTTAGGCAGTTTTGAAATGGCAAATTATCGTATTGTAATGTTTTCAACTGTGCATGAAAAGAAAATTCTTATCCGAGTTTAATGCTACAGTTGAGAATTTTTCTGCTTCTGGATTGATACAGCCCAAATTAAGAAATAAGAATTTTTTCTGGGCATCATGATTTGTGTAAGGGATGCATCGAGTTTGCGGGTGATATTGTGCGACATTGTAAAGAATGTCACATGATATGTGAACAGTGTAGTTGAAGCTGAGAAGAGAGAGACTGTGATGTGTGTAGACGCGCATTCTTCACACCCTTCGACGA
>JAJOZX010002468.1:135000-285000 GCA_023014485.1 Bathynomus jamesi | reverse complement strand
GAATATTTTCTGGATTTGCAAAAAATGCATTTCTTTGTATGACAGGGTTTACAATATCCTTTACTTCGTCATTCAGTGTTCTTGTTAGTTCAATAGTTTTGAAAACATGTTTTGAGCCATTGACAAAAGACGTACTTTGCTTAATAGAAAACCACATTGGGATGTAGACCTTCATTATAAAAGAAGCAATGTTCATGAGGTTCTCAGATGGACTTACAGTTGAAACGTATAGACGAAGCAAACGATTGCTGTAGTCAGCCATCGTGAATGTGCCATTTTGCCTGGACTACGATGAGCAAGATCTGGAGAGCAATATCCCTTTGTTATGGCCTGATGAATATCAATTAGATATTTTTGGTCGGTGCTAAGATCTTCACAGTCTACAGTTGGTTCCTCAGCATCAATCCTTTCAAACTCGACAATAGGAAGACTCTCACAGTTCTCTAATTCCCTGCCAATAGGACCGGTGAATCCGCGGGGGCCAGATGTTTTTCCATCCAGCTTTGCAACTAAATGGCGTAATGGCAATTCATTGCATGGAGCTGGCACACTAAATGTTGAACTGGCTTCTTCAGCTTCAATTCTATAAGCCTTATAACGCCTCCCTTTTCTCCAGTGTTGACTGCTGCACCATCGCATCCAATGGCAACAAGGTTTTCCAGGTTCATGTCATTATTTCCAATATACTCAAACATTCCTTTACATATTTCTTCAGCTGATCCAGAATTCACAGAATAATGGCCCAAATAATCTGAACCAGGTTCTCTCACTAAAGTGATGTGTTCTTCTGTTACCTTCTTCTGATATACTTTGGACTCTTTTTTTTCTTGGAAGAGTGTAGAATCTTTTCGACCATCAAAATAGATTCCTCTGATTGGGACCTGATTTTGATCTTTCATAATTTCTGATCTCTTCTTTTGTCTTTCTCTTCTGATTTTACTCCTATCCACTACTTCAGATGTATTGTCAATAGAAACTTCTCCAATATCTTGCAATACTGCACTAACAATGAATGCTGCAGCTCGATCTGAAACTGCAGTCCTGTCACAAGCAGTAGCCACTGAAGGTAGATTTGTAGTTTTCCTTTTCTTGAATAATTGTTCTTCAGGTTGTTCGAGCTTTCTCTTCGAGCTAACTGGCTCTGGAAATGTATCGTCTGATATTTCGCCAGATTCACTTTCACTATTTGATGTCGATGATGATAATTCAACATTTGTATCCTGCAATTTCTCCTGTGAAGATTCTTTGGTGAGCCTCACAGCTTCTTTTTGCTTTCTTAGCAACGTAGATGCTTTTTTCTTTGAGAGTGTAATATCTACTCTATCAATAAACAGTTTTCTTTCACTCCTTTGATCTAAGAGGAACGTCACTTCTTCCTTTGGAACCGTTTTTTCTTTGGGACAAGAACATTGTGTTAGTACTTTGCACTTGCACGCTGCAATGTCAAAAAGTTTCGTGTGTGCTTCTTTTTTGAACATATCAATCTTTGTTTTGTAAGCTTCAGAATTTTTTCTGCTTTGGTATGGCTTCATAATGACACGATACTTTTCGTGGTAGCTTCTGAACATTGTTTCAATTCGCCTGTCTGACAGAATTGGGACGGAAGCACTTTCCCAAATTGTTTTCAATTTATCAACAACTTGTTCTAATATTTGAGATATTGAAGGATCTTTATTAGTATTCTGTTTCAAATCGTTTCTTACAAACAAGTAATATTTAAAAACTCCTTCGTATGTAGGAAGATTCCTGTGCCACAAATCTTCCCCCATACCAAACATGGGGCACTCAGTTGAGGCCCTGGTTGATTTTGCACAAACTCGAGACATTTTGAAAGTATACAAATCTGAAAAAGAAAGAGCTAATATCAATTATACGTTAATTTCAGTTAATAGTACATGGCAAACTTAGGGCAACACAATACAGAAATGCAAAATATATAAGAAATATAGTTTAGACTATCTGAGTAACGCCAACAACAGAACACCCACCTGCTACGAGAGCGACAGCTACACTGAACCGAGGTACTCACGTGACAGCTGAGTGAGCTGACTATAGAAAACTGTTTTTAGAGAATATAAACTTTTTTAAAGGTTGACTGAGCTATTTTTATACAAGTGTGAATAAATTCTTGTCTATTGTGCATCGTGGACTCTTCTGTAATTATTGGTTAAAATCTGCTTTTTTTCAATTTTTTTCAATATTGAAGGTCATTGTGGCACCTGAAGATATTAATGTTATGATTTTAAATTTATACCAGCTTATTTCCTCACTACTCCACACATTTTCCACACTAGCCAATTTGAAAATTCGAAAAATGAGTTTTTCACTCCGCCCTAAATTGGCGCTATCTGATGGTGCAATCTGGCACATCAGCACCCGATTACATGGCTTGATGTAGCAACTCTGCATCTGCATACATGGTGCGATCTGACAACTGAACACATTGCGCTATCTGGCAATTCAGCCAGAATAGAGGCTTATAAAAGACCGCGAAGTTGGTGAAAGACTCATTCCACCTCGGCTCCCAGCCGAGGAAGGACCTCTGGTCCTTCTCTTTCAGGCCCTTTGGTAAAACCCCTTAGTGGCCTCTTAGGTTAGGAAAACGAAAATAACTTGGGGGAGAACTCCTCTCTCTCTCCTTCAGGTGTCTCTCTCTCTCCTACAGGCGTCTGTCTCTCCTACAGGCTTCTCTCTCTCTCTCCTACAGGCGTCTCTCTCTCTCTCCTTCAGGCGTCTCTCTCTCTCTCTCCTTCAGGCGTCTCTCTCTCTCCTTCAGGTGTGCCCCTCCCCCCTTGGCTCAGTCAACTGGCTGATTCTGGCTGATTAGGAGCCTATAAAACAACGCCTACTCGGCTGAAGTCTTAATGTGCACTTGGCTCCTGCCAGGTGAACACCTCTCCTCCTTTCTCTCCTCCTTTCTCTCTGGCCCTTTGGGGGAAATAGCTTGGGGGAGGCCTCCAAGTTGCATGCCCCTTGCAACCTAGGTTGGTGCATGACCCTTGCAACCTAGGTTGACAACAAGGCCAGTACTATTTTTTCTTTTTTTCTTTTTTTTCTTTTTATTTTTTAAATTTTTTTTGCACCCCCCACCCCCCACCCCCCTTTGTAACAACCCCCACCCCCCTTTGCGACATTACATAATAACCTGCAACATTCTTGCACTCTCCCCTTTTGCGGCTATACTACTTACTATTAACTCTTAAGTACCGAAGTTTTCATGACTATTCCTTTGACCAAGATTTAATGTATCCTGCTAACAAAATTCATTTCTCATATTAACTACAAGTTCGTTTGTGTCCTAAAGAATTATCCTATACATAACTATAAACCTTGCGTTATCTTCTATGTAATCATTATTAGTCAAATTTATATATTTTGTAACCAGAATTACAAAGTTTGTTTTACATAATAATTAATCATAATAACTCTGCTATATGAAGTGCTTTTTACATTATAATTAATCTGAGACCCCCAGTATATAAAGACTAAATCTTAAGAGCTATACTACTCAGGTAGAAAGAAATAAAATAAAATATACATGAAAATGAAAATGAGAATGGAGTATTAAGATAACTTGAAAACAAACTTCTCCTTCCTCAGACTACGATTCTCCTTAGGCAAGTGCATTAGTATGTATATTTGATGCTAATGTAATGTTTTATATATATTTTTATATCTGTCTGTATCTTATGTGTAGATCTTCAGAAACGAGCTTCCTCTTAAAATTCATTTTCTTTATTTTTTTACGGCAACGTCTTCAGATATATAAAATCTTAAAAATTTCTGAAATCTTGACCGACGTGAATAACCCAAGATCAGCGTGATTTGCTCTTGAGCCAAGGACAACTTGGAGGGCTAAAGTATGGAAAACTCTCCCTTAAAGGAGGTATATTTTCCATTGAAATTCGATCCATAAAAAGTCCCTATTTGACTTAACAGGAAAATGTTTTTCAGTAATATGACTTACGCGGTTCGCCATATTACTCAGGGAAAGAAAATAATCGTTGAAGGAGTCAGGTAATAAAAACTTGTAAAAGGTTGCAAAGTTTTTATATTTTCATATAAAAGTTTCGGGCTATTAAATTGCATATATGAATGAGTTTAATAATGTTTTTAAAGGTTATGCCCCAAATAAAATTATTCAAAGCATGTTTAACTCGGAATAAGAAAAAAATATATATATATTTTGAACTTTAGAAAAAAATGCCTTTTTTGGCATGTGTGATCTTTAAAGCATAAAATTTTAGTAGGCATTTTTTGGATTTCGGTCTTTTCTCAAAATTCCTTTTGAAGTCTAAGGTCAGTTTTTCGTATGAATAAAAACATTACATTTTGTTTCAATAAAATATTTGCTATTTTAGTAATATGGAAATGTATTTGATATTATTTTATTCTGTATATTCCTCAAGTATATACATATATACTGTGTATATATATGAACAATTTACACATCGCTGCAATACTGTACGTGAATCAGAACGAACGGAGGGTATTGAATGGGGTCATGATTTACACTAAACTTATTCTGGCGGCGAAAATTTCAATACTGACATGCTACAGGAGACTTCTAAATAATCAACCGTTCTAAATAAATATAAAGGAAGTTGAGGTGGAATCTTTCACCAAACACCGAGGAGCAGCCAGAAAGCTTCCGACCGAAATGCCATATAAAGGTATCGTTATTAATTGATCTCTTTCAAGACAGTCGACCCAACATGCAGCCACTGAATCTCAGTATTCTTTAACGTCTCTGTGGATTAGAGTTTGTCCAACACACCTATATAATGTCCCACTTACGCGTTTTTCCACATCCAGGTAACTTCCTTCATTTATAATATATAATTAGATTGCGTCGTGGTTATGCCGCCCCACCGCTTCTCGTGAGATCAACAATGTTAAGCAACACTGCGTATGTTCAGTAGTTTGGTAAGTAATTGTCCTCTTCTCAGATGATGTAGCAACTTACGGTTCAGATTTCGCGTTAAGCTGTATCGGGACCCTCTGTCGAAGCAAAATTGATCCACTTCACAAAAAATTTATACCGTTAGATATTGCAAACTCATTGACACATTATTAATAATTTTAATACCAATTATGCCAATCTTAATGATTCTTGTCAATTTTTCGGTAATTTCATGAAGTACTATAATTGAAAAAATTGATTTAGATCAGTTTTCTTGTTTCATGTCGTACAATAATAAATTTAATAAGGCTTTTATATTATCGCTTGATTACGACTATTCTATATTAGAAATACAAATGCCCAGCAAACGCTTCATTAAACTATTTTAGAAAGTTATAAACAAAGATGTTGAGAGTAGATGAAATCTCTTTTGCTGCAATAAATTCACTGATCAAAAGTCACGCGCGCAGATGTCGGAAATCTATACGTCACGCATCAGATAGGAATATTGATGTACGTTATATGTATCTATATATTATTAAGGGTATCCGATGTCTATATATGCAGTTACTGCATCCTAAATACATTTATCTATATACTGTAAATAAGAGCGAAATGGAAGATATCTATCTGTATGTCTGTCATTATCTGTCCCGAGCTTCCTCAGCTTCCGTTGGACGGATCCCGCCTAAACTTGGCAGACTTACACTACGTGACCCTGTGTGTAACATAGGCTATCAAAATTTCGATACGCTATCACATAAAGTTATATATATATATATATATATATTAGGGCGGGTCGATTTTCCACATGTTTTGAAATCGCAAGGTGAATAAGTGCCCAGTAGTTAGGTTTGGTTGAGAAATGAACCCCAAAAATTTTTTAGAGCAAACGGATAAGGGCCTGCTTGTGGATTTGCAATTAAAGTTTGTTATGGTTTTTGACCCAATTTTCGTCATACGCGATAGGTAAACTCGTCATTTTTGAAGACATAATATTAACTAATTATAGATGTAGCAACTCAATATCATTTTCTATCCCAAGAGGAGACAATGCCTAATGTATATCATGTGTTTTAAGTGTAAAATGATAAAATTTCGTTGAAAAAACATGCATTTTTGCTAATTTATTCACATATTTTGGCAACAAAACTTGAAAAAATACTTTCAAAAGGTGATAAATCCAAAAAAAAATCACATGTTCTCATGTAAAAGGAAAAACTATTCATGTAAATCATCATAAGATTGAGAATAATGTCCTTTTGACATAAATGCAGGACGCATCTTCCTGCTCAGTACTTTAGTAAGGATACATCTGTGACGAGTTTCGAACCCGTACACGGTATGGGAAGCATCAGTCACTAATTTCACACTCCTCTCAACACTCTGAGTGTGAGAAGGCAAGTCTGGAAGGTATGGCTTAGTGTTAGTGTCCATGAATGACTGGATTTCTTCATCAGATAGGTGCTGTGTGGTAGGTGGTTCCATGATATGAGCTCATGCCAGTGATTTGTATTCCAATTCACCTGGGGAATTTTCTTCCCTGCTTCCTAGTTGCTCTCCATTCTATGAATGAAAAATGAAAATGAAAATATAAATGAAAATATAAATAAAAATAAAAATAAAAATATAAATAAAAAATAGTACTCAAATATTGCCGTTTCAAGAATACAAACAAATTACCCACTTAAAGTGACAATTTTTTCCATATTTTTTGGAGAATAACTCAGCTTTGGCAAAAAATATAAAATAATAATTACAAGAAGCGCAAAATTTACCTGTGTCTGAGCGTGAGTATAGTCTGAAGCCCAAGATTCCTGATTCTGTCTTCTTCATCTTTCACCATGGCATAGACATAGAGGATGGTCTCAGGTCGGAGGCAGAAAACATTACCCTGGATTTTCTGCTTTACAATGCGTTTCACATCATCAAATGGAATCAGCCTCAGTCGGCTGATAGCAGAGAAGAGGATGCGAGGAGAATCATGCAGCTTAGAGGATGCCTTTATCTCAAACCATGCAGGAACATAAACTCGAACAATGTAATGGACCAACTTTTTCAAATTCAGGTTTGGTCTGTTGTCTCTTGTGTACAAACGAAGAAGTCGTATGGCAAGAGTTAACCATCTTCCATGGTTAAGTGGACCAATCTTCCAAGCAGCCCATCTGTCATCTACTCTTCCTGATCCGATCCCTCTGCAATACTCATACAGAAGCCGTTGATCATGACTGAGGTCTTTCAGTACTTCCTCTGGAATGTACCCTTCAATGATTGGAGTTTCCACAGCTTCAAACTGTACCCGAGGTTCATCCTGGATATCTTCTGCGCACCTTTGCCCAAGGGGCCCGCTGAAACTTCTTGGGCCAGTTGTCACTCCATCCATTTTTTTTTAAAAGAGTTTTTAGTGGGAGTTCATTCTGATGCAGTGGGCAACCAATAGTGTACAGTTTCCTCTCCAGAGTTTCTTCAAGTTTTACCACTAAACCACTCTTCCAGCCAGTGTTGGTTGCGGTATTATCAAGAGGAATGGCTCGGATTCTTTCAAGGCTATTATATTCTTCAAGAACACTGAATGTCTCCTGAGCAAGGACCTCACCAGTGGCGCCTATAACAGGAATTGTTCTGTGGGTCAAGTAGGCGCCAGGAGATTTTCCATCTTCATCGGTGAAGGTGAGGTGATGTTCTGCGTCAACACACTTTCTGAGAACAGTTTCCCCTTCAGGTGTCTCTATTTCTTTGTAAGTCATAGTATTCTCGTCAACCTTCCCATCCACGCCAACACAAATGAGCTGTGTCTTTTTCTCTGATTCCACACCCTCACTAACTACCCTAATTTGGGCTTTGGCCCTGTCTAATTTGCACTTGCAATCATGATGTGATTGATGTCAACTTCAGGTCTCAATAGGTGTTTGATGTCATGGAGCAAGGCATTCCCAAGAGCTGCGCCCAGATTTGATGAACATTCACCTCTTACAAGTTCCATAGCATATCTGGGAAACTTTAAAAGGCTGTAGTCTCCTGAAGGCCTCTTCCTAGGCTGCCATTCATCTTCTCCTTCCTGAAAATAAATGGAAAATATTAATGCGTTTTCTGTTTATTTATTTATTTATTTATTTATTTTATTTATTTATAATTATATATAATTAATATAAATAAAAGGAAACTAACCTCGCCACCAGATAAACTGCTTGTAAGTCCAGGCAACTCTGTAGGCTGTATGAAAGATCCTACTAGCTCAACTTCCTCCTGAGGTAGTACATGTTGCTGTCCTTGTTTGGCCTTCCTGTCTCTTTTGGCAGCAGCTGTGTCCACTGAAGACAGCTGGTATGCACCCTTAGGACCTGTTTTGGATCGCTGATCACGAAGGTATGCTCTTTCTTCAAGTGGCACCTTTGCATTTCGAGGGCAAACACAGATGATGTGTTCTTGTGTACACTTGTCCTTCTTAGAGTATACTCTTGAATCACTGCAAGGCAAAATATCCAAAGAACAGGAACAGGCAAAAATATCAAAAAGTTTGTCCAAGTTAACATCCAGATTTCGCTTGACACTTGCCTTAGCATGCTTGCGATTAATGTCTTTCACAAGAGTGAGTAGATCTTTAACCTTTCTGTCAATGGATTTGTCATTAATCAAAGGCAGCCTTGGATTCACTGAGGACCATATGGATTTTAAATCCTTGCTAACTTGCTGTACTAAGGCCCAAAAATCTGCGCCAGGGTTAGCATGATTAAGGTCATAATAGTATTGAATCAGCTGCCTGTAAGTGCTTGGTTCGGTCATTAATAATTCACAAGGACCACCTCTATACTTTTCTTCACTTTCCTTTCGGGTCAGGTGTCTTGTTTTCGCTTTCGGCATTATTTACACCGGAAAATCTGAAACATAATGAAAAGTGTTAATGCGAATAACAATATGTAAGAAATAAGCGTGAACGGTCACAGGAATTATAATATTTTACCATTATTTTTTAATAAAGATGCATAATTAATAATTATATAAAAATACAAGCAAAACGTTGATATTTATGCTTGTAGAAACAAGTTAATAATTTTGGGTTTGCTTTGTTTTGGTTGCGCGTATGCCGCATACGGGATTTTACGCATGAAGCGACAACAGAAAAAATTAAAAACTTAAAAGCTAAATTTGCATTCTGACCTTTTATCAAAATGCATTTCTTTGTGATTTTCACATTTCATAGATGAAACAACAACTACTGGATGTTTATTCGCTTTCTGGTACCAACTTCGACCACCCCTAATATATATATATATATGGGATGAATTTCACAATTAAACACGTGAAATGAATGAATGCTGCAAACCCACAAGGAAAAAGAAAAACGATTCCAAGTCCTTTCGTGTATTCAGAGCTACACCTCGTCAGGGAATGAAGAGAGAAGGCAAGATGCCCATAAATATATACAACGTATCGGAAACCAAAACAATTAGCACATACTTAACAAGAGTTAATGAGAGGCAAAAGGAATTTTAACCCTAGACAGGCAAAGGCGGGTCAAAATGACCCACGCGAAAAGTTAAAAATTAAAATGCGCAGCGTAGTGAACGGCTTGAGACTCCAAATTCCAGGTACCTTCAGTGACCTACTGAACGTGTTTGAGGGTGGATGTGTTTCATTCGTTGCCTCCTTACATTCTGTGATATAAGGTCAGTCTGGGTCAGAACGACCCCCCTTTTCCTTGTGTGTGGCATGAATCATATTTACCTTCTGCAGTGTTGCTATATGAATACCAATATTATTACACTATTGGCGTATGATTATCATACATTATATTATATAGTAATAAAAAGCCATATAAAATATAAGAATAATATATAATAGTAATTGTTTTTCTGTATCCAATATTCTTTTTTTGTGTATTCTGTTCTGTATTCTGTATTCTTTGCATTTGCTTTCCTGACATCTCGTCTTTCCTTTTCAGATAATAATGGCGGATGCAAAAATAGACGATGATGAAATTGAGGCTCAACTCTGCAGACTTGAGGATATGGATGTAGATGATGATGACCTCATTGTTGAGCCTTTTTCTGACAGTGACGGAGAAGAATACATCCCAAGTATTGGTAGTGATACCGATACTGAAACAGATGAAGATCCCGACCCTGTGCCTTGACCTAAGCGGCAGCGTACTGCTTCCCCTACTGTGTCTACTGCTTCTCCTGCTGTGTCTACTGCTTCTCCTACTGTGTCTACTGCTTCTCCTACTGTGTCTACCACACCTGCACCTCGCACCGCTCATGCCTCGAGCACTTTGCAAGTAGTGTTTAGCAAGAATAGGCTAGTAGGGCGTAATGGACACATCTGGAGTACCAAAGAAGTTAGAAGGACGACTTCTAGAACACCTTCCAGAAATATTGTTACTGGGCCAAAACGTGGGCCACTGGGGGTTGCTGCTTTTGCAGAGAGTGCAGAATCCAGTTTCGATCTGTTCTTCTCCTCCGATATGATAAACAAGATTGTGACACACACAAATGATTTTATCAGAGGTATATCCAGAGGTTACAAGACCAAATCTGCCACGATTGCTATGACCACCGTAGAAGAAATTAGGGCATTGATTGGAGTACTTATATTCTCAGGCTACCGGCGTGACAACCACCTGACGACTATAGAAATGTGGAGCTCAGAAGCTGGTGCGAATATGTATCGTGCTGCAATGAGTGAAAGACATTTTGCCTTTCTTCTACGCTGTCTACGCTTTGACGACGCGACTACTAGACAAACTAGAGTACAGAATGATAAGCTGGCACCCATTCGGGAAGTCTGGGATATGTTTATAAGTAAATGTCGAGTGCATTATTCTCCTAGCGAAGCAATTACTGTGGATGAACAGTTGCTTGCGTTCCGAGGCCGTTGTGGCTTCAGAATGTATATTCCAAATAAGCCGGCCAAATACGGCCTCAAATTGGTCATGGCTTGTGATGTAGATAGTAAGTATATGCTGAATAGTTTAGTGTATCTGGGCAAGCACACCAAACCTCCACAAGGTGTTCAATTGGGACAATACTTTGCAACAGAACTCACAAAGCCATACCACAACACTGGGAGAAACGTTACCACCGACAACTGGTTTACGTCTACCCAGTTGTCATTGGAGCTCCTGAACTGTGGCCTGACAACTGTTGGAACCCTTCGGGCAAATAAACCACAGGTGTCTTTCATGCCACACACAAAGAAGATCGTTCTTCTACTCTCAACTATGCACGGCCACCCAATTATTGAGGACAACGGCAAACCAGAGGTCACCAATTATTATAATGCGACAAAAGTTGCAGTCGACACATTTGACTAGATGTGCAGTTCCTATTCGTGTAGTCGAAAAACACGAAGGTAGCCACTATGCTTGTTTTTCGGAATGATAAATGCAGCCACAATAAATTCGTGGGTGATATTGAACCACAATAGGGAAACACGAAAAGAAAAGAAGCAAAGCCGCCGCCTCTTCATGCATGCCCTGGCGCTACAATTGATTACACCTTGGGCCAGACATCGCTTGACCGTGTCAGGCATTCAACGTAGTGCTTCGTTGGCCATTAGATCAGTGCTAAACGTCAACCCCCCTCAGGTCATCAAGGCACCAGCCTTAGGGAAACGCAAAAGGTGCACAATATGCCCCAAAATCCAAGATAGAAAGACATCCACTGTGTGTAACTCGTGTGCAGAACCAGTGTGTGGAAGCCACTCCTATTCCATATGTGTAAACTGCAACTAGCGACAAAAAAATTAAGAAAAAGTGCGGTTCTGTTTTAGGAAAAAGTGTGATTTTGTTTTCTAAGATGATTTCTGATTTATGCATTTTTTATTTTTTCGGAAAGTTTTTTTTTCTAAAAAATGTTAAAAAGGAAAATGTTTTAAAAAAATTGAATAAAAAGTGCGTTTCTAAAAAGGATTTTGTTTTCTAAATAGTTTCTTCTAAAAATATTTCTGTTTTTGCATTTTGTATTTTTCCGAAAGTTTTTTTTTCTAAAAAATGTTAAAAGGGATGAATTTTTTCTAAAAGGGTACAATTCATATAATAAGTATTATTATAATATTTAAAATAAATATTAATACATTTTAAAGTAATTTTTTCTAAGGCGGGTCAATTTGACCCCCCCTTTACCTTTGTTTTTTTTTATAGCCTTTTCCTGTATAGGGATGAGAGGCAAAAGGAATTTTAACAAGATGTTGTCAATTTTATACATTCCCGCACTATTATTGAAATTGTTTTTATAATGGATAAATGCACATTTTAGAATATTTCTTTCTATTATATCTCTGTTTTCAATAAACGCTTTAGAACTATCCTACTTGATGCTATGATTACATCTATACATATGGTTAAACAAAGCATTGGAATTATTAGCTGTTCTACATGCATATTTATGGTTTTACCCGAATATCTAACGTTGGTAGTATAGCCGCAAAAAGGTTGAGTGCAGGAATGTTGCAATGGTGCAAGAAATAATGTTCAATGTTGCAAAGGGGGTGGGGTTGCATATTGGATTGCAAAGGGGGGTGGGGTTGCAATGAGGTGGGGTTGCAAATGGGATTGCAGAGGGGGTGGGGTGCAAAGGGGGGTAGGGGTATGCAACAAATGGGGTTGGGGTTGCAAAGGGGGTATGCAACAAAGGGGGAGGGGTACACCTGAAGGGGGGAGAGGAGAGGGATCTTCGGGGGGGAGAAGGGAGGATGACCTCCCCCAAAGGGGTTGCCTTAGCCTAAGAGAGAAAGGATAGACAGAGGAAGACTTTGGGGGGACAAGGTGGGATGTCCTAACCCCCCAAAGGGAAACTAAGCTAAGTCTTAACCTAAGAAGGGGAGGAGAGAGTTCTTTATTCGACCGAAGTTCGCATCAAATTGCCAGCTCCGAAGCCGAGCGGGTCTTATATAGAGGATGGTTGAGTTGCCAGATACCATTTTTTATTTTAATTGTACAGGTATACATTTTTAGGGTGAGTTGCTAGATACCACCATTTATTTTAATTCGTTACCAAAGCAAACGTACTTTTTCTTTTAACAGAAATTGACAATAAGAAAATGTTTATTAATTAAATAAATAGAATTTGCCTTCTACTGCACAAAAAATAATATAATACGTACAATCGTCAAAATAATAGTTCAGACAAAATACACACACACACACACAATTGAACAACTTTCTCCTTACCTTATATATATATAAATAATCATATTAACTGTGTCTATTTAATTTTGTCATTCCTATATATATATATATATATATATATATATATATATATATATATATATATATATATATATATAAAAACGGATTTTCACCTTAAAGTGAATTAATTATTAAAACAATATTAACATTAAAAAATTCACTAAACAATTGGCTTAGCAAAAGAAATCGTTTCATTAACATATTCTCAAATCTACACACACACACACACACACACACACACACACACACACACACCTCTGTGTATATATTATGTGAATGAAAATCAGAAAAATGACAAAAGTATATTAATACAGCAAATTAATTTTCTCCTTTTAAGAGAATCACTTACTGAAACCAATATTAACAATATAAGAAACTAATTATTTAAACGCCGTTCTATTTACTTTCTTTCAGTTATTAAAACGAATCCCAATATTAACTCTTGTCCTTTTAAGAGTGAACGGAGCCAGGTAAATAAGAATATCCAGCAGGGGGTCCAGCCCGAGGCCTTTTAAAACCGCAAACTAACGTGAAAGGAATCTGGGTCAAAAACTTTCTCTCTGAAATACACACTTCACTCTCGAAGCGAATGTCTTCCTTGTAAATAAAAAAGTGTTTTATATTTTATCAATTTAGTTATCTTTATTTACACTAATTTGCATCTGTTTTTTATTTTAAAACTGTGAAAATCATAATTATCAGAAATCAACTTAAAGTTTTTTCAAAATTAATACACATGTACTCTGGAAGTACTAACAATTTAATAAAATTACTTTTGCTACAGAACGTAAAACTAAATTTAAAATTCTCTTTCCAAGAGATCGTGGGTTCGACTCCCGATTACGCAGGCGCGTATCTCTCACGATTCCTAGTTAATGTTTTCAATGATGTAATTACTTGATTTCTGTATAAACGTCTGCAGAAAGAGATGAGATCGTGGGTTCGACTCCCGATTACGCAGCCTAATATTACAGGAGCTTATACCTGTGTGATCCAAAAATACATCTACTAAACTGTATATTTAATTTAGCAATAACAATTACTCTCTTAGAATAATGTAATTACTTGTTTTCTGTATAAACGTCTGCAGAAAGAGATGAGATCGTGGGTTCGAACCGAAAATTGAAACTCAATTTAGTATGGGCGCAAAATAACTTGCAACCCAAAATTGAAACTCAATTTAGTATGGGCGCAAAGTAATTTGCAACCGAAAATTGAAACTCAATTTAGTATGGGCGCAAAATAACTTGCAACCGAAATTTGAAACTCAATTTAGTATAGGCGCAAAATAACTTGATTTAGTATGCACGCAAAATAATAAAATATTGTTGTGAACAATATTGCATAAAGGGGTGGGTGGGGAAAACCAAGTATTGTCGCAAATATTGACGTGGTAGAGACAGCAAGGGATAATACGAGCAATAAATCTGCAGAGATAATATAGCAATCTTGGGAAAATCCGAGAATAATATGGGGGCAAAACATGGTAATGCCAAAGACAATCTAGATTTGGGAAAAATCCGAGAATAATATGAGCGCAAAACATGGTAATGCACAGAGACAATCTAGATTTGATATTTGTCATAGAATATTACTGTGCTGTCAATGTCAGAGTAATGAAGAGTAGCGGCGCTAATTTTGCTTCCTGCGATACTGAGCTGAGCCACTCTGTTGAATATATTCCTATAACGAATATATTCCCTCAACTAGTAGGGTCGCAAAAAATAATAATGCACATTCTGGAAATCTTTTATAGAGATGGTTGTTGCGATGGATATTGCATAAAGGGATGGATTGGAGAAAACCAAGTATAGATACAAATATTGTCGTGACGGAGAATGCAAGGGGTAATACGAGCATTAAATCTATGGAGAGAATATAAAGATGCCATTAGTCGTCCAAAACATGGACCCGTTATATCGGTGTTACGATTGGTACACAAACTTATCATAGCTCCATCCAGTTACACTGACAACCAATCATTACGAACATCTGCTCTTGATCTTTTGGGGCGGAGCTTGGTGATTGTGCATATAAAAGGAAATATTTTTCAGTTGGGGGTAACAGTAGCTATTTTCGCCAGTGAATAAACATTCCCTCTGCCAGTGAATAAACATTCCTTCCGCCATGGATCACGAACTTTACACTTTTCCGGATTTGTATCAAGAAGGTGACACTGCAGCATTGACTGCAATTAATCTTTTTAACGCGATTGACCGTGATGGATTATTTCCAACGCAAACCGTTGATGATATTTGCAATGACGTTCCTTACGATCCGACGCAAGGGACTACCATAGAAATGTAAGTGTCTATAATTTTATTTTTATTTTTTATTCACAAACTCTCAGAAAGAAGATTTCATATATATGGAGGGATGTAGTATCTCGTCAAATACTTCATTTAGATACTCGCCATTATGCTAAAATCGCAATTTTTATGGGAATCTTTTGCAGGTGTTTTTTATAAATGTTATTCGGAATTACCTCTTAAATGAGCTTCTCTGAGCGAACCAAAGATACCTTCACATAATGGGGTCTGTCTTACAATATGTACACTCTGTATATGTTTTTATTAAAAAAGATTCAATATAAACATTATTCTTTCTCCTTTAAGGTCCGATGAGGATTTGACACGTGTTATACAATCTTTTGAAGAACCTCGTGCCATGGACCTGAATACGGAGGATATACCGAACAGTCAGCACAATGAATGTCACATCGAAATAATGTAAGTGTTTTTCGATCTTTTTTGGGGGGAAGAAGACAATATATTTTCATCAATTTATTAAATGAAAGAAATCAGTACAATAACCATCTTAAACTACAGAATATACAAACTAACGTTACAAATATACACACCATTTCATCGTTTCGTTGTGTGACACGGGTCGAATAAATTTAAAAAATTTATAAATTCTTTACCACGTGACATATGCATGAGAAATGAAATGCAGTACATTCCACAAGTATTACTAAAATATCCTTGTATTCGAAACGGGTTCCATACAACTTAGGGAATATGTAACTGAGCGAGAAATTTTACAATAACAGGTCACTCCAGGGTTGAGTACCGAGTGAATCAAAATAGTACAGGCGGTGCCTATTTTTAAAATAGATTGCAAACCAATGAATCCCTTCATTACCGATGACATCCATCTTTGTTCGACTCCCGCATTCTCGCGTACTTGGCAAACTCAATGTTTCATTCTTCGCAAATACGCCGATAAATTTGGAACGTGTGACTCGTTCACTATTCATTACTCTGTGAAGTGTATTAGCATCCACTTTAAAAGTCAGTGATAACACTCCTAAATCTATCTACTTCTATTAGGGCTTGCGACTCGAGATATACTAGTACATTAATAGGCGCGTCTATAGGCTTGGTGAATTCCAACCTCACTGAGATGTTTCCGCTCTGTTGTGGGCTTAAATGCGTAGTTACGATAGCAGAGAAGTCAGGTGTAATGCCAAACGGAGAAAGGTTAAATTGATCAATGAATTCTTTCTGCGTTACCCCATTACCGAGCTCATCACAATCACCTGCAATATGGGTTAGATTACTATAGGCTCTCGCGCAAAGAGGTAACACAGCGTCTGATGAATAGTCCGTATCCAATGTTCCACCCAAAGCAATACCATTAACATATATAGTTATATTTTTAAGTCCGAAATTCTCGAATTTAAAGGCACTCTTTTCATATTTTCCATTCACCGAAGCATGGTCCTGCATTCCGATTAATATCCTTTTAGGAAGATTTCCCAGGGCGATGTTTTCTATCTGCTTCGACACCAACCCTGCAGGCACCGTATATAGTTTGATTTGTACTCTGTTAATAGGGTATTTCACTGTGGCGTTTAGTAAATTTTACTGAATTTCTATTTGTTTTGATGAACTTAATTTCACTCGCCGTACGCGGAGGTATGTCTCCATAATGTGAACCACAACGGGTTTTGCTCCCTCTTCTTGATCAGCATCCAGATTTAAGCAGATCTCAGGACTCGTGCGGGTGAGCTTTACTTTCATATCCACCCCGTTGACAAGCAACTTCTTCTGGAAAGTGAAATCTGTGTGCAGACGTCCAAAACACTCGTATATCTTCTTTTTAGAACTTTTAAATTTGTCCTTTAAACTACTTTCGTCTTTAGTTTGATAATATCTCTCGGCACTTAAAAAGGTAGCTTTCGCTTCTTTGGAAAAGTTGAGGACATTTTCCAGATAGGCTCGTAGATGATAGTATCCCGTGCCTGACGATATGTTGTCCTGATTTAAATATACATGTGCACACAGCTTGGACCAGAAAAGTAAGGGCCTGAGCTGGGTATCACGAATTCTATAAAAGCACTCGGGGAACTAATTGTATTTAAAGGGTTAATTATAATAAAGTCACTGTGTTCAATAGGAACTTGAGTTGGTGGCATCTCAAAGAGGGATAGCTCCGATTTACAGCATTGTGAAATACACTGGTGGATGAAGCGTGCCATGACGAGATAGAAATAGTGCCTCCTCTCTCGACAAGTAGTAAACAAACCATGATTCATGAGATAAATGTCCTTAGCTTATATCAGTCAAAAGAGTGGTCAACCATAGGTTTCATTCGCTTACAGCACTTCTTTTTTGATATCCTTTTACGTTTAATACCACGTGACCCCTTCTTCCGGACAGCCCTCTTCTTCTTCCCGCCACCACGCATTTTTCTCTTTGCATCTTTGATGATTTCGTCCCGTGTACGTTTTAAATGTTTTTTTAGAGCTTCTTTAGGTTTAGCCCCAGCCAATATGTCTTCTGCAGTGTTAAGACCTGATTGTAGCGCTTTCCTTCCGAGGTATCTGGCACCCCTCTTCAGCAAAGGAACAGCCGTACGTAGTATGGATGAAAAAATGGACCCAAGTCCACTACCGCGCTGGTATCTCACCCCTCGATAGACGGTGAAAGGCTTTCTATCCATTATAACTCAGTGCGTCGAAAGTGTAGCTTCACTGTTAAGCTCCCGTTACCGAATGGGAAGTTTTCACCCTCAATCGTTCTTATATATATTGAGATATTGGTTATTAAATTAGTTGCGACATTCACATAATGGGGTCTGTCATATGTAATACTCAAACTCCTTCCTCTATGGTTGGGGATGTGGGCAATGCGCAGCAGGCGTGCCTGGGTATCCCCAACAAACTGGTGCTCCACTATATTACTGTAAATATAGCACATGTCTGGGGACTGAGAGCTTTCAGCAAATTTCTCCATCTTCAATTGAAACATTAAGCTGGACAAGTCACGTTGTGCCTCGTGAAATGTCTCTCTTTGGAAGGCTGCGCTATATCGGCCCTCAGCCGCAATTGTGAACAGCTCTTTATCTCTAATATTTTTACTAAGCGTTGATTTTAACCTCAATGTGCATGCGGGCGTGTCTATGTTTACGATTTCAAAAAGTAAATCGTTTGTCAGGTACGAATTTTCAAGACTCTTGTTTAAACCCTCCACAATATCCATGGCTGTATCATAATGCCCGATTCCTAACGAAACATTTATGCTATAGAACCGTCCCTCACCGCACAGGGTTGAGCGTACAGTATTGTCTAAGATTATGCCTAATTTTTCGCATTCATCGGTGCTTCTAAGGATCAGAAATATGACCTGTGCTTTTCAAGAGTTAAAAATTTGGTGGTTAACTGGAGTTCACATACCCCACCTCATACGAATCACGACCCAATTCAATGGGTCCATGGAGCTCTGATACAAAGTTGGCTAGTGTGTTGTTAGGGTGTACAGACAGGGACGAGGAGGACGGGAGTGTGACGTAGAAATGGTTAGGAGCCATGTTGCATACTATTTAAGCTTCATTATTGCATCAGCTTTTATATAGGTGTTGAAGCTTTCTGGGTACCCTAGCCATTTCACCAGGTACATTTTTCTCTTTCCTGAACCTTTGCTTCCTAAAATTTTCTCAATTTTAAACACATTTTTTCCTAAATTAAATGCCACTTTCTGCAATTCCTCGCGGTAAAAGCCTCCTGAGATTTCTTCCCCATTCAAATCTTCAACGTAATACATCATTATCTCACCTTTAGGTCTCATAGCCCTAACTTTAAAAATCTCACGTGTCCATCCTTGCTCAAAACCCTTTGCGAATTTATTTCCCGAACGCGACAGCCTTACATAAATTGATTTTGAAACGCGCAGAGTGTGGTGGTGTTGGTGATCCATCTCTTCTCGGGAGCGTACCTCTTTCTAAAACTTCGTTAGGTGTTGTCCCAATCGTGCGATGGTGTGAGCGGTTGTAGGATGATGCCAATGATTCCAGAATGTCTAGAAATCTGTATGTGTTTTTATGTGTAAAATAGCGGTGCATGCGTTCCTTTATGGTACGTTGAACTCTTTCAGCTAAAGAAGCCTTATGTATAGAATTGGTTGTGTAATAGCTGATATTAAACTCTGTCAACATGTTCTGAAAAGTACGGCCTCTAAATTCCTTCCCCATATCCGTACAAAAATAGCCAGGAACCCTGTTTTCTTTTAACATTAGCGTTTTGGTGGCTTTAGCAACTGTTTCAGGTGATTTATTTTTCAGAGGAACTAGCAGACATCTAGAGAATACATCTATTTTGAATAGAATGTAACGGTAACCATCGTTATACACAGAATATCTTTGCATGTCTGTTAAATCTGCTTGCCAAATAGAATCAATCGAGGCAGCCGTGGTTTTGGCTGTTTTAAACCTTTTTCTCACCGGCTTATGAAGCGTATAAGCGTCCTGCTCCCGCAAAAATCTCTCAACATCTTTTTTTCCTACTCCGTAAACACTTCTGTACAGTCTATCTACGCCGCCGTAGGAGGATGGATTAGAAATGTCATAATAGCGTTTACTTAATACGTTAGCCATTTGCGTATTTTAGAGGCACGTGGGTACGGTTCACCTTTGTTTATCCTCTTCTTTCTCCTCTTCAAAGGTGTTACCGCCAGGGGTGACGGGCCAGGGGTGACGGCGTCTTCAGTTGTGCCACATGCGTTGTATGTTCCAAGTCTTTTAACCTGTTCAGATTTCCTATCAACGTTTTAGGGACATTTATTTGTTGTAGTCTTGCTTTAATATGCTTCCATCCTGATGGTGATGGCCTCTCCCACTTTCTCACCAGATCATGGACAATGTCTACGATATTCGACCCCTGTACCTTTGATCCTTCCACAATGATCTCGCCTGTATCAGTCCATTGTATGGCTGGGTCCTCATTCAATAGATTATAAGGACTTAAACCTTTATTCCTCAATGTAGTATGTGGGAGGGTGCTTTTTAATACATGCTCGATATGTTGTGTGGCTGATCCCTTAATCTTTGGTTGGTCAGCTGTATCGTCGGGTACAGGTCCTATGTCGCCATGTCCATCGTCCCCCGTGCTGTGCCTAATAACCACAGGAATCTCTATCGGGTTCTTATAATTTTCGTACTCGTGAAGAAATTTCTGCAGAGCTTCTTGGTATAAGATTCTTTTCTCATCAGGTGTTTTTTCACTGTTTAATAGGGCTAGCAATTCGCTTTCCATTCTTTTAAGTCTGCTTTTACGGGGATCTAGATCCGTGTCTGGATTCCTTTGCAGTGAAGCGTACACCTCGTGTGGAATCACTACCACTTTCTTCATTATATTAATCTAGTCAGTAAAGGACCCAAAACTGAAAATAAGATGGGGAGAAATGACCCTCCTGTTTGTACAATAATTCTTTTTTCTTCGCTACAGTTTGACTTTTACGAGCGAGTGCACGTATTATGTTCTTGTAACGGCGTAGGCGAGCCTTCTGAGGTGGTTTCATTGATACATTGCAATTTATAACGTTAAGACAGATTTCACAGATGCATTTTAAAAAGTCGGAGTCGATATTTTTAATAAACATCTGCTGCATTGCCCGGGGCAGTCGATGATAGATTTTTATTAATTCACGGTATTTCTTTAGTCTCTTTGTCATTCTGGAATATACACCGTTTCAGGCTCGTTTGGAAATATATTCGTTCTTAGAAGCACCCTAAACGTGTTTCGCGGATGAAGGTCGCAAAGCAAATATCCGTAACGCGTGCTTGTAGCTTCTTTATAAACTTCCAAAAACTCCTTACGCTGATTCGGGAACATTTGATTGGCTAATACCCCAATTTGTGATACATCTCTACGTTGTGCGAATAAGACTAGATATTGTGTATTTAACGACACATCGCGCATGTATCTATTTTTGAAAAATAGATTCTGATTGATGAAGAACACGCTTATGTTAAGATGGTGGGAGAATACTGTAAATGTCTCGGCAAACGTTTTATCCATCTCCAACATGAGATCGTCAATTACAATGACTGTATGTTCATTTCCTTTTAACGAATTAACGTCATATACACCTTTGTGGAACAAAATATCATCTTGGTACTCGTTGAACACTGATTGATACGTCGAATAGCACCATATAACTTTATACACAATTTTTGAGAACATCTCTCCCTTTTCTTTAATGATTTTAAGCATACACACAGTTTTACCACATCCTGTAGGTCCAGATATAATACATGTGGATGGGCTCGTGAACCTGAATTTTTCTACAGAGTCCATTTCTAACACGTCACACTCCTAAGTGTGTCATTTACAAAATATTACAAATTTTGAGTGCTGTTCCTTATATTCTAGTCTTGCTTTTCTCCTCTCCCACAGAACCGTGAATGACGATGAGGTACAGCATCCCATCATCGACATTACGGATGATATATATGATAGTATGACCTTCCTTTAGCAAATAAATAGATTTAACGTCAACTGCATCATTTACCCTTTTATTTGATAGTTGCATATTCTCTCGTATATAACCATCAAATATGAATAATTCAGAAGTATCGGAACAGATCCGTGTACCATCATCATTTAAATCCAGTTCATTGTCAGCACAAAGAAAAAGTTGCCTGAAAAATCCTGAGACTAATCATAACATTGTTTGCACTGATGAAAGTGACTTTGGAAATGATGATAGATGCAGCGTTGACAAAATTGCAGAAGAGTTAAAAATCGTGAACCAAAGATAAAATGATGAAATTGGAAACGTTTGGGTTGCACCAAAGCCCCCAAAAGTAAAATTCTGTGACAACGTTCTAACTTACCCCGTTGCTGATTGCTGTAGAAGGGGACAATGGGAAGAGTGCGCTCGGGACAGATTAAGATTTCAGAGACGAATTGAGGAAACTGAATCTATTTTAAAACCTCTACTAAATCGTGAACATAGGCTAAAAGTATTTAATAGAATGCACTCTTTAAAATATTAGGTTACTGTTGTTTGTGATCACCAAATCTTTGCATTTGTTTTTTCTTGTTTTCTGTTATTTCTTGTGTTAACATAATTTCAATTGTTAACATATTTGTCACACGTATTTGTAAATATATGTCTTGTATATAACACTGCCCAACAAAAAAAAAATTTTGCTGCTGATTTAATTCTAAGACCTGTTTCTGGATAATATTGATGTGCTGATTTCAAAAATCACTTTAGATTTTGTCCATCACATCAGGTTTTCGTGCAATGCAATATGCCTATTTTGGGTGATCCATGAAGGGCACTTATCAAAATTGATGATTTTTGAGACCTGTTAACAGCTGTTTTGCTGTTAAAATTTATCAGCACTGAAAAGTAAGAAAACAAGAAAAAGACAATGTTAAGAAAACTGGTCCCGTACTTGCTTTAATATGGATTCATTTTTTGCTTATTTAAACACTTTTAATCACTTTATGTGTCAATATTACCATTGTATATTAAAGTTCACTCCCTGCACAATTGTTTACTTTTCCATGCTGATTCTGAGTATGTAAAAACTTATTTTTTGAAAAAAAAAAAAATTGGGCATAACCCTGCCAAAATGCGATATCTCCAAAATATCCGTATTTGATTGCTCGAAAACCTGACGTGATAGGCAAAAACTAAGGTGATTTTTTAAATCAGCACACCAAAGTTACCTAAAAACAGGTGTTAGAATTAAATCAGCAAAATTGGTGTTGGGCAGTGTAATCTTTGATGTGTCTATTGCTAACTTATTTATTACACGTATTTGTAAATATATATACATCTTGAATATTTCGTATATTAAATAAATCATGTTTCAATTAGCGTTTCACTTTCTCCTTTGTGTGTGTGTTTGTGTGTGTGTGTGTGCACAGGTGAAAGTTCTAAGCTATGCCCACTGTAAGACCAGCAACGTGAGTCATGCTACTACCTGGGATTCCCTGCGTGGTCAGTTGATCGCTGTATACCTTTAAGCTCAGACGTGTATTCGCCCGCGTAGACAGAAAATGGCTACCTTTAATATTGCTTGTTCAACGTTTATGAAATGGTATTCTGCAAAGCTTCAAGATGTGGTGGATACCGAAAAACTTCCTATTCCCCCCTCCTTTGCTTCTTTTAAAACCACATTGGATCGTGCGAAGGAGCAAGATGTACAAATACTCTATGGTTATTCCGGAGAGAGCGTTGTAGGCTTTCGTTGCACAGACGATGTACTGAAGTATGCTGTAGACCTAAGCTTTATAAAGTCTCACATATACCGTGAAGTAAAAGAAACAACGCGTGCAAAAGAGAAGCAGCAGCTATAGATAGTGAGTCTTGTGGATGAGTGGTGTGACAACCGGTATTATATCATGTTACGCCATACCGAGTACTCATACCCTACGACTGAAAATGTGAATCTCGTCATCATGGACAATCTTAAGTATTTTTAAAACTATATTAATGTATATCATGATGAGGTTCGTAGTGAGGTTGTGGCTAATGCCCTGCATGAGTTTTTAGCAGACTTTAGAGACGAGTATCGCTTGTTAAATAAAAAGGAAAAATATGGACATATGTTTCTCTCAAATAGTGCGCCGGAGTGTGAAGATGTTTAGGAGAGATAAAACAATAAAACCGTTATAAAATGTGCCTAGTTCATGAAATTTACCCTGAGGGAAACTGTCTGGTGTGTATTCAGGGAAGTGATAAAACGTTAAAACCGAAATTAATTCTTGTACCGGAATAAAAACACCTACCCAATATAATGGGGTACAAAAATTCGATCAGCGCCGCTCAGGTTTCATTAGATTATGGTGCGACACGCACCTCACGGATCATACGAGTTCGAACAAACCCATTCACGTATCATCAGGGTGAGTCAACCGCCCATCGAACCGTTCCTGCCTACCTGCGTGCCTCACGCGGGTCATAGTTATCTCAGAGTTTGAACCGAGTGGACGTGCGCTCCTCGAATACGATGGAACTTCCTTTGAGCAGCATTCTCAACGCCTCGTACGATGTGTCCGTGATGAAATCGTTGCGCGTGTTCAGGCGTAAATCCGGTGCTGTTAACTATGTACTAGAAACGGATTGTAGACAAACAAACAAACGAAATGTTGTTTATTTAAGTGTCGAGGAGATGAACAGAATCTTCGTGATAGTTGAGAAGTGGAGTGAAGATCGTTATAAAATACCTGCTAACGTAGGTACAAGAAAAGAGCAGATTAGTGACACCGCCTCATACGCCATTGTATGTACGTTGTGTATAAGTAACGATCGGCCATGCATTGATATACGGTTGATGTGGAAGAATGCTTCTGATAATAACGCTCTTGTCCCTACGCGAAACCGTTTCATCCTCGACAGAATGTTTGAAATCGTCGGATTCCGCAAGCTGAAGCCTATATTAGACGTGCGTGTTACGGATATGCTTTATTTTGATACAGTACTTGAATACGCATACATCGCTCTGCTCGAAGGGTTTACCGAGTGTAGGGCTGAACAAGGTGGGAATGGTCTAGAGCTGGACGTTTATTTAAAAAGTTTAGACTCTTTGAAATATCATGAACTTTGGTACAAAGCAATTGATCGGTACAAGGCTGAGCTCACCTACACCGTTCACCCTGAAGAATTATTTCTTTATATAATGAGCAGCTGTCGTAACGACTTAGAAGATTATTTCAACTGTAGCTATGCAGTGTGAAGAAGAGTTCACGATTGAAAAGCTCGCGTTGGTAGAAATAAACCCTCGATTCACTTTAAGCGGTGAAATATTATTAAACCGCGTATACTGCGTAATGCAGAGCAATAATGATGTAATTGTAGACTCGATTAAGTGCGAGTTTAGTATTTTGAAAAAAAATGAAATGTATTTTTATATTTAACATATTTTTGTGTGTGTGTATATATTTCTGCTATATTGATGGCTATACGATTTCTTATTTTGCGCGGTAGAAGATAAAGTGTATGTATTTATTTATTTAACATAATTGTGTGTATATATTTCTGCCCTAATAATGTATACCTGAACAATTAAAATAAAAAGTGGTATCTGACAACTCAACCTGAACAAGCCATTTACGCCTTCTAAGCCAACTGGCTGATTAGGAGTCTATAAGAGGACGGCGGGTCGGCTGAATCGTTATTATGCACGTGGCTCCTGCCAGGTGAACACCCAGGGTTGCCAGGTCTGTCCTCTTGGGGACAGTCTGTTCTATTTCAGGTTCGGTTGTCCTAAACATTTTCAAATAAAGGGGACAACCCAAAACTGTCCTCGTTTGTCCTATTTGAGAAATTTATCACATGCATTATAAAAAGAAACATTTAAAAACAAATATAATTTTAAAATAAAGTATAAGAGAATATAAATATAACGTACATATATTTACGTTTCTTTAAATGGTTTACACAGTCTCGCCGCCACTGAAGTATGTACAATGTACGTATTACGTATTGAAACGTTTTATTACATTTTGGCTATGCATTGCAAAACATTACAGTGTGCCGTGTGGCATGCCGCTTAGTTTTAATGCATAGACCCTAGGCAGCTAGACTATAGAGCCTACCAGTCGCGAATCAAACATAAATCAATGTGGTTGTGATTTTGTTCGTTTGATCATATTAAGTGAATAACCAAGTTTATATAATATAGTTACATCGCATTATTTGAAATATAAATATATAGCCCTTCAATATGGGAAAGTGGAGGAATACATATAATGATAACAGAAATTATAATAAAGACTGGGAAAACCAATTTAAATGGCTTTCGTGGAAGAACAGTTCTTGTATGTGTAAGTGGTGCAATTGTGTATTGACTTTTAGCATAAAATAACTCGGTATGGTAATAATTTAAACTTGTTCCTTTTTAAAAAATTTATAACATTGGCTGTCCCCTTTTTTTGTAGTGTTTGTCCCATTTTAAGAGATATCACCTGGCAACCCTGTGAACACCTCTCTTGCTTTCTCTCCTTCTCCTGTCTTTATCTTGGGGGATAACGCCGCCTCCAAGTTTCATGACCCCTTGTTGCACCTGCAGCATCCCCCATCCCCCTTTGCAGCATTGAGTTGTTGCATACCCCCACCCCCTTCATTGCATACCCCCTTTGCAACATTGATCATTATCTCTTGCAACATTCCTGCACTCAACCTTTTTGCGGCTATACTACTAACGTTCTACCCATTTGGCCTATACAGTATATACAGAGTCATGCAAGAAGTAAATAGACACCCTTAATTTTATGGTAAAATGTATGCATCCAATTTTTTTGCCATTATTATGACTAATATTCGTTTCCTACATTTCTATCCTTGAAGAAGGACTTATGCCAATATTCTCAAGTGGTCAAATTGAAAAAGACAGCTGCCTGTTCATGGAAGATGGAGCCCCATGCCACACTGCAAAACAGACGAAAGAATGGGAGGAGCGAAGTGGTATCAAACGACTTCCTTGGCCGAGTCAGTCCCCTGACATGAACCCCATAGAACACGTGTGGGCAATACTAGATAAGACTTTACATAAAAAGCCCAAAAACCAGCAACACGATCAGAATTGTTGAATCTTTTACGCCAAATTGTTACAGCAAAATCTGGGCTGTCTATTTACTTCTTACATGACTCTGTACTGAGTACATTGTGTACATCCGATCGAATACACAGAACAAACAACATTATCCGGGCTATTCTTTATTAGGCGTGATTTAACAATATTATTATACTTAAAGACCACATTGATGCCAAGTGCTTTAAGTAAAGTCGGAAGATATTGAAAATTAACATGGTAAGGTAGGCTAAGGATATTTTTACACTCAAATTCCGCTCAAAATATCCTTAGCCTACCTTACCATGTTAATTTTCAATATCTTCCGACTTTACTTAAAGCACTTGGCATCAATGTGGTCTTTAAGTATAATAATACTGTTAAATTACGCCTAATAAAGAATAGCCCGGATAATGTTGTTGGTTGTGTGTATTCGATCGGATGTACACAATGTAACTCAGTACGTATATATATATATATATATATATATAGTCCAAACAGGTAAAACGTTAGATATTATGGTAAAACAGCATAAATATGCGTGTAGAACAGCTAATAATTCCAATGCTTTGTTTAACCATATGTATAGATGTGATATAGCATCAAGTGGGATAGTTCTAAGGCGCTTGTTGAAAACAGAGATATAATAGAAAGAAATATTCTAGAATGTGCATTTATCCATTATAGAAACAATTTCAATAACAGTGCGGGAATGTATAAAATTTATAATATCTTGTTAAAATTCCTTTTGCCTCTCATTAACTCTTGTTAAGTATGTGCTAATTGTTTTGGTTTCCGCTACGTTGTATATATTTATGGGCATCTTGGCTTCTCTCTTCATTCCCTGACGAGGTGTAGCTCTGAATACACGAAAGGCCTTGGAATCGTTTTTCTTTTTCCTTGTGGGTTTGTAGCATATATATACACATATATATATAACTTTCTGTCTGTCCCATTCAAAAACATGGAAACGGCTCCTCGAGAGAATAGATAAAAGTTGCTTAAAATTAATCGAAACCTACGAGGAAAATTATTCAATGCCCGGTTAATTGAATAACCGGGCATTGAATAATTTTCCTCGTAGGTTTCGATTAATTTTAAGCAACTTTTGCCTATTCTCTCGAGGAGCCGTTTCCACTTAAACTAACCAATCGTCAAGGGCATACAGTTAACCTACGCCCTTGACGATTGGTTAAGTCGCGATATTTTCGTTAAAACTTTCGAAAATATCACAACTAAACCTAACCAATCGTCAAGGGCGTACAGTTGACCTAACCGGGTATTCAATTAACCTAACCGAGCATTCAGTTGCCCTAACCAGGCATTCAATTAACCTAACCAGTTGGTTAATTTTTACATTCACGTCTCATTCTTCTTTGTCAAGAATAAATCGTATGTTTCCTAAACAATATTCTGGATTATAATACCAACACATATTAGTACCGTGACTGTACAGTAACTATAATAACAGCCTTCCGCAGGAACTACTGAAAATATCCTGCCCGTAGGGTGGGTTTTTTGCTATCCCGCACGAAGGGCGGGTTTTCTGCTGGTATTCATTGTCTGGAGATGATCGTTCGGGAAAAAATAGTTAATCATTTTGAAATGACTAATTCAATTAAAATTTCTCAGTACGGCTTTTGACCTCATCGTTCATGTCTTACTTCTCTGCTCTACTTTTTTAATAAAATACTGCAAATATATATGCTGAGAGTAAAACAGTAGATGTTATATATTTCGATTTTCAAAAGAAGTTTGATAAAGTGCCTCAGAGGAGATTCTTAGCCAAACTTCAATCTCACGGAATTGATGGTAATGTTCTCAAATGGATCGAAAATTGGCTTATCGGACGTAAACAAAGAGTGGTCATTAATGGCAAAGCGTCTAACTGGAGAAATATAACTAGCTGCGTGCCTCATGGATCAGTTCTCGAATCAGTTCTTTTGATTATTTATATCAATGACATCGACATTGGAATTAAGAGTATAATTTCAAAATTTGCGGATGATACCAAACTAGGAGGACGAACAAAATCAGCGGCAAGAACGTTTGGAGATTCAATAAGTGACTCGAGTGGACAGAAATTTGGCGGATGAACTGTAATATACGTATGAGTACATAAACGTAAAGCGTTGCATGTCGTCGAAACGCTGTTAAAGAAAAGTATTCTCCGCGCGACAAGACACTAACGAGTGTTACGGAAGAGAAAGATTTAGGTATTATTGTTGCCGACACTCTTAAATCGAGTAAACAATATATCGAAGTGGTTAGGAAAGTAAAGAGAATCTTTGGGGGGTTATCGGTAGATCATTTGAATATAATTCGGAGAAAACTATTAACATTATATAATTCCTTAGTACGCCCCACCTGGAATACTGCGTTTAGTTGTGGTCCCCATATTTACGACAGGATATAGAATAAAGAGAGTGAAGCGAGGGGCTGCAAAGATGATTCCCAGACTTAGAAACAAATCATACGCTGCCCGTTTGGAAACGTTAAATTTATTCTCCCTTGTAAAAAAGACGGATTCGAGGAGATTTAATCCAGGTGCTTAAAATGATTAAAGGTTTTGATAACGTCGACACCGAAATTTATTTTACCTTCAGAAATGCAGATAGAACTCGTGGTAGTGGTCTGAAATTAGTCGGTAAACATTTTAATTCTAATGATTTCTTCTTCAATCGTATAATTAATTTGTGGAACGAAATGCCAGTCCGCGTAGTTCGAAGTAATAGGGTCGAATCCTTTAAAAAGAGCCTAGATGCTTAACTTGCCTTCAACCCCCAGTTAGAAGCATTTGTTAGCGCATAAAAGTACTGTAGAATTTTCATTTGAATTCTCTCCTCTTTGCCTTAAAATTTTCACTTATCTTTAAGTTTCCCTCCTTTCGGATCTTTTCCGTTTCATGTACTGTTTCCGATTTTGTTGAAAATAAGATATTTAATGTAGATTTTTATGCTGATTTAAAAAATTGTAAGTCGTTTTTTGAAGAAATGAGCGATTCAAAAGTTAAGTTAGGTTACGTTAACTGAATGCCAGGTTAGGTCAACTGAATGCCCGGTTAGGTTAATTGAATACTCGGTTAGGTCAACTGTATGCCCTTGACGATTGGTTAGGTTAAGTTGTGATATTTTCGTTAAAACTAACGAAAATATCACGACTTAACCTAACCAATCATCAAGGGCGTACAGTTGACCTAACCGGGCATTCAGTTAACCTAACAGGGTATTTAGTTGACCTAACAGGGCATTCAATTAACTTAACCGGACAGAAAAATAACGGTCGAAATCTATTCACACAAATACTTAGTGACATAAGCCAATATTACTAAAGAATACAATAACTCTTGTATTAGTTTTCAGTTGTATTGTTATAGTTTTTTACCTAATACAAAATTACAATAACAAACATAACATTTGAACCGCTCATTTCTCCAAAAAAAATACTTACATTTTTTAAATCAGCGTAAAAATCTACATTAAATATTTTAGTTTCAACAACATCGGAAACAGTACATGGAACGGTAAAGATCCCTCCTTTCTTTCAAACTCCCTTTGTTTTGCTTTAAAATTTTCACTCGTCTTTAAATTTTCTTCCATCTTTTAGTCCGGTAGCACAGACCCTGATTTTACTGGAACCCTGCATTATTTGTTATAAAGCAACTTTTTACATATTTTGAAAGCTTATACCACCCCATTCAAGAATCCATCGGGTGTACACCTGACCCCCGCTTGGCTTTTTCAATATGGCCGCCATTTTCCAAGATGGCCGGCGAAACTGAAAAATCCATATCCTGGTCAATACTCGATGGATTTTGATAATCTTGGTCTCATTTCTAGGGGATTTTAGGATGATGAGTCGATCTGGAGGGGATGCAGATACTTTTGGAGTCGTTTTGACCCACATTCGTCAATACTCAAGGTCATTGGAGGTCAAACGCCCCCCGAAATAAGGAATATCCCATATCCCGGGCAGTCGTGGAGATATTTTGGTGATCTTACTGTCGTTTTTATGGTTTTGGGCGAGACTGAGTAATTCTATAGGGTTTAAAATGAAATCAGGGATTATTTTCCCCATGGCCACAAGGCTTTTATGGCACCATTTCCAAACATGTCATCACCTTTGCAAGTAAAACGAAACATATGAAGGTGGGTGCCCACTTGGTTATGGACAAAGAAGCGATTTATGCACGCGTCATCGGTTTGCTGATGAGCGACCGCGAACTTGACTTGACCCATGTATTCTCAACAGAGCTTGCGGCATACCCACCCGCACTGTTCCAACCAGATGGCTTAATGAGAACTGCAGCTAAGTCCGCATTAAAGCAGAACTTGGGAGTGGAAACATCATCGAACATGGGGGTCGACCAACAGTTGTTATCATGGATGTGTCAGCTGTTTTGTGGACAGTCGACTGGCCTGCTAGTGGCACAGTTGCTACATTTATCCAAACCTTCAAAGTATGGCTACCGAAACATCTTTCTCATGCATCTGTAGTACTAGCTTTTGATCGCTACTATGATTTCTCTCCGAAATCAAGCACTCGGGCAGTGAGAAGCAAGAGCAGCAGAGTTCACAAGCTGGACATCAACACCCCATTGCCTACAAGAGACGCTGTTCTCACGTGCACCGCGAACAAGGAGCAACTAAACAGGCTGCTCTGTGAGCAAATCCTTGCTGACAGTGAGTATCTCGAAAGTGTAACCCAAGACCATGAGCTAGTGCTTGCAGGATGGCAGACCATACCGACTTCCATTGTGCGAGGCAGGAGTCCGAGCAGCATTGGAGCTCTCATCATCTCATGAAGAGGCTGACGTGATAATAACACAACACGCTATCGCACAAGCTGAGAAAGATTCTGATGCCCGCATCTCCATCATTTTTGATGACACAGACGTGTTTCTCATGCTGACTCACTTCTATGAATTTAAAAAACTAGGCTGTCCCATGATTATGGAGTCTCCAGTGCGTGGCAGAAAATCAGTGGACATCCGAGCAACAGTAACCCAGCACAAAGACATCATCCCACAAATCATCAAACTACACGCTTTGAGTGGTTGTGACACAGTTGCAGCAATACATGGCATAGGCAAAGCCACTGCCATTGCCACAGCCAAGAAGAGTCGGAAGCTAGACAAGCTGGGGTCCCTTGATGCATGCTTTGACCATATCGAGAAAGAGGCAACAGCGTTCATTGTTGCATGCTATGGGGATAAGAAATCATCTCTTACTGAGTGTCGTCAGCGAGTATGGGCTCAGAAGACAGGGAAGTCGGGAACTGCTGCACCCAAACTACGTTCTCCACCACCAACAACTGAAGCTTTCCATCAAAATGTGCCATATGCCTATATAACTACTAAGTTTCGGCCAAAACCATAAAAATGACAGTAAGATCACCAAAATATCTCCACGACTGCCCGGGATATGGGATATTCCTTATTTCGGTGGGCGTCTGACCTCCAATGACCTTGAGTATTGATGAATGTGGGTCAAAACGACTCCCAAAGTATCTGCAACCCCTCCAGATCGACTCATCATCCTAAAAACCCCTGTAAATGACACCAAGATCATCAAAATCCATCAAAATGCAAAAAACTTCACTTTTTTCTACGTGAAGGTCAAAATATGAAAATAAAAACCCACTCTGATAGACAGAGTTTATTTCCACAACAGTTTCGACGCCCACTGGCATCCTCCTCGGGAGGATGCCAGTGGGCGTCGAAACTGTTGTGGAAATAAACTCTGTCTATTAGAGTGGGTTTTTATTTTCATAAATATCCATCAAGTATTGACCAGGATATGGGATTTTTCAGTTTCGCCGGCCATCTTGGAAAATGGCGGACATATTGAAAAAGCCAAGCGGGGGTTAGGTGTACACCCGATGGATTCTTGAATGGGGTGGTATAAGCTTTCAAAATATGTAAAAAGTTGCTTTATACCAAAAAATGCAGGGTTTCCACCGTTTGACCGTACTCCTTAAAAAAGAGCCTCGTTGGGGCCAGCCTATCTTTTGCTCTTTGGGGTCTTTTGTATTCCTTTGCAAATACGAATCATATAACTGTATATATTCTGGAAACAGCGTAACACCAAAATTGGTTAATTATTTTACCCTCTTTAATGCGATATTTTTTTAGGTTAATAACAAAATTCATTCATTAACTCGGGGCGTCAAACGTTTTAGAATCTAATTTAACACTAAAATTATCCTCTTTAAGTTTTTATTAATGATAAAATTAATGTATTATAAATCGTATAATATTAAAATTTTGGCGTTGCATTTTTACAATGTACTGTACAAACAATCCTTATCTAAAATGTGACAAATCTGAAATCTTGTACAAAAAACAATCCTGTTAACATTCGTCACTTAATACTAAAGAAACTCATAAGTTAAAAAGAACTAAATAACTCCATTCATCATTTTATTTCTCTGGCTTCAACTTTTCAGCCATTCAGGAGTTTATTAAATTATTTGGAATAACCACATATCGAAAATATTAAAATAAATTTTAAAATTTTCATTTTTTGGCCTACACGGCTTGTGGACACTTCATCATATTTTACAGTATATTATTATTTCATCCTGATTGTGGTAAAACCTTGTCTTGTTAGAGTAATTTGCCAGGTGCAAGCTGAAACTTTCCTCATTTGCTTCAAAACTGCAAATGTAATTTCACTGCACAAAAATGTGATGAACAAGATAGAGCTAATTAATTATAGGACTCTTTTATTATCAAATCTCATCCGAAAATATCATAGTTTAAAAACTTTCTCAATAGATTTCAGTCACTCATTCACTGTTTACTAGTACTCAGTGTAATATTTTCTTTAGCCATTATAAAGGGTGTTTCAAAAGTCCGGAAGCATAGGAAATACTTTTAATGTACACACACACACACACACACACACACACACACACACACACACACATAAATATATATATATGATGAATTTCACAATTAAACGCGCGAAATAAATAAATGATGCAAACCCACAAGGAAAAGGAAAACTGATTCCAAGGCCTTTCGTGTATTCAGCAGTACACCTCTTCAAAGAATTCCCTGATGAGGTGTACTGTTCAATACACGAAAGGCCTTGGAATAATTTTTTTCCTTTTTCTTGTGCGTTTGCATCATATATATATAATATATATATATATATTATATATATATATATATATATATATATATATATATATATTAATTATTATATATATATTATAATATATATAATTATATATCATATTATTATTATAATATAATTGAAAATAAATATTCATATGATTCCAGACTTTTGAAACAACCTGCACATCTTTAACATAGTTCTAATTGTGCATCTGCATTTCTTCATCATTCCATAAACATTCGTTAGTGTTCATCATGAACTTAGTTTTTCAATAAACTTTATAGAAAGGGAATCGAAGAAGAATGTTTAAATTTTTAAAGACCTGTTTGCTTTATCAATCTCAATTTATAAGTAAGGATAAGAATAAATGGAATGAAAGTTTCGTAGAGATAAGTGTTCAAGTGAATATACAGTATAGTATATGCTACCATTCAGTATAGCTTTTTATTTAGTAAGTTATACTAGTGAGTTACTGTTAAAGATCTTGGAGAGCAAAGAAGCTTCTAAATGCAATTGATAGTGCTCTATTTCATTATGATTGTTATTATTATTATTATACTGATATGAGGAAACCATAACCAGAGCGTCAACAAAATCATAATGAAATAAAATAGTATCGGTTAAATACCTAATCTGAATAAAACAAAGTGTTCGTTCTATTCCTCTAAATTAAATGTAAAACAAAGGGATTTCTAATGACAGTAGATTATTTTAAATTCCTTGGGTTAAATGTTTGGAAAAATCTCAAATTTAATAAGGAAAGTGGTCGTCGAGAGCCCAGAATTGGAGGGAAATCGTATAAACACAGGAGCAAATCACCATTATCTGCGCTTTACCCTTAGTATACTGTGGGTTGGAAAGAGTTTACAGTTTTTATGCTAACCTGCATATTTCAATATTGTTCGGTGTTATTCTTTCATGAAAGGTTACTTGGATAATATTTTCTTAATAGGAAAACTTTGCATGAATACAAATGGTGTGGGGTCACTTACATTTGTAAATAGAACCGTCAATCAAGAAATCTTAGAGTGCCTCATGCAGAACATGCAGAACAGCTGTATGGAGACGAAGCATTTAGTTTCCAACATGACCTGGCTTCGGCTCATGCAACTCGAGCGACATTTGCGTGGTTTGATGCTCATGAAATTGAAGTATTACCATCCAGCTAATTCTCCCGATCTTAATCTGATGGAAAATCTTTGGAATATTGCTAAGCAGAAGGTCCAAAAGCGTGTGTATGATGACAACCTGGCAATCGATAACTACAGAAGAATCCAAGAGGCTTGTTGACTTGATGCCACGTCGAGTGGAGGCCGTAATCGGGGCTAAGGGTGGACCAACTAAATACTAAGACGCAGAGTTAAAAAATCTTTGATAAGGGTTTAATATGTATACTGGCGGTACTCAATAAACATAATGAATTTATTCTATGTTAGCTCGACGTGGGTAACGGGTCACTCGCGAAGAGGCCCCAAAAATATAGCTGGATCCTATCTGCTTTGCAGATAGCTGGTGATGGAAGCTATATTTTTGGGCCTCTTTGCGAGTGACCCGTTGCCCACGTCGGGCTAACATCATGAAAAAAAACTATAGTGTTTGTCATTTACCATTACTTATTCTGACTACAGTATATATATATATATATATATATATATATATTAGGGTGTCCCAAACTCATAGGGGGCAAAATGTTTTTTCGGGATACAAATCCGCTCGTGTTGCGCTCTTTTGATGTTTCCCATTAGAAGTCTTCCTGTAAAGTTTCAGAGAGATCGAAGGAAATGTAAAGGTCCCGAACTTTGAACACTTTATTTCTCCTCTTAACTGAAAGGCAAATTAATTGAAATATTTCTCTCAAAAGTTCCATCACAAAGATGATTATACAAAATAACATGTATTTTAATCTTAACACACAAACAACAATTTCAAAGCATCACATTTATGCATTTTAACTAAACACGTGTTTCATGAGATCCGTTTTTGTTCCCTTCCGGCTCACATTCCGTCGGCGTGAGTGGACAGTTCGAAGGAGGAACTGGAGGTCTTCTTCATCACGGCACAGAGGTTTGCTTGTGTATTTCTCAATGAGGGCGATGCCTCGCTCTGCTGCATCATTGACCACCATCATTTCTGCAGCTCGGCTCTTTGCCAGACGGTAGTTTTCGTCAGTAGGCCATGTTTCAGGGTCTTTGGTGAGGAACGTGGGCTCAACTTGAAGAAACTGAAAGAGTGTGGTGGATCGACTCGTCAACCACGGACTTAAACGGCCATCCACTTGCAGTCCCTTGCCTTGGACCCGTTTGAGTCCTTTCCCAGGGCGCTTTTTCAGGTTAGCCGTCATGTTACGCTTTTCATTGTCGTCAACTCTGTTATCAAACAGTGCAAGACAGATTAAGTCCTCCAAGATATACCACAGATGACGGAGCACAGCCCGGTAAGCTGTGTTTCCAACGTCCTTGTCAGGGTAACCTACAAGAAGATTGCACAGCCTAACGTCATTTTTGGGAGATTTGATGGCGATGGGAGCCTCGTGCCAGTGACGCACGTATACAAAGCTCACGAAGAGAGCCATACGGCGAACCCCTTGCAGTTCTTGGAGACGAAGTTCGGACAACTGGGACTGCAGTAATGCTATTTTCAGGCAGTAAATACCTTTGGCCATCCATCTGGCCTGATGGTAAGCCCCTGGAGGCCGAAGCTTGTAACGTCCTGCGTCGTCTCCGAGGTACAAGAGGCTCAGTCGAAGAAGTTCTTCATAATCCTCTCGAGGATGATTACCACTTCTTAGGGCATCGCGGAGATAGTCTATTACCTCAAGTCGCATTTGTGAAAGGCAAGCATTGTCATTTATGAAGGCTTTAGCCACCTCGTCCTTGTCAAATGCATCCAACTGACAGTGGTTCATTGATAGGCTGACCATATTTCCTTGAGACAAAAACGGGACATTGGGATGGCAAAAAAGGGACGGGGGTTATGTAATATTCTGTATTCATGAAAAAGTAAGTACATAAACATATTGAGCTTACAATTATTCTTCAGTGACAGAACCCATACAAAAACCCATACAAAACGGTACTGTCCTGTTCAAAACGGTACGTATGGTCAGCCTATTCATTGATGGCCAGGCCTCCTTGAATCTCCTGAAAAGTGGGATTTGAGGACTTGGTGGTGTTCCTAGGCACACGACGAAGACATCCTTGAGAATCACTTCGTGAACGTGATGACGGCAAGCAAACCATAAAAGAGATCTTCCCAATGCCGCTTCCAAACGCGCACACGCACCTTGCACTATCCCTGTGTTTGATGCCGTCGTGTCAAACACCATGCCTATGATCTTGTCCTCATTTCCGACTAGGGTGAGCGCTTGATGGACTGCGCTTGCCATTTGCTGTCCTGTGCCGTCTATTATTTTCGGTGCTCCTAATAGCTCTTCCACACCATCCCCAGTCACCACAACAGCAATCCGATCGACTGACTTACCCTCCTGTTCGATGTCAGTGAGTATCTTTGTCCCAGTGGATCTGCAGTCGAGGTGGAAGCTGCTCGAGGTGGCCAATAACATTGGTCCCTATCATTGTACGGGCCTTTTGTCGGAAGCGGTGAACCGTGCTCTTTGATGGAACACTGTCAGGACCGAGAGCTAGGGATTTTTCAGTCGCAGCAAACGCTGATGTTGCCTGTCGAACAGAAAGGCCCTCGCGATCCCAAGTTGCTGCCAGGTCAAGATCACTCAGACTTTCTTTTAGTCTGTCATGTTTGGGAGCTTTCGAAGGTTTAAGTCCACAAGTGACGGCTTCGTTTCCACTGTCAGCTGACGATGTGCTAGAACTGCTGTCGGTAGCCTCTTCTGTGACTCCTACAGCTAGAGCCTCCTCCGTTTGACGCCGGTGTGCCCGCTCAAGAGCTCTTTCCCTTTCCTGTCTTTTCATTGTGGCTGCATTATATTTTCTATCTTCACCTCCCATGTAACTCGTATGTCGATCTGCCCTTTGGGAAATGAGGAATTCCTTGTCTTCAAGAGGGATATCTCCCCGATCCAGAACGTCTGAGCGGGCGACATCAAAAATATCCTCCATATCAGCCAAGAATACATCCCGCTGCATATTGTAAGTCATTCCAGTCTTGTTCTTGTTTTATGCAAATTTCGATACCTCTGAACCAAAGCTTTCAGTTTAGTCGAGGCATGAACGGAGGTTGTTGCCAGATTCGAGTTGGCTCTAGCCCAGACTTCTAATACAGCCGATATTACAGCCTTGACACTGTTGGAATCTGTCTTCTTTTGGTCGCGGTGATGGTAGAAGAAAAGGAGCAACACGTCCATATTACTTGATAATCGAGATTTAGCCAGCTCTGCTATCGGAGACCTCTCAAGAAGCCACAACTTGATGTTTGATCTTGTCAACGCCATAATGATCAATTCTGAAAACCAAAAAAAAGTCATCAAACGTCGGGACCTCTAAATATCATCTGATCGAGTTGAAACTCACACAGCCAATGCTTTAGCCCAAACCACATCCGGGCATGACACGAGTGGTCAGGTCGTCTTAAGAAAAAAAATTGGGACACCCTAATATATATATATAAAGGGTGATCCAGAGAAATGGAACCCAAAAGAAACCCCTGCAACTCTTAAAGTATAAGTCCTTTTATAAAATCATACGCATCATTCGAAAGAGGATAGTTACAAGTTTGTACAGGATTGTATAGGTTTTGACAATACAAGACAAGATAAGATACAAAACAAAATAAAAGTGTTAGTTAAAACTAACCCTTCAAGATGACTGCATGGACTGTGGAACAGCTGCGTTTCATAACTGAGCAATATTATGAGCATGGAAGAAGTGTAGTTTCAGCTCAAAGATCTTTCAAGACAAATTTTCAGATGTCAAAATAACCTTCTAACAAAGTAATCCGTCGGTGTGTCAGAAATTTTTCCCTAACTGGCAGCATTGGAAAAAGAAAACCAACTGGAAGAGTGCGCACAGCAAGAATAGACGAGATCATTAACAGAACTCATGAAATTGTACAGGATAATCCTAACATAAGCATCAGACGTGCTTCTCAGCTGTTAGGAGTTGGATATGGAACAACACACCGTATATTCAAGCAAAATTTAATGCTCTTTCCATATAAAATTCAAACAGTGCAACAACTAAACGATGGAGATTTCGCACGAAGACGACAATTCTGTCAATGGATCCAACAGAAGATAAATGACACCACCAATTTTCTAGCAACTTTGATTATGTCAGACGAAGCCCATTTTCACTTGAATGGCACTGTAAACAAACAAAATTGTCGTTTCTGGGCAACAGAAAATCCATTGAATATTACCGAAGTCCCGTTGCATAGTCAGCGTGTAACTGTTTGGTGTGGTCTTACTGCATCTCAGATCATAGGGCCGTACTTTTTCGAAGATTCCACCGGAAACACGGTCACTGTAAATGGTGATCGCTACGAAAAAATGTTGACCGATTTCCTTATTCCTAAATTAAGAGATCTTTGTCTAGAAAACCACTGGTTCCAACAAGACGGAGCTACCTGCCATACCACGAGGAACTACATGGCAGTTTTGCGTCAAACGTTTCCAGGCGAGTTAATCTCAAGATTTGGAGACGTTAAATGGCCCGTAAGGTCTCCGGATTTTTCTCCCTTAGATTATTATCTCTGGGGATATTTAAAGAGTAGGGTCTACAGAAATAACCCAACGACCTTGGAAGAATTGAAGGCCGCCATCACAAATGAGATACAGGCCATACCACCGCACACTCTTGCAAAAGTGATGCAGAACTTACAAGCGAGAACACTGGAATGCTTGGTAACTAATGGAGCACATTTGAAAGAAGTCATTTTAAAAAAATAAATATTTCATAATAAACTTGTAACTCTACTCTTTCGAATGATATATAGTTTTTATGAAAGGAATTAAATATTAAGAATATTTGGCTTTTTTTTATGGGTCCCATTTATCTGGATCACCCAGTATATATATATATATATATATATATATATATATACACACAATGGCGCTCATAAGTATTCGTACAGAAAAAATATTTCAGTTATATTCGTCCTTATCTTTTGTACCATGCATAGAGTAGTTATGAAAAGGGTGCTCCTTTAGTATGCGGTCTACAGACAAATTCACACTTTAGTATGCGGTCTACACCAATTTGTTTTTTAAATGTAGTTAAAGAAGGTTGAAATGACAATCTTACTTGAAAAAAATTTATTGAAAAGTTAAAAACATAAAAAGTTTAAATGTAAGGAAAAAAATTTATTGAAAAGTTAAAAACACAAAAAGTTTAAATGTAAGTATACCTTCTTAGCTTGTATACTAATTGCTTGTTTACTAATTGCTTGTTTACATCCCAATGTCAGTCGCCTTGACGATTGGTTAGGTTTAGTCATGATATTTTCGTTAGTTTTAACGAAAATATCTTGACTAAACCTAACCAATCGTAGGTCGACCGCATACTATAGTAGCACCGGCAATTGAATTGTTTACAACTTTACTGCTTCAAATTTCTCAAGCTACTGATGTTAAACAATCATTTTGAAATTCAAAGGTCAAATAGGGTCTAAGTTATGTGAGTGAGTCATTTAGCGAAAAAAAAAGAGCGGCAGAAGGCGTGAGCAGGCACAAATTTAACGAAAAAAACCTGTAGACTGCACTTTGAAAAAAGTAGAGCGCGACAGAATTTGTAGACCGCATACTAAAGGAGCACCATGAAAAGTTTACCGTTCGTTTGAAAAAATGTAACAAATAAAAAAATAAGTTTAACTCCAACAGTTAAAGTAAAATACCAAAGAATTTAAGGGAAATAAAAAAGAAGTTAAAATGCCAAAGTTTTCGTACATTAATTTACAAAATTATTTAATACTTTCTGTGTCCACCTGAGGCTTGAAGAATTTAAAAATTTTATCAGTAGTTAGCTGTTTATTGATTAGAGACTGTTGGCAGTTTTGAATGCTAGATTTTCTCTGTGAATCTTCATCGAATACGAATTACTGTACGAGCAATAAGTAAGCAATGGGGCGTTGTGGTAAAGAGCTGCCTATAGATCGTAAGGAATCTGTTATTGCTGCACGCGAGTCTGGAAAAAGTTAGAGGAAGGTAGGAGAAGAACTTCGAATTCCATTTATGACTATTACTGTAGTTATAAAGAAATGGAAAGGCTTTGGAACAATAAAAACTCTACCAGGGTGTGGACGACCCTGTAAAATTTCAGACCGTACAGCTAGAGGGATTGAAAGAATGGCTACTGCAAATCCACGAGTGACGTCAGGTGATATTTGCCAAACGTTAGGACTGTCTAAAATCGATGTCCATCCCTCTACTGTACGTTATACAGTGAGAAAGACTGGTCTGGACGAAAGAGATGCGCAAAGAAGCTCGTTTAAAGTACACCAAGGATCATCAAAATGATGGATTTCCATTCTAGAAAAAGTTCTCTTGACAAACGAGACCAAATTTGAATTATTCGGGAACAACGAGTAAAGGTAAGTTTGGCGGAAATTAAATACTGCATTCGAGGAAAAAATAACATCCTTCCTACTGTTAAACATGGTGGTGGTGGTTTGCTTCTTTGGGGATGCTTTAGTATTTCTGGTCAAGGAAAGTTTGTTATCGTCAATGGAATCTTGAAATGGAAGAAATATCAGGAAATTTTTGTAAATAATGCATTGCCTTTAGTTCAGGGGTTGCGAATAAGTCGCAATTGGGTACTGCAACAAGATAATGATCCAGAATATAAAAGTAAGAGCACTATGAAATGGCTTCAACAAAAGAAATTCAAACCTCTCGAGTGGCCCAGTCAAAGCCAGCTCTCAATTCAATTGAGAATTTTGGTTTGATTTGAAAAAAGCTGTCCAGCAAGAGAAACCCTTCGAATCTGAATGAATTACAACAATTTTCTTTAGAAGAATGGTCTAAAATTTGTCGAAACCTTGTAGAAAAATACCCAAAACGAATCATTGAAGTCATTCAAGCAAAAAGTGGACACAAAGTTTCAAATAGTTTTGTAAATAAATGTCCGAAAACTTTTGCAATTTAACTTTTTGCTTATTTTCCTTAAATTCTTTGATGTTTTACATTATATGTTGGAGTTAAACTAATTTTTCTATTTGTAAAATTTTTTCAGACGAAGGTAAACTTTTCATAATCGTTCTATACAGAGTTGACAAAAGTAAATAGACAACACGACAATTGACCTCAAGAACAAGTGGCAAAGTTCATCAATGGAGTACCAGGACGTGTGGAAGTTTTACATAATGCAAAGTGGAAAAGCAACAAGATTTTAAATATATTGGTTCAATAAATCTGTTGTTATTTATTGACTTTTATTATCAAATAAAACACTATGGAAAAACCGAAGGTGTTTATTTAGTTTTGTCAAACTTATGTGTGTGTATATAGAGGGTGTTTCCAAAAATCTTACCACTTAGTATAGGGATGCTTCAAAAAATATACAGTATTTCAATACTGTGTATTTACTGTTTATATATTTAGCCATGGATTTTTACATGTTCGCCATGAGTATCAACACAAGTTCTGAATTGTCGAAATACCTCGTTAACTGCTTTGAGACACATTTCCCTCGGAATACTATTAATTATTGTAAACCTTGTAACAATTTCCATTGAATGGGGTTCACTCATTAATTACTCGCACAGTCCCTGAAAAAAAACGACATTATTATTACAAAACAAGCAAATAAACACAAATACTTACATAAACAAAAAAATCCACAAATATAAGTGGTAAACATATTAGCGCCATACAAGTGGTAAATTTTTTGAAGCCCCCTATACATATATATATATATATACTGTATATATATATATATATATATATATATATATATATATATATATATATATATATATGACGATGATATCTGTTTGTTTATACGCGCCTAAACAGCCAGGGTAATGTGCACTAAATTTAGTATACACATTACAGGAGAGCCAGGGAAGGGTTTAGTAACACACCCGCCCCTCCCACTCTCCAACCTGGGTAGAGGGATCGGGAGGAGTTCCTCGAAATGACTGGGGTAATCTGCACTAAATTTATTATACACATTATGGGAGACCCAGGGAAGATTTTAGTAATACACTCGTCCTGACCACCACTGTCCCTCTAGGTTGTGTTTCGGGTGTTTCATACAGGATGTTTCATAACATGTGTGACGCACTTTCAGGATGGATTCAGGACCTGAAAACAATGAAAAAGTTTATATAAACATATGACCGAAATCGCTTTGTTTCCGAGTTACAGCTCCTTTTGTGTTCCAGCAATTCTTTCCGCAAACTGGTTACAAATACTGCTTCCCGACAATGTTTGTGAGTGTGTACGAGAAATTATTTCATGTATGGCCTAGCCGATTGTAATGTTTCGTACACTCTATGACATGTTTCAATATCGTTGAGTGTAGAGCCATCAGTCAGTCAGAGGTGCATCGCGGTGTTTCACTGTTCGTATTCGTAACTTTTTACCGTGAATAAGTGCAGTCCAGTGAAAAAAAAACTTAAAAGTTTTTGTGCTATTCAGTGATAGTGTGCATTTGAAGTGAGAATGGAGGCTTATTTAAACAGAGAAAAGGCAGACATGCATCTCATGTATGGACTTGCCGAGTGTAATGCGGCCGCAGCAAGACGTCTGTGTGCGGAAAGGTTTCCGAATCGCCGTCTGCCAGATAAGAAGACCTTTCAGAGAATAAACGAGCGTCTTGGTGATACAGGATCATTGAACAAGCGAGTTTCGGATGGTGGTAGACCAATCAGCGTCAGAACTGTTGAGTTGGAGGAGCGGGTCCTGAATAGTGTTGAAAAATAATCGAAACTTTACAAACCGGTTTTTAATCGATCTGTTTTTGAAAACCGGTTTTAACCGGTTATGACCGAAAAGTATAGTAATTTTTAAAAGCCACAATTGAAAGGTACTGACTTTAACTCTTAACAAGCATAGCTTATCGCCTATTTTTTGGTCAAAAGAATGCGGAAATGCAGCATCATATGTATGCATATGAATAAGAAAATGACAACTTTGACATATTTTATTTTAGCCAAAATAATACATCATTCAAACAATTTAGGTTTGAAATAATTTTTTAAAATAAAACATCTATACTTAGAAAGAAATAAACTTCTTTTTGTAAAAAAATTATAAAGAATAAAAATAAAATTTATCTCTATTTTGGAAAAAACATTGAAATAAAATTTTTTAATAAAAAAAACTTTACCTAGAAAACAGAAAATTGACTCTTCGTGTAAGAAAAAATATAAAAATTAATTTAGATTTTATCCCTATTTTGGAAATGACATCTTAAGAAACAAAGGGCATTAAGGGTCTTATACTGCGAATAGGGCTTTAGTCGACTGACTCTACACTACAGCCTACATGATGAGACAAACTGAAGATCGAGTTGCCAGATAGGCAAAAATTATACTGAAGAGCAGTTGCCAGTTTGTCACAATTTAACTTAATAGGTAATGTATTCGAAGTTATTTTTTGTGCGCTGTAGCGCGTAGCTGCACGTTCGCGCAAGTTTGAGGCAAATAAAAATCAATCGATAAAACCGGTTTTTTCTTTCGGTTTTCGATTTTTAGGGGAATTTTACAAACCGGTTTTCAACACTAGTCCTGAATCGCGTGGAGGAACATCCTGGTGTGAGCACCCGAAGGATAGCAGCAGCAGAGGACAGTGCCGCCGAGATGGCGGGAAAGCCGGGTTAAATCCCCGGGGCCCGGACCTCTAGGGTCCCGGAAAGAGGAGGTATAAAATCTAAAAATATTAATAAAGCAGTTGATTAAATAACGGAGAGGAAATATAATTAATGAACATACATTTCATAGAGATTATCATAGTCAAGCTGAAACAGATAAAATATCTGCGGTCCATCAATGCCCAAGACCGACTGACAGATCTGGGAACCATTGTAATTGAAAGCCATGATAATAAAAACCGACTCTAATAGACAGAGTTTATTCCCACAACAGTTTCGATGCCCACTGGCATCCTCTTCGGGTGGATACAGAAAAACGAATGAACCAAAAACAAGAGGAAAAACAGTCCAGGGACCATTAAGAAATTCGCACCTAGATTAGATACCGTTCTCCCGACACTGGAAGGGAGAACGGGATCTAATCTAGGTGCGAATTTCTTAATGGTATCTGGACTGTTTCCCTCTTATTTTTGGTTCATTCGTTTTTCTGTATCCACCCGAAGAGGATGCCAGTGGGCATCGAAACTGTTGTGGAAATAAACTCTGTCAATTACAGTGGGTTTTTATTATCATATTTTGACCTTCACGTAGAAAAAGTGAAATTTTTTTGCATTAATTGAAAGCCAGTTGGCCCGTACTTTAAATTTCATCAGAATCATTTACCACTTTGCTAGGGAGAAGGCAAAGATAGTACACTTCTAATTATGAAAATCTTGCAGTAAACATTGTCTTGCCTGCATGGACTGGTACTGCATTTGTAAATTGTATGGTGATAAAATTAATATTGATTCGAAAAATAAAATGTTCATTTTCTTCTGAGTTGTTTATTCATACTGTATGTTTTGAATAGTGACTTGGACATATAATCAGTTTGCGTGTTATGTTCACAAAAAACATTCATAATAAAATACTGAGTAAACAGGGGGGGGGCATATACCAATCCTTCCCTGGGGCCCGTGGCAGCTCTTGGCGGCCCTGGCAGAGGGTGTAAGATACACAACTGTGTGGAGAATTTTACAGGAACAATAGCTTTACCTATATCACATTCAGAGAGTACAAGGCCTTACTGAAGCTACTGTAATATCCCACCACGAGAGGCTTTTTATACTTGGTTCCTTCAACAGTGTGCTCGAGATCCTATTTTTCTATCCTCCGTGTTGTTTTCTGATGAGGCTGCCTTCAAAAGAAATGGCGTGATCAATTTTCACAACACTCATCACTGGGCCGAAGAGAATCCTCCTGCCATCATCCAGTCAAGGCACCAACAACAATTTAGTATCACTGTATGGGCAGGACTTATTGCCGACAACTTAATCGGTCCTTTTGTTTTGCCTGGAAGATTAACAGAAGAATCCTGTTCCAAATTTTTAAGGGATGATTTAAGCGATTTACTAGATCAAGTTCCTCTTGGTGTCCAACGTCGTATGTGGTTTATGCATGACGGCGCTCCGCCTCATTTTAGTCGAGTAGCCAGAGACTATTTGGATGACCATTTCCCTGATAAATGAATAGGCCGTGGAGGACCCATTGCGTTGCCTGCTAGCTCCCCGGACCTGAATCCACTCGATTTTTACCTGTGGGGTCATCTGAAATCCATCGTTTACGTGACACCCATTGACAACGTTGAAATGCTTCGCCAATACCTGGGATGTTTGAACGCGTCAGGCGTGTTCAGTCGTGTATTCAAGCGCAAGGCGGTCATTTTGAACACTTCCTTTAAAGGTATGGCGGATACTTGCTGGAACACATAACGGGCTGTAACTCGGGAACAAAGTCCTGTCCTGAATTCATTCTGAATGAAAATGAAAATGAAAAAGGTTTATTGGCAGACTATAGTCCATATGACAAATATTATTAATACACTGACAGTTCATAAACTAAGGATAGAAATATATACAATTGATTAGAAATAATACTGTAATGTCGAAGTTAAGTGGAGCTACAAACAGACGTTTTCGTACCAAGTAGTCCATAGCTTAGAGGATAAATGGCAGGACTCATGGATAGCTTGGATAATCGGGTTGGTTCATTTTTTAATTCTTTGCATTAGACTGTATTGAGCACGTCTTGTTACCTCCGGGAAGCTCGGGACATTGCGAGTAGCAAACATTTGCGAAGCTGAGCAACTCGGGGGTAATTTATGTAAGAGTCTAAAAGACCTGTTGTACAGCAAATTTAAGGTTCTGCCAGAACCTTTTTTATAATTCACCCAGAGTTGCTGTCCGTATATATTACTGTAGAAAGTACGAAAGAGAGTGTCTTTAGCTTCACTTGTCTTCGAGATTGTTTTCTTATATCCGAGTCATCACTCAAGGAGCTGGTAATAGTTTGATCCAAATACTTAAACTCTTGTACTTCCTCAATTACCTCACCATTCATTTTAAATCTTATATCAGCTGGCTGATTACAGCTTTTATGATGAAATTGCATAACCTTAGTTTTTGTAACATTAAAAAGAATATCATGTTTCTGCGAATACTCTTCGCAGACTTTTAGAAGCCGATCCAAACATTTAACAGAGGAACTTATTAACACCATATCATCGGCATAAACTAAGTTATTTATCCTTGTGTTATCTATACAACATCCCACTGTTGCCGCCTCGTTAAGTGAAGCAATTAATCCGTCAATATACACATTAAACAGCATAGGGGAGAGCAAGGAGCCTTGTCTCACCCCGCAAGAGGAGCCAAAACACTCGGATAGTACATTACCCTACCTAACAGTGAAAGATTGGTGGGAATACCAAAATTTCAATATATTTAATATGTACATCGGAACCTTCCTCTCTTCTAGTTTTGCAAATGAAATATTGTGGTTCACTCTATCGTATGCCTTACTTATATTTAGGAAACAGCTATAAAGAGTCGAATTACTGTCAATGTATTTAGATATTGTTTCTTTAAGTACATAGATACACAGGTCAATTGAGTGGGACCTTTTAAAGCCAAACTGATTAGATATCCATAAGAAATCATTTAATCGGAGTAACAAGAGTTTTTCTAGTAGTTTCGAGAAGCAGGAAGCGACAGCAATAGGCCTGTAATTATTGCTGGACAGAATGTCTCTGTACTTATTTTTGACCAGGGGCAAGATATATACCCTCATGAACTCTGCAGGGATATAGCTATGAGCAAGCATGGCTGATAGGAGTAGTGATATATGCAGACATACTACGTCATTTGCATATTTTAAGTGCTCATTCGATAAGTCATCTACCCCTGACGCAGAACCAGTCTTTAACTCTTTAATTAACCTCTTTACTTCAGAAAATGATATCAAAGTATTTTCCCTTGTCCCTCCCACAATCGTTTCGCTACAATCTATCTTAAAATTATCCCTACTCACACTATTAAGAATGTTAGAATAGTGTTTTTTCCACAGCTTTGCAATTTCATCCTCCCCCGACACCCCATCGATTGTCGGAGGGAGGACATTTTTGACACCCGTTTGATTTTTAACAAATTTCCAAAAATTTTTATTATCGTTATTTATGCGAGCTTCACAGGCTTTTGATGCTCGAATAGACTCTTCTTCTTGTTTACATCGCCTTATGGCCGCCTTATACTTACCCCTACTTCTACACATATTCATGTATACTGGTCCTAATATGGGTCTACCATGAAAGCACAACAAATCATAGGCGTCTTTCGATTCCATCTTCAGGGGGGCAATAAAATCATTCCATCGAGGAATAATCTTAGTTTGATAGTTGTAAGATTTAATCAGGGAGCTTCCTGCTTCTCTTAACAGGGATATTATCTTACTATAATACCTATCTATGAGTTTACAGTGAGAATCATTTGAGCAAGGATTATTACAGGCAAGATGCAAAATTTCTAAATTATTAAAAAGGTGACTTGTTCTGTCTTTGTATTCTATTCTCTGCTGCATATTATTCATTGGACCAATCGATGCGATTAATCTTACCTATTGAGTTCTTGTTAAGTCGTGTTGCACATAAATTGGTAAAGTTAATTAATATTTCTAATGGTCTATGATCAGAAAGAAGGAAATCATGCAGAATATGAACTCTAACAATTCGATCCTTTAGATTATTACTAGTGAGACAATGATCAATCCACCTGGTGGTACCACTCATATCACTAACGTATGTAAAACTACCACTGGTTACCCCTAATACCTCTACATCACTTATACTTAAATTGGCCGACTCGCACATGTTACCCAATTCTACAAAGAATTCCGAGTTCACATGTGCGTTAAAGTCCCCCATTATTATAGAGTGAGAATATTTGGGGTTATCTGATAATGACTTAATTTTGTACAGCAAATCAATGCATTCATCTAGATTACTGACTGCCGTTGTTGTATGGTAAATAGCAGTTTATAATTAATATGCAATCATTGTTCACTTGTAATTCGATGCCTAACAACCTTACGTTATCGCTTGTTAAAAATTTTAAGTTTTGACAAATTTTTCCTTATTAAGAAAGCAACACCACCAAAAGGCCTACCGTACATTAATTCATCTGACAAGTCTACTGCTGATGACGCATGGTACATAAAGTCATCATGGATGGTAGAGAGGAATTTTAGCTCTGAAACTGCGCGTCCCACATGTTATGAAACACCCTGTGTGTGTATATATATACTGTATATATATATGTATATGTGTGTATATATATATATATATATATATATATGCGCTTCGGTGGTGTATGGTTAGCGTCGCTCACTACGAATCCATCGGTCCCGGGATCAAGAACCGGTGACGGCAGGCGGCGCGCAGCAAAACCCAGCTGTTCAACCTTCCACAAAAAAAAATTGGTTGGTAGATAAATGGGTACATTGGGTAGTCTAGTGGTTAAGACATTGGGCTGCTGATGGGGCGTGGTTCGGATTCCACGTTAAACTGTAGGTCTAAGGTGGAGTGACAAGCTCGACCTTCGTCAGAATGAACAATTCGGGTAGAAGCAAAACCGAAGTTAACAAAGGTTATATCAACAGCTCACTTAGTACGTGGAAAGCGTACTTTTATAAGAAAAAGGAACATCAGGGAAAATACATACATCCTGATAATGTTGGATGTCTTTATCTGCTAACGTTTCGGAAAATCACTTTTTCCAACCTCAGCCAGACTCTCCTCTGAACGGACGCATTTCCTGAGCACTCTGATATTGCTAATAATTTTACTTTTGGAAAGTTTTGAATTTTATATACTTGTGTTTATATTCACATTGTTATGTTAAGTAATTGAATATTAGTGGTTTTTAGCGATTTAGAAGTTTTCATAGCGTGCGGGCTTAATTTAACTTAAAATTGTTACGGTTATAAACTAAGTTTAACTGCGTGATGCCGTCGCAGAAAGCGTTGTGTGTTACGTGTGGAGTAAACCGGTGGTATTCGGATTTTAAAGATTATAACGGCGGTCCTGTGGCGATTACCGAGAAATCAGTTTGTTTCTTTTGCGAGTTAAGGGAGGAAATAGTCGACATAAAACGCAGTGTACGTGAGGTAACGGAAAGACTTCCAACGCTTGATGAGGGCAGGGGTAGGGCTACGGTTGACGAAAGCCGAACCAATACTAACGTTGAAGATGTTAGTAATTTGAAGGGTGAGGTGCGTAACCTAGTTTCTAGTTTAGGTAGCTTATCGGGAAGGTTGGATAGAGTTGAGGAAGGGGTTAACGTTGGTCCAAGATTACTAGATGGGGAGGGATTTAGAGAAGTTAATGGTGGAGCTAAGCCGCGTAGGTTAGGTGATAGGAATCCCCCCCCTATCGAGGTTTCGAACCCTTTCGCCCATTTGGAAAGGGACGTGAATGAGGGGGAAACTATTTCAATTGGGGACTTTTTAGTGCGCCATATGGACACAGAGTTCGTTGAACGGCATCCAACGAAGAGGAGGAGGGTCTGTCTCCCAAGGGCCAGGGTTGACAGAGTTAGAGACGAAGTGGATAGGATTGACGTTGCCTCCCGTCACTCGATGTTGGTGACGATGGTAGGAGGCAACGACTCGTATAGGCCTGATACGAGAGTGCCTGACCTTTAGGAGAGATTTAGGGGGATAATTAGGTCCCTAAAGGCCAGGTCAGAGAGGTCTTTAGTTCTAGGTATTACCCCTAGGCACGGTTTGGGTCTTAGGATTACGCTAAAACGATATTTTTTAATACTAAATTAGAAGAGATTTGTGCTGAGGAAAATGTCCCCTTCGTAAAGCTGTGGTCAGAATTCAGTGATCCTAGCCTTTTTATAAAAGACGGGGTGCATTTTAATGAAATAGGTAATGCTATGCTAGGTAGGTTAATTCACGAAAACGTACGAAAGCTGTATAGGTCGAAGCCTTCTTTAAACGTTGTGGGTCCGTGGAACGCGGGTCCGACGTGAAAAATTGTTCTAAACGCCGGCCCGTGGTAAAAAATAACTTAAACGTCTTTTATTGTAATGCACGTAGTATTAGAAATAAATTAAACGAATTTAAGGCGATAATTTATTCCGTCAACTACGATATAGTTGCTATCACTGAAACGTGGTTAAATACCGTGACTCGGGACTTGTTGGGGGACTTGATATACCGGGTTTTAAACTCTTTACTAATGATAGGTAACATAGGATTGGTGGCAGCGTTTTGCTGTACATTCGTAATTCTCTTAGGGCTATCGAGGTGAAGATAGATTTTCCGGCAGCAATTAATGCGATATGCGTTGAATTTAGGGCGCGTAGTATTAGTTTTAATTTTGTTGTTGTTTATACACCTCCCGTTCAACCCCTCTATACCGATACTAGATTTTACTCACTTCTTGGTAACTTTATTGACAATCGGAATAGTATAATTGTCGGAGACTTTAACTCCCCTAATGTTATTTACGAGACTTTTACTGGTAATGAAGAGGGTTTGAGATTGATTGAGTTCATGGAAGATAATTTTTTACGACAGATAGTTACCGAACCAACGCGCGGTGACAATATATTAGAATTGGTGATGACGAACGGCGAAAATATAGTCGAAGGTTTAGAAGTAGGCGAGAGTTTAGGATGTAGTGATCATCAAATTCATAGGTTTAAGTTATTGATAGAAAACACTAAGGATAGTAACGTAATAGACGTCCCTGATTTTCGTAGGGCTAATTTTGATAGTTTTGCGAATAGGATGAGAGTAGTGGACTGGGATAACTTATTTATGGGTAATGACACAAATTTGCATTGGGTGGCGTTTAAAAAAAGTTATATGAATATTGAAAGGGAGTTTATTCCTCCTAGGCCCAAGCGCGCTAGAAATCATGGTAGGCCCAAGTGGTGGACTAGGGAAATAGGCGAGTTCATAAACGAGCGTATCAGAGCGTATAACTTAATAAGCGCAATGGCACGGCAGCTAACTTTAATAGATATATCGAGCTTAGACTTCAGGTTAAAAGATCAGTTTGGAATGCTAAGCGTAATTTAGAGATACTTATAGCTGCGGATAGTAAACATAATCCAAAAAAGTTTTTTGAACACGTCAATAATCGTAAGCCGATAAAAGATAACATAGGCCCTCTAATGGATGTTAACGGCGCTTTGGCTTCTGACGCTCAGGCGATGGCGGGTATTTTCAATAACTTTTTTGCGACAGTTTTTACCGTAGAAGACGTAAATAATGTCGCCGACGTGGACGATATCGTTCCATTTAGTAGCGAGACTATTTTGGATGAAATAACTGTTTACGAGGGTGAGATTGCGCATTATATCGATAAGCTAAAAGTTAGCAAGGCTCCAGGCCCTGACGCTTTTTATCCCAGACATTTGAAAGATTTGAAAGACGTTTTTGTAAGCCCCTTAACTAAGATTTTTAATCAGTCACTCGAAACGGAGATTATTCCTGAAGACTTCAAATTAGCTAACGTCACGCCCATTTTTAAAAAAGGCGACCGCACAGTAGCTAGCAATTATAGGCCTATTAGCTCAACGTCAATTGTCGGTAAACTATTGGAATCCGTCGTTAGGAATCGTATCATCGATCACTTGGAAAGTCGAGATTTGATTAATAGTAGTCAGCATGGGTTTCGACGCGATAGATCTTGTTTAACTAATTTGTTAGAAGTTTATAACGAAATAGTGCGCGAATACTATAGGCATAGAGCGGCTGACGTTATTTATTTAGATTTTAAAAAGGCGTTCGATACAGTTCCGCATAGAAGATTAATTGCGAAGGTTAAATCGCACGGTATACGAGGTCAGGTAGCTAACTGGTTACAGGAATGGCTTCGTGCTAGGAGACACAGGGTCGTTGTTAATGGTAATGAATCGGGGTGGTTGGATGTAGGTAGCGGTGTCCCAAAGGGTTCAGTGTTAGGCCCATTGCTATTCGTAATTTACATTAACGACATAGATGTAGGATTGACTAGTAACGTGTCAAAATTCGCGGACGATCCTAAAATAGGCGGTAAGGTTGTTAACGAGGACGATAGAAATAGGCTCCAAGACGATGTAAATAGGATTATGGAGTGGACAGATAAGTGTCAGATGCAATTTAACGTAGACAAATGTAAAGTTTTGCATATAGTGTCTCGTAACAATAATTACACGTACACGATGGATGATAGAGTTAGCGAGCGTTGACGAGGAAGTAGATTTAGGCATACGTGTATCTAAGGATTTAAAAGTTAGGAACAAGTTCCTGGAGTCTTGCGCAAAAGCTAATAGGATGTTAGGCTTCATAGCGCGTAATTTCGAATTTAAATCGAAGAATATTATATTGCCCCTTTACAAGTCCCTAGTCAGGCATCATTTAGAACAGGGCTTCTCAAACTTTTTTCACTTGCGACCCCTTTGGATCAGACAAATTTTTTCGCGACCCTTCACTCAATGTCATAAAAGCAATAGGTACTAACATTGTATATTTATGAAAAAAATAATATTTTCAAATGTTTGTGCGACCCCCAATAATATTTACGCGACCCCCTGAGGGGTCGCGACCCCTAGTTTGAGAAGCGTGGATTTAGAATATACCGTTCAGTTTTGGTGCCCGTATTTGCGTGAGGATATTGATAGGTTAGAAAGGCTTCAGCGTCGTCCCACGAAACTATTTCCGTCATTGCGCAACAAGCCTTATGAAGATAGAATAAAAGAGTTAGACTTGCATTCACTCGAAAGTACGAGATTAAGGGGGGAGCTTATTGAAGTTTTCAAAATCGTTAATAACATCGATAACGTAAATTTTGACAAACTGTTCACTTTCGATAATAGCAATACTCGTAATAACGGATTTAAGTTGCGTGGCAGACGTTTCATTACTAATATCGCTAAAAACATCTTTACGTTTAAAGTAATTGATAAATGGAATAATCTTCTCGCGCCCGTCGTGAACTCTACCAGCGTTAATATGTTTAAAAGCCGTCTAGATAGACATTTTTAAAATATTAACGTTGTTTAAAATAAGCAAACAATTGGCAACAGGAGCTGTGGGAGTGGTAATCGGGGATGAGTCTGTTGACGTCTAATGCCAGCTTGTGACATGCCAGCGTGTGATATGCCAGCAAAAAAAAAAAAAAAATAGACTAACATGAACTTAGTTGTAGCTTCTTGAGTAAATTAACCCACTTTTTGTTATTCTTTACACTTATTTTTCTTCTCTCTTTATTGCATGTCTGTAATTTGCATGTTTGCAGGGTATTATAGTGTTTGAGTTAAGAATGTGTTGTAATGCGTTCTTATTTTACTTATTTTTATCTTTCACGCCTTTCCAGCCTAGTGGGCTGCATCCTCTACCTCCCTCTGGAGTAGAGGATCGGTCTGCAACAGTTGGAAGAATGTGTTGCTTTGAGTTAAGAATGTGTTGTTCTTGAGTTAAGAATGTATTGCATGGTTTGTAAGCGTTCTTCTTTTACTTCTTTTCATCTTTTTCCGGCAGAGTGGACTCTACCTCCTTATGGAGTAGAGGACCGTTCTGCAATCTTTCCTATTCTCTCCGACTATTTTTCTGACTTGTCGGCAGTGGCCTGCGGATGATGATGGTGAGTCTTTTTTCTCTTTTTCTGAATGAATGTTAACCCACGAGTGATAGGTGTTGCTACTTACTCAACCCCTTATTCTCTTCTCTTAACCCCCTACTCTTTCCTTTCTCTCGGGCTAACCTTAGAGTGGATCTTAGGGTCTTTGTTAGCCTTAGCTTTTGTAGATCTGTAGAGCCTATAAAGTTAACTTTACAAACTTTATAGCTGACCACCACTAACATCAAAGGGTCAATAATAAATGTACATAAAATTTCCAAAATAAACAAAAGTCGATTAAAAAGAAACAAAATTAGGGTAAAATACAATGTAATAGTTGCACAATCAAATTGAACTAAAACTAGAATCTTAAAATGAAAAGTACAATGTTTAAAGATTAAGGATTCTGTTGATATAAATGAAATAAGCTTTAACATAAAATGAAACATATACAACTAAGAACATGAGTTAAAATTAATAAAAGTTACGAATAAAATGCTACTTAATGTGGACAAACCTGACTGCGGAAAGCAAAACAATTCACAGGGAGCCGTGTCACCAATGCTAGGATTAGTTCATACTGATACAAGCTTCCATAATGAGTTAGTTCATATCGCATCTGCTTTTACCAAGAACTAAGGAGAAAGATTGTGAGAACGGATGGTTATGTCGGTGAGAGTGGTTGCGGATACCTAATTCGGGTGGTTGGGTGATTAACTGGCCTGTTCGGACGGAACGACCTAAATGTTCGTAGATGCGAGTTTTCAAATGTGTTTTCATTTTACCAATATATGCTACCATACAGCTAACACACGTAAATTGATGAACAACTGAAGACTGTGAGAGTGTGGGTATGGAATCTTTTATTCTATAGAATATTTTGAACAGGGCTCTGAGTTTTAATAATAATAATAATAATAATCTCTATTCAGAAAGAACACATTACATAAGACATACATTACATTCATACTGGTTTACACAATGTTGGGATGAACGTTTTAAAGACTACTCTGAGTGAAATTTGTTGATAGAATTCGTTGAGTAGTTTCTTAAGTTTGTTTATAAGGGTGGAACTAAGAGGGCCTGTATAGGAAACAGGGAAACAGAGTGTATCTTTAGTAACAGTATGTATTTGTGATTGTTTACGGCCGAAAATCCTATTAAGCTCTCTACTGTAAATAGAAGTAGACATGTGTAATGAAAAGTCTAATGAATTTTCTGACAATGAAATATCTAATGCATGAAAGTTTAAGGAGTTTAAGTTTAAGTATAAGTTTAAGTTTATAAGAAAATTAAGTTTATATGAAAATAATTGCTGCACAGCATTACTCTTAAAAACTTTTCACTTTCAGTTTATATCCATTTCTTCTTGTGACTGATTCTTTAGCAGTTTGTGTAAACGTCCTTAATGAGATAGTATCCACTGTAGAAGAGCGACTACACACCCAAATACTAGAAAATGAGAGATTAAGTAGCGACCTCATACAGGAACCTCATAAGGACTAATTCTTTATCGGGGGGGCCTGGAGTCCCTCAAGGCTCCCCAAATGAAACGCCATCACAGACAAACTCCGAATAAACATTCCTGAAAATGTCATTACGGAAGCACACCAATTTGGAAAAAATAATGACACAGACAAAAGAATCATAAAATTTAAATTGAGTGACAGGCTGTGAAGTAAGAAATAAGAAGTGCAGTTATAAATATCAAACTTAATATATAAATTAATGAATCAAGCTGTGACTAAAGAAAATAAATTTTTGACAAACTATTAAAACTTTAAAACAAAATAATTTATTCCTGCTATATATGATACGTGATGGCATAATGATATACCCGTAAGACGCAGGAAGGGCAAAGAATATCGATCCGTACTCAAAATGACTTTCACAGCTTTCAGCAGCACCTACATATAGAATTGCCTTCGGCAAAACCCACCTGTGAAGTAAACCTATCTAAAAAATTTTAAAATTTTATAGCCTTGTGATCCTATAATTCTACTATTCCTCACAGTCCTTCAAATTCCGTAATTGCTAAGCTTAAGATTTTAAAATTATATAATTTTTAACTTCAACTCAAATTTTAACTTTAAGTTTATATAACACCATAACTTTTGAACTTAAAATTTTATAATCCTTATTATATTATCATTTTGCTATTCTCACAATCTTTCAAATACTAATTTTAAGAGTTTCTAATTATGTAAATTTTGTAATGACATAAATAACACACACACATATATATATATATATATATTATATTAGGGTGTTTCATAAATTAAAAGTTTGGAAAAATTTTAATCCACATGGATCCCCTTGTTCCATTTGCTGAGGAGACTGATAAACCGAAGTATTAATTCAATAGTTTAAAGTTTACGGGTCCCCAGTTTGATGCTCTGGCAGATCATAAACGGAAAAAATTAAACAAAAATCTGTCAATGAATTTTTATTCAACAAACGAGTACCATTTCACTACACATTTTCACAAAGATACAAAAAACATAACCACTTCTTGCGAATCATTTGTCCATGAAATCCTTCTTGGTTTTATTCGGGTATTTCGCCCTATGCTGCATCACAGTTTTGAGCAAATACTGCTTCTGCTCTTCGTTCTTCGTCAGAGAACAGTTGAACTCTTTGGTGAGCGCGATGGCTCTTTCGGCCCGATCGTTGACGACAGAGATTTTGTTAACAGTTGCCGCTGCTTGCTTGAAGCCCTCTACTTCAGTCCACTCGGCAACTGGCTTTTTCAAGAATTCTGTGTCCAAGTCGAATGCATGGAAGAAAGCCATCGTCTTTCCTGTCACGAACTCCGCCAGGTGTTTCGAGGCAAGATTCCTGACGTTCTTCCCTTGGGGTCGCTTGAGTTCCTTTTTCGATGCGGGCTTACCCAAACTGACGACCATCTGAGCCTTTTCTTCATCTGCCACATCTGCGTCGAAGAACGCCATGGCAATAAGAGTCTCAGAGATGTACCATAGGTGTCGAGACATGGCTTCTTGCGCAGCGTTAACACACGAATATCCCGACATGGCAAAGGCTTCCGCGTCACGCAGAAATTCCAGATCAACTGCGGCAGCCTTGCTTGAGGTTGCAGCACGAGTCCAACCTCGGATGTAGACGAGGGACACGAAGAGACCTACGGCTGTCAGAGCTTCCAACTCGTGACTCGACATCTTGAACTGCTTCTTCAGTAGAATTACTTTCAAGGAGTAGATGGCTATCGCCATCCATCGAGCGTGATGGTAAGCGCCAGGGGCTCTGAGAGGGAAATCCACCACTTTTGCTTCTCCCAGGAAGATGAGAACCAACTGTATGCACGCCGTATGCACGCTTGAAGACGGAGCTGAGGATGACTTCATAGATGTGATGCCGACAGGGGAAGTACATGAGTTCTCTGCCAAGACCTTTCTCAATCAGGACGCAGGCCCCGATATGAATCCCGGTGTTCGACGCTGTCGTGTCGAAAGACAGTCCCCGCACGCGCTCTTCCATCCTGTGTTCCTTGACCAAATCCAAGCAAACTCGCGCTATCTTCTCGCCGGTTCCGGACGTCACCTTAGGAACGCCGAGCAACTTCTCCTTGCCGTCGCCAGAGACGAGGACGGCGATCCGGTCAACGCTCTCCTTCCATTGCTCATTGTCAGGTAGGAGCTTACCGTCCCAATGCAAGACAAGAGGCTGACCAGGACAAACTTCGTCGGATTGATAACTTTCAGCAGCCACCTTCCTGAGAGCCTTGCGTGTGCGGTACATGGTACTGGCAGAAATGGACAGTTCATCCAAGTCAAAACCTAGTGATTTAGCCGCTGCAGCGTACGACATAGCTGAATCGCGGTACGAAATATTCAGCCGATCGTAGGTAGTCGTCACATCCTGTGAGATCAGATTCCTGCGTCGCTTCTTGGTATTTCCCTTGGAGGAGGATGGAAAAACTTCCACGGTTGGGTCAACGACATCTGAGTCAGTCTCTGACGAAGTTGAAATCACTAAAGCCCCCGTATCTTCTGCAGCTCCTTGTTCCTTCCTGGCCTTCTCCTGTTGTTCCTTAATCTTGTCCAGCCTCTTCCTTTTCCTAATCTCCTTATAGTGAAGCTTCATGTCAACAGGGCCCATGCTGCAGGAATTTGGATCTTCACGCTGCATGTCGAGAAAGTGGATGTCCTCCTGATTCTTCATCATTTCCTTAGCCTGTGAATGAGCAATGTCCATGATCTCCTTCGCTATTGCCTCCTTGAACATCGCCTCCTTCACTCGGAAGGACTCTGCTTTATGTGACTTGTGCTTCACAAGCCGGTCGTATTCCTTGAGAAGGGATTCCATCTTCCTCAAGGCCGAATCTCGACGCATCATGGGGATTCTCGCTCTCTCCCAAAATATGAGACAGGCATCCAGGCACAGGTTCAGGCATTTAGTACGTCCAAATTTTTGCTCCTTTTGGTGGTAAAAGTACTTTTTGAGTACTTGCAACTGAGTTGGAAGGCCACTTGATGTGATGTTCGCATCCGTCTGGCCAATAAGAAACACTTCTGTTTTCGCTCTGGTAGACACCTGGAAAAGAAAACAAACTAAATAATTCCACAGAAATAATTTCACATCGTAATTAATTTCATTAATTAAATAAAGAAAATCAGTAACTGGGACTCGAACCAGTGTCATAGCCGTTTGGCTATTCGCTCAAGTCGGCGTACACAGCACGCTATCCACTACACCATCTAGGGAGTGGATAGCGTGCTGTGTACGCCGACTTGAGCGATGCCGCCAAACGGCTATGACACTGGTTCGAGTCCCAGTTACTGCTTTTCTATATTTATAAAACTGATACGTGTACACTACGTTCTCTTTAACAATTCATTAATTAAATAAATTTCAATACCGCAGTAAAATTACATTAATTAGTATCATAAATAATTACCAGCTTAGTTGTCCAATATGCAACAGACTAATTAATTTCATGTAATATTAATAATAAATATCACTACCACAGTAAAATGACAGAAATTAAATAATAATAAATTTCAATACCACAGTAAAATGAGATAATTAGTAGCATATATAATTACCTCCATAGTTGTCCAATAGGCTATACAACACGAACCGCTCAAGTGACGAAGAAAACCGTCTTCACTGCAGGCAGGCGAGAAATGAACTGACAAAAAGTCGTCAAAGTTGGGGACCTCTAAATGCAGCGCGATCTGGTTCAAACTTGCACAAACGTGTTTTCTTGTTCTTTAGAATATGGAGAAACGTGTGGATTAAAACTCCAAGCTCATTTTTATTTTACCCTATAGGTATGAAACACCCTAATATATATATATATATATATATATTACAGGGCGTCCCAAAAAAATGTATACACACTTTAAATACTTATAAAGGCAGTGTTTATTAAAATACATTTCATTTTCAAAATGTAATAGAATCTACAGACATTATTTAATTGTTTTGTCAACGCCTGTTTTCAAACTGACGTCCGTTCTGGTCCAGGCACTGCTGATAACGCGAAGCAATGGAATCGCAAACATCACGAAACATTTCGTTTGGTATTTGTGTGCATTCTCGTTCAATGGCTGCTCTCAATTCAGCGACTGTTGCAGGTTTTATAGCGTAGACTTTGTCTTTTAAGTATCCCCATAAAAAAAGTCCAGTGGTGTGAGGTCTGGTGAACGCGGAGGGTATTCTACGAAGCCCCTTCGTCCAATCCACATCCACATCGTGCCAAGTACCACTCGCAATACTCCACTCTTCGGTCCGGATCATCTTCATTAATAGCATGGACTAATCTTGGAATGTAACTTTTCCATTGACAGCGCTTCAAAATGCGTTGGACAGACGATTCTGAAATTCCTACCTCACGACTCGCTTGCCGCACAGATTTACTTGGACTTTGGTGATACGTTTCCAGTACTCTTTCTTGCTTTGTGGGGCTTGTCGATGTCCGTGGTCTTCCGGAACGCTTCTTGTGGACATTCTGAACAGTTCCATCGGCTTCAAACTTATCTCTAATTCGAGTGATGGTAAGTCGCGTTGGTGGATCTGTTTGAAACTCCCTCCTAAACTGTCTTTGCACTTCAACTGCGTTTTCACACTTCCAGTAGCATTTTAGAATGAATTTCCTTTGTTCAAAGCTTAGTCTGACTGCCATTATTAATTCTAATGGGTTTAACTTGGAAAGAAAGAAACATCAATTGAGCTATCAGCTGTTAAAGTGTGTATACATTTTTTTGGGACGCCCTGTATATATATATATATATATATATATATATATATATATATATATATTTCTTTCCCTTTAGGCAAGTAGCATGGGTGCGAAAAAGGGAGAGTGCAACTGCAATGTTGCAAATGTTGATCAATGTTGCAAAGGGGGGAGGGTGTTGCAAAGGGGGTATACACCAAGGAAGGAGGGGGAGTATTGCAAAGGGGGTTATGCGAGAAGGGGTGGGGTTATCCCCCAAGTTGCAATGAAGGGGGGAGCTTTGGGGGGAGAAGAGAGGATGACCTCCTCCCAAAGGGGTAACCTTAACCTAAGAGAGAGAAAGGAGGAGGAGGAGGGACTTTAGGGGAGAAGGTGGGATGTCCTCACCCCCCCAAAGGGAAATCCTAACCTAAGAAGGTAAGCCTCAACCTAAGAAGAATAGAGAGTTATTTCGTCCACCGGAGTCAGACGCATTATGCGAGTCCAGGGGACCAGCAGCTGTTATAGAGAAGGTCGGGAGTTTCCAGTTACCACTATTTATTTTAATTTTTATTTCTGGAGCGGTTGCCAGTTATTGAATTTATATTTTATTAACTTCGTCGTTTATGTCTTATTTTTCTTTCCGTGTAATTTGCATGGTATCTTCTTTCTTCATAGATGTGTTAATCCTTTGCATTGTCTCTGTTATTGAAATGAAATGATATGAAATGAAATGAATGAATGAAAATGAAAAATGAAAAGGTTTATTATTACTATTATTAGTATTACTATTATTATTACTACTATTACGTGCGATGATTTCTCATAAGGAGGGTTGTCAGATACCACGATTTTAATTATTTATTTATATATAAATGAGTTGCCAGAGAGCACTATATATTTTAATTGTTTATATATGCAGGGTTGCTACTTATTTATTTATTTATTAAAGGCGAGAGGGAGGGAGACGTTCTCCTTAATTTGCTCAGCTAAAGAACTAATTAAAACCATTATTTTTGTTTATTTATTAAAGGCGAGAGAGACTAAATTATTTAATCAAAATTAATAATACAAGAATTACACTGAACTCTTCATATTGTACATCAATATTTAAAAGAAAATCTTACAGTAACTCACGATCTCTATGGCATAAGGAAAAACTTTTTAAAATATATGAGCTTTCTTTCAGAAGCAAATAATTTTTTTAATAATAATAATTAGTAAGTAAAATTACATTCATTAACTAGCCTTTATACTCTTATCACCCTTGGTAACCTTCGGTTAGCTTCCGCTTGAATTGTTCATTCTGACGAAGGTCAGTCTTTTTATTCCACCTTAGACTTGCAGTTTAACGTGGAATCCGAAACACCAGCAACACACCGTCTTAACCACTAGGTCACCCAGGGTACCCATTTATCTACCAACCACTTTCTTTAATGTGCAGAAACATGAACAGCTGGGTTTTACCGCGCGCCGGCCGCCGTCACCGGGTCTCGAACCCGGAACCGATGGATCAGCGACGCTAACCACTGAGGCGTGACATTGAATGAAAAACAAATTGCAGAAAATGCATGAAATATAATATATCACACTTTATTTATATATACATATATATATATATATATATATATATACATATATATATATATATATATATATATATATATTATATATATATATATATATATATACACACACATTCTTAAATATTTGTACAGAACAAAATCTACATGCACTTTTAGATTTAACAAACTCCCCGAAAGTATCTATTTACTTTTGTCAATCCTTGTAACTAAATGTTATATAAACAAAGAAAAACACATTTACATTAAAACAACTTCGCATCTCAACCAAGAAGAGGTAGAAGAGTGTAACGGTATAAATTCGACAGACAACAGGTGAAACGCCGCAGGCTACTCCAAAACCGCAAGGAGGCTACAATCGAAAGCGTTTGACCTACATCCTCACTAACCACACGCATTATAGCCAAACTCTCTCTCTCTCTCTCTCTCTCTCTCTCTCTCTCCCTCTCTCTCTCTCCCTCTCTCTCTCTCTCTCTCTCTCGTGCGAGTTTGCTTCCCTGTTACTATATATAAATCTATTTTTATATTTTATTAACTTCGTCGTTTATGTCTTATTTTTCTTTGCGTGTAATTTGCATGGTATCTTCTTTCTTCATAGATGTGTTAATTCTTTGCATCGTCTCTGTTATTGAAATGAAATGATATGAAATGAAATGAATGAATGAAAATGAAAAAATGAAAAGATTTATTATTATTATTAGTATTACTATTATTATTACTATTATTACATGCGATGATTCCTCATTTCACAAAGGTCAAGCTTGTCGCCCCTCCTTGTGTTAATCCGTTACATCGTCTCTGTTATTGAAATGAAATGAAATGAAATGAAGTGAATGAATGAAAATGAAAAATGAAAAGGTTTATTATTATTATTATTATTATTATTATTATTATTAGACATCTTACACATTTCAAAATTAAAAAGAAAAAAGCATAATTTTTCTGTCCGTGCGATGATTCCTCCTTTCACGAAGTTCAAGCTCGTCCCCCCTCCTCTCGAGTTGGCCTGGTGAAGTAGTGAGTTGGCTTCTTGTACTCCAACTCACATATCCAGGCACATCCGGCTCATCCTGGATTGTTCTGTGCCATGCGTCTAATCTTCTTTTGTATTCCATGGATTTTAGGTCATCCCTTTTTCCGTACCGTAACAGTTGAAATTTCTGTGTTAAACTTCATATTGTTGTCTTCTGTCCGATTCTGTTTGTAGAGATCCTACAACCTCTAGGTTTCATATTTTTCTACTGATCTTTGTGTCATCGGCAAAGGATGTTACTGTGCTGTCTCTGGTAATGTCTTCATCTATGTCAGTTAGCATGATTATGAAGAGTAGCGACGATAATACTGTTTCCTGTAGTACTGAGCTGAAGGCCTCTGATGAAGAGATTCCTTTTACTGTAACGACTTGCCGCCGCTCACTAAGGAATTAGATGTCCATTTCCCTATCTAAAAATGGGGAAAGTTGAGGATCAAGCTGAGAGTAGTATGCCTGCAAATATACAGGGTGTTCGGAAAGTCACTGTGCACTTATATAATCGAGATCGTCCACTCACGCTTGATGACCTGAAAACTGCAATAACTGCGTACATAAGGTCCATTTCAAAAGAAGAACTGACAAAGGTGTTTCAAAATAAAATAAGACGGGTCCAGGCCTGTATTGCTGTTAAAGGACATCACTTTCAACACCTTTTATAAGTTCTGATGGTCCCATCCATAACCTCTATCATATATGCAATGTTATACTATTGTATGCTATTAAATAAATATAAGTGCACAGTGACTTTCCGAACACCCTGTATAATAAAAATGCAAAATATTTGAAAGCATCGTAACAGAGCGCGCGAGTGGGCAATTCTCTCAGTCACCTTGAGATGTGAACATTGAAATTAAATCTGTGGAGAGAATAAACCGAATTTGATGATGACACACCTTCATTATTCGTGAAAGCGACCAATCAGGACTTCAATGTCCAAAGCGTCGGTCCGTTATATCGATGTTACGACAGCTGATCGGTACACAAATTTAACATAGTTCCGCCCACTTACATTGACAACCAATCAGCAAACTTACGAACCATCTATTAGTCTTTTGGGGTAATGCTTGGGGATCATGCCTATAAAAGTGAGTATTTTCAGCTGGAACTCACAGCAGTTATTTTCACCAGTGAATAAACAAACACATTCCCTCCTTCATGAGTCGGTCACGACAACTTTACAGTTTACCTGCTTTATATGAAAATGGAGACACTGCCGCTGTGTCTGCAATTAATCTTTCTAACGCAGCCTACCGGGACGGAATATTTCCAACGCAAACCGTTGATGATATTTGCAATGACGTTCCTTACGATCCGGCGCAAGGGATTTCCGTTGAAATGTAAGTGTATAAACTTATGTGCCTGTAATTTTATTTTTGTAGCTATTTATTCGCGAACTTATTTATTTTAGTGTTCCTGGCATCAGGAGAAAGCTCTCGAGCACTGTTCTGTTTCGATTATTTCATCATATATATATATATATATATATATATATATATATATACATATACATATATATATATATATATATATATATATATATATATATATGGAGGGCTGTAGTAATTTATTTTCATCTCATTACATTTTATTGTAAAATGCTTCATTAAAATAACAGGAATCCACAATTTTTAATTACAGAGTAGTTTGAAATAATTAATATTATGCTAAAGTCCTGTTTTGATATTCATCAAAAATCGTTGAATTTTTTAAAACTTATAACAATCAAGACTCTTTTGCAAGTTTAAAATATTTTTATAAATTCCATACAAAATTCATTTGAAATGTTATTCGGCATTTTCTCTTAAAGGGTCACAAACCTTTCTGAGCGGTTCGAAGATATTTGATACTACACATTGTAACTCTCTTCCTATTGTATATATGTACTCTGCATATGTTTTGATGAAAAACAATTGGGTTTTTATTAAAAAAATAAAGATTCAGAAAATGTATGAACTAATCAAATTAATTATCCTTTCTCTTTAAGGTACGATGAGGATCTGACTCGTGTTATACAATCTTTTCATGATAGTTTTGAAGAAACGCATGTTGGGGATCTGAATACGGAGGTAGGAGTATTACCGTGCATTCAACCTAGCGAATGCCACATCATTAACGAAATAATGTAAGGTTTTTCTTTTTCTTATGTTTCGGTTAAGAGCTTTTTTTCGTGTGTTTCGGGTAAGAAGAAGACGCAATGTATTTTCAATTTATTAAATTATAGAAATCATGTTTTAAAAAATAGTACAATCACTATCTTGAATTAGTTTCCATTACATTTTAAATAAGCTACAGAATACACAAGCTAACATTATTGGAGACAATATTGATGCAATTATTCATTTTATATATACGATCAAAACATCATACTATACAATGAGTGCGCACAATCGGAAAACGGCCTTTTATCTGTCTGCATACCATTTCGTCGTTTCGTTGAGTGTGACACGGTCGAATAATTTTTTAAAATTTATAAATTCCTTACCACGTGACATATGCATCAGAGATGAAAGGCAGTACATTAATAAAATTTGAAAGACCGGTTAGGTTAATTGAATGCCAGGTTAGGTTAATTGAATGCCCGGTTAGGTCAACTGAATGCCAGGTTAGTTCAACTAAATGCCCGGTTAGGTTAATTGAATGCCCGGTTTGGTCAACTGTACGCCCTTGATGATTGGTTAAGTCGTGATATTTTCGTTAGTTTAAACGAAAATGACGAGAGCAAACTTTTCTGGTTAATTTTGAGGTGTTTTGCACGTTTCCTGTGGTAATGCGTCGTTTACGAGATCTCATAACATGAACATGTTAGGTCATGCTTTATTGTATAAAATGTTGCAAAATTACATTTTTCAAGTGTATTTTGGTGTGCTTTCTTCGAATATGACCTTCATTTCTTGTGCAAATGAACAGAAATACAGTTGTCATTGCATGGCCCAAACACATATTTCTGTTTATTTGCAAAAGAAATGAAGGTTATATTTGAACAGAGCACACCAAAATACACTAAAAAAATGTATTTTTTATTTCAACTTCAGGCCATGTCATTTGCGACATAATCACCCCACCCTCAGCTTCTCTAAATCCCTCCCCCTCTACTAATCTCGGACCAATCTTAACATCTTCCTCAACTCTGTCTAACCTTCCCGATAAGCTACCTATACTAGAAACTATGTTCCTCACCTCACCCTTCAAATTACTAACGTCTTCAACGTTAGTATCGGTTCGGCCTTCGTCAACTGTAACCCTACCCCTGCCCTCATCAAGCGTTGCAAGTCTTTCCGTCACCTCGCGTACTACGTTTTATATCAACTATCTCTTCCCTTAAATCACAAAAGAAACAAACCGAGATCTCGGTAATCGCCATAGGACCGCCGTTGTAATCCTTAAGATCCGTATACCATCGATTAACCACACACCTAGCACACGACGCTTTCTGCGACGGCATCGCTGAAGTTAAAGAAGTTAACTTTTATAACCGTCACAAGTTAAAGTTAAATTAAGCCGGTACCAGTGGCGGCTCGTCGGTAGGCACTGCGGAACTGCAGTACCCCTAAATTTTTTATTTACAATTGAAATAATCAAGAACAATATAAGGATGAGCTCACTGAATAACTTTTTCAATAACTTTTGAAACTTTTATTCATTGCTCAATGCTCATGCTTTTATTTCAGTAATTATTTCAACCCATTCTTAGAGACAGCACCCCTAGAATTTTTAGTCACGAGCCGCCACTGGTCGGTACACTATGAAAACTTCTAAATCGCTAAAAACCACTAATATTCAATTACTTAACTTCAACAATGTGAATATAAACGCAAGTATATAAAATTCAGAACTTTCCAAAAGTAAATTTATCGGCAATATCCCAAAGTAGAAACAATATCAGAGAGCCGAGGGAATGCGTCCGCTCAGTAAGGAGTCTGGCTGACCGAATTTAGCGGTAACCATCGTTATACACTGAATATCTTTGCATGTCTGTTAAATCTGCTTGCCAAATAGAGTCAATCGATGCCGCTTTTGTCTTGGCTGTTTCAACCCTTTTTCTCACAGGCTTATGAAGTGTATGAGCGTCCTGCTCCAATAAAAACCTCTCAACATCTTTTTTCCCTACTCCATTATTGTAAACACTTCTGTACAGTCTATCTACGCCACCGTAGGAGACTGGGCTAGAAATGTCATAATAATGTCTTCTTAATATGTTAGCCATTTGCGTATTATAGAGGCACGTGGATAGGGTTGACCGTTGTTGTTGTTTAGCCTCTTCTTTCTCCTATTCAGAGGTGATACCGCTGGGGGTCATGGCGTTCTCAATTGTGGCACATATAATGCATGTTCCAAGTCTTTAAACCTGTTCAGATTTCCTATCATTGTTTTGGGGACATTTATTTTTTGTAGACTTGCTTTAATATGCTTCCATCCTGATGGTGAGGGCCTATCCCACTTTCTCATCAGATCATGAACGATGTCTACGATATTCGATCCCTGTACCTTTGCTCCTTCCACAATGATCTCACCTGTATCAGTTCATTGTATAAGGTGTCCATAAATGATTACCCTGATTAAAGCATGCTATAACTTTTAAATAAACACTCGTATTCAAACAGTTTTAATCATAAGTAGATAAACATACAAAGTTTTGATGCATAGTTAATGAACTTAATAAGCTTCCACATGTGCACCCCAAGTGGCACGTAAAATGTCTAAACGGTATTCACACTCACGCCACACATTTTCCAATATTTGTGGGTTAACTGTTGCAATTGCATCCTTAATGCGTTCTCGCAATGTCCTGATATCTGGAACAACTGTTGCATAATCTTTAACATGACCCCAGAGAAAGAAATCCAGCGGAGTAATGTCTGGTGATCTTGGGGGCCATGGGATTGGCCCGTCCCTGCCAATCCATCGATTTGGAAATGTTGCGTCGAGAGTTTCACGAACAACATGCGCCCAATGAGGGGGTGCCCCATCTTGTTGGAAGATGACAGTTGGCTGCCTGTCCTGCAGCTGGGGGATGGCGTAATTGGTGAGCATATCCAGGTACACAGTTGCGGAAACAGTTTCCAAGAATTTTTTCATCCACGACTTAATTAACTTCACATCAGGTGGATTCTTTCCATACTTTGTTCTGAACCTTCGCTGAACACTGACAGTAGATTTTGTTTCTGCACGCCACACAACACATTGTGCCTTCTCTGTCACAGACGCCATCTTAACTGAACAACTACTACAGCGCTCCTAGTGGCGAATGCGGTAGACGAAACACACCAGCACAAAAACTCTATGCATGTACGAGATCACCTGTAAAAAGAAAACGGATGTAAGATTCGTCATTAAAACATGAGAGCATACTGTTTTCAGGGTAAGCATTTATGGACACCCTGTATGTTGGGATCCTCATTAAATAGATTATAAAAACTTAAACCTTTATTCTTCAATGTATGTGGGAGGGTGCTTTTTAATACATGCTCGATATGTTGTGTGGCCGACCCGTTATTCTTTGGCTTGTCGGCTCTATCATCGGACACAGGTCCTATGTCACCATGCTCATCGTTGGCCGTGCTGTGCCTAATAACCACGGGGATCTCTATCGGATTCTTATAATTTTCTTACTCGTGAATAAATTTCTGCAGAGCTTCTTGGTATAAGATTCTTTTCTCATCAGATGTTTTTTAACTGTTTAAGAGGGCTAACAATTCGCTTTCCATTATTTTAAGCCTGCTTTTACGGGGTTCTAGAACCGTGTCTGGACTCTTTGAACTTTGCAGTGAAGCATACACCTCGTGTGGAATCACTACCACTTTCTTCATTATATTATTCTAGTCAGTATAGGACCCAAAACTGAAAATAAGATGGGGAGGAAAGACCCTCCTCTTTGTACGATAATTCATTTTTTCTTCCCCACAGTTTGACTTTTACGAGCGAGTGTACGTATTATGTTCTTGTAACGGCGTAGGCGAGCGTTCTGAGGGGGTTTCATTGATACTTTGCAATTTATAACGTTAAGACAGATTTCACAGATGCATTTTAAAAAGCCGGAGTCGATATTTTTAACAAACATCTGTTGCATTGCCTGGGGCAGTCGATGATAGATTTTTATTAATTCATGGTATTTCTTTAGCCTCTTTGTCATTCTGCAATATACACCGTTTCAGGATCGTTTGGAAATATATTCGTTCTTAGAAGCACCCTAAACGTGTTTTGCGGATGAAGGTCACAAATCAAATATCCGTAACGCTGACTTGTAGTTTCTTTATAAACTTCCAAAAACAGCTCACGTTGATTTGGGAACATTTGATTGGCTAATACTAATACCCCAATTTGTGATACATCTCTACGTTGCGCGAATAAGACTAGATATTGTGTAGTTAACGACACATCGCGCATGTATCTATTTTTGAAAAATAGATTCTGATTGATGAAGAACACGCTTATGTTAAGATGGTGGGAGAGCACTGTAAATGTCTCGGCAAACGTTTTATCCATCTCCAACATGAGATCGTCAATTACAATAACTGTATATTCATTTCCACTTTAACGAATTAACATCATATACACCTGTATGTTTATTGTACTGCTGGTGCAGGTTGTGAAATAAAATATAATTTTGGTACTCGTTGAACACTGATTGATAGGTCGAATAGCACCACAAAACTTATGCGCAAATTTTGAGAACATCTCTCCCTTTTCTTCAATGACTTTAAGCATAAACACCGTTTTACCACATCCTGTCAGGCCAGATACAATACATGTGGATGGGCTCGTGAACCTGAATTTTTCTACAGAATCCATCTCTCACATGTCACATTCCTAAGTGGGTCATTTACAAAATATAATAAAAATTTAAGTGGTGATCCTTTTATTCTACAGTCTTGTTTTTCCTCTTCTTCCACAGAACCGTGAATGACGATGAGGTGCAGCATCATGTCTCCATCATCGATATTACAGATGATCCGGATGACAGTGTAGTTGTTGTCACAGACTCCACCCCGTTAACGCGCCCACACCAGCGATACCTTTAGCACCCGATAATTCAAAGCGGAGGCATGGTGAAGAGCCCTCCATGTCAGGTATAAAACATGCCAGGATTGCGCCGGTTGTTAGACCCCTAGTAATAGAGCCCCAACCATCTACGTCTTATGACACAAACCCCACAATGGTACCTTCCTCAAATAAAAATGTACCCCCTTATTCCTGTTCAATTCCGGGTACATCCTCCACAGCAGCAGCAGCTTCTCTTACTGTAGAGGAACGTATAACATTCGAACTGGTGCGCACCGCTACCCCCACCCCAGCCCTGACTAGAAATCGGTATACAGTCAGGGTTGATCCTAGATCCCTGTATAGCAATGGCGTTGAACACAGACTACGGCGTGTAGCTGAAGGTATTGTGGAGTTTGCCTTTCAGAACCGCGACGAACATGAAGTCAGGACGAGGCTGTCCTTCGGGTTCGGGTCAAATGACGGGGATGTAGATGATTTTTGGGTAGTAAGACCATTCAGACGCTTGGCAGTTGTAGATACAGAGTATATATTAGGCTGTATAATGCAGGCCTCTCAAAGTAGTACAGCCTTCAATATGAACAACGTCACGGTTTATATTGACCGTGTGTTCCATGTTGCGCGTCATAGTGCCACACATACTCTTAACTTCAATTCTCAGGCTATTTACAGACGGCATATAAACGCCGATCGTGGTTGCGGCTTTATAGCACTAGTCTTGGCCCGTATGTTTATTGTACTACTGTAAATACACGGACGCAAAAAATTTGGTTGCCTACGGTAGTGGAGCGTGCCCGTAAACTGGCTTTAGATTCCAAGCTTGAGTTTATTGTAATATGGTTCTTGAAGGGCTCAGAAGGGTAGAGCAGGAAATGAATGTTTGTATAGTTGTATTTGGAATGGATGAACGTCGTAGGACTGTATATGTTTTTAAAATCTGTGTGAGAGATCGTACAAGACCCCTACTTATTTTAGGGCTGTCAGGGACAACGTATCTTCCCATCCGCAATATAAGGGCTCTTTACGCGAGTTATGATGAAAGTCGAAAATATGGAAGGCATCATGATTTGTGTGAGGGGTTTCTCGAGTTTGCGGATGATATAGTGAAACATTGTAGGGATTGCCACATGGTACGTGCGCAGTGTGAAAGCCCCAAATGTGAAAGCCGTGTGGTTGAAGCTGAGAAGAGGGATTGTGATGTATGCAGACGCACATTTTTCAATAATAACTGTTTTGAGCTCCATAGGTCAATTGGCACATGCAGGAAATTGAGAATCTGTAAATGTGGTATGTTTCATATGAAGGATAATTGGGGGAACTTCAAGCATAAATGTGATGAAATTCACTGTTCTACATGCCATGAGAAATATAAGGCGGTTGAAGTAAAGCATGTATGTTATATGAAAGACGCTAAGCCTAAAAGTAGACCTTGTATAACTGTGTACTATGATATAGAAACATATACGAATGCTGAAGCCAAAGAGGTTATCACACATCTACTTGTAAGCCAGACTATCTATGATGAGTGCAGAGATCGAGTGTGATGAGTGTCACAAATGTGGTAAACGGACAAACGTTTTTAAAACGATTGTACACGACAGTCCCGTGAAACTCTTTGTGTCCTATATCGTCAAGTTAGCGGACAAGTTAAAAAAAATGACTGTATATTCTTGCCCATAACGGTGCAAAATTTGACATACAGTTCCTTTATAAGGAGCTGCTTGAGCACGAGTCATCTGAGATATTTACAGGTGATCCCTTGAAAAGAGGAAACAAGCTTATATGGATGCAAATAAGAGGTACAGTTTATAGACACCTTATTATTCGCACCTTGTAAATTAGCAAAGCTACTCAAGGTAATGGGCGTAGCCGCCAAAGTTTCAAAAGGATATTTCCCTTATACATTTCTCACTAGCGAAACTTTAAATTACGTAGGACTACCTCCACCCAAACATTACTTTAACTATGAATGTATGAGTACAGGTGAACGTGAACGTTTTGACCGCTACTACAACAGTTTTAATGAAGATAATCCTTACAATATAGCTGATGAATGTGAGCGTTATTGCGCGAATGATGTGCGCGTGCTTAGAGTATGCTTCCAGGCCTTTAGGAGAAAGTACATAGACTGTTTCAAATGCGATCCGTTGCAATTCGCAACCACGATTGCCTCATTGTACTTTACGGTGTTCAAGAACAATTTCATGCCTAAAGACACCTTAGCCGTCATTCACAAAAACAATCTCCACAGTTATGGGCACAAGGCTATTTACTGGCTCATACACATACAGCAGGAGACAGGTGTATACATAAAGCATGCCCGCAACACGGGAGAATTACCCATTAAGGTTAATGGTCGTGTTTTTTGGGTTGATGGTCTAAGCGAAAACCGTGCCACTGGTGAGAAGACTGTGTATTCCTTTGACGCTGCTGGTGGCATGGATGCCCACGTCCTGAGTGTGGAATCATAGAAGATATCCACGTTAGATCTCCTGCCGACAGTCTTGCATGGACCCACACCAAGCGATCAGATTATAGGCTCACAGTTCACTTATAAGTTCTTGTGAGAGCATGTGTATGATGCACGGATGGAAACAGATGGACGGTACCGTGAAGAAATAAACACGATCAAACGTTCAATGGTGCTGAATCCTCTCAAATGCGGTGATAGCTTGTTCGGAGGGTGTACAAATCCCTTCAAGCTATACTACGGAGGACGTGAAACTCCATTACTATGACTTCTGTTCTTTATATCCCTACGTGATGAAGAACAATCCGTACCCCGTAGGTGCGCCTGAAAAATTGGTGAGACCTGATCTGCTCACCATCAAGGTGTTCTCAACAAATTTGAACAGGTACCATTTCGGCCTTTCCTTCGTAGATGTGCTCCCCCCTGTAGCCAGCTTCACAACGGCCTACGCACGCATCAAACTTTGGGGGTCTATTGCATTCTCTTGGACGGAGGGTTCTGTACGCCGATACAGATAGTGTGATATTCACAGCGAGGAAGGGTGAATACATGCCGCCTATTGGTGAATTCCTCGGAGAGTTAACTGATGAGATCAAGGACGAGTATGGAGACAGCATACGCCGACTCTTTTGTCTCAACAGGGCCAAAAACGTATGGGATACGGATGAGGGTGGGAGAGGGTATGAAACATATCGTGAAGGCTAAGGGTATCACGCTCAACCAGGCGAATCGGCGGGGCGTTAACTTTGATTCGTTGAAGGACCTAGTGTGCTTGGAAGATGAGAGCGTCCAGCCACCCCAACTAACTGTAGGTACCCACAATTTTCGGGGGCACAAGCTGGGTGGCATGAAGGAACTTAGGGGTACAAATGTGTGCCGTAACACCTATAGGAAACGTTACCATGTGCCTGGTACTTATGATACCGTACCCTTTGGATACCATAATCTTTAATTGTTATATATATATATATATATATATATAATATATATATATATATATATCTACTGTTAACTATATGTTTATTTTATTTATTACATGTATTTGTAAATATATACCGTGAATAATTCGATGATATGTTTATTAAATAAATCGTGTTTCAATTAGTGTTTCACTTTCTACTCTGTGTGTGTGTGTACAGGAGAAAGTTCTAAGCTCCACCTCCTGTGTGATCGATCAATGGTCACGTGACTCCTGCTACTACCTGGGCATATCTCTACCCTGCGTGCTCAGTTGACCGCCGCAAACCCTGGATCTCAGACGTGTATTTGACCGAATCCCACGTAGACGGAAAATAGTGATGGTTACCTTTAATATTGCGTGTTCGACGTCTATGAAGTGGTATTCGCAAAGTATGAAGATATGGTGAACACTGAATGGCTCACTAATCGACCCTCCTTTGATACTTTTAAGGCTACATTGAACTGTGCGAAGCTTGATGAACAAGAGGTACAAATACTCTACGGCTATTTTGGCGTGAGCATTGAAGGATTTCGTGGTACAAACGATGTATTGAACTATGTTGTAGGACTAAACTTTATAGAAGCTTACAAATACCGTGAAGTGGAAGAAACAACACGTGCAGAAGAGAAGCAACGGTTATGGTTAGTGAGCCTTGTTGATGAGTGGTATGACAAGCGATATTATGCCATGTTGCATCATACCGAGTACTCACACCATGCCCCTGAGAATGTAAATCTTGTTATAATGGAGAATCTGAAGTATTTTTTCCACTGCATTAATATATATCATGACGAGGTTAGTAGTGAGGTTGTGGCTAGAGGCCTGCATGAGTTTTCAACAGAATTTAGAGACGAGTATCGTCTACTAAGCAAAAAGGAAAAATATGGGCATATATTTCTCTCAAATAGTTCGCGGAGTGTGAATAAAATGTGTTTAGTTCGTGAAAATCTCCCTGAACGAAAATGTCTGGTGCGCATTCTGGGGAGTGGGTGATAAAACATTAAAATCGGTGTTGCTTCATGTATCGGAAAATTTCTCAAAACACCTACCCAGTATAATGGGATACAAGTATTCCCATGAATCTTTCACGGTGGAACAACGCCGTACACGATTAAGCAGCTTATGGTGTGAATCACTCCTCCCTACCTCCCATCGAGCCGATCCGCCCACCTGTGGCTCATAGTTATCTCAGAGCTTGAACCGACTGGACGTCCACTCCTAACAAAAGAATACGATGGAGCTTCATTTGAGAAGCATTCTCAATGCCTTGTACGATGTGTCCATGACCAAGTCATTGCGCGTGTTCAGGCGTGAAACCGGTGCCAGTACCTATGCAGTGGAAACGACTTGTAGACAAACAAACTCTGGTAAACGGAATGTTGTTTATTTAAGTGTTGAGGGGATGAATAGAGTCTTCGTGGTAGTTGAGAAGTGGAGTGAGGATCGTTATAAATTACCTGCAGGTGTAGGTACAAGAAGAGAGAAGATTATTGATAGCCCCTCATATGCCATTGTTTGTACGTTGTGTATAAATAACGATCAACCATGCATTGATATACGACTGATGTGGAAGAATGCATCTGATAACAACGTTCTTGTTCCTACGCGAAACCGATTCGTCCTCGACGGAATGTTTGAACTCGTCGGTTTCCGTAAGCTGAAACCTATATTAGACGCGTGTGTTACGGATATGCTTTATTTTGATGCGGTTCTTGAATATGCTTACACCGCTCTGCTCGACGGGTTTACCAAGTGTAGGACTGAACAAGGCGAGAATGGTCTAGAGCAGGTTGCTTATTTAAAAGGTTTAGACTCTTCGAAATATCACAAACGTTGGTACAAAGCATTGAGCGGTACAGAGCTGAGCTCACCTACACCGTTCACCCTGAAGAGCTGTTTCTTTATATAATAAACAGCTGTCGTTACAACTTAGAAGATTATTTCAACTGCCGCTATGCATTGTGAAGATGAATTCACGACTGAAAAGCTCGGATCCGTAAGAATAAACCCTCGATTGGAAAGGTGTGCTTATAAACTTGTATTTAATAATGATGTTGTGGTTAACGATTACCTCTTCGTACGTGTTTTTGAATGTATTCTGGCCATGCTTAAAGATAACTTGCCAACCGAATGTAAAGTGGGCACAAAAATAGTATTGAACGACATGAAGGTTATTTACATCGAGTATAGGCATCCCTATAACTTGAGCGGTGAAATAATGTTAAATCGCATTTACTGTATAGTGCAAAGCAACAATGATGTAACTGTAGACTGGATCACATGCGAGTTTAGTGTTTTAGTTAAGCGCAGTAGAACATAAAGTGTATGCATTTTGAGGGTTTTGCAGTATATTTATTTTCTATGCATTTAATTATGTAATATAATTGTTTATATATATATTTCTCCTGCACTATTATTTTGATGATTATATTCCATCGTTTAAAACTGTGTTTCTTGTATTATATTTTGAATTTGTTGTTTTGATTATATATATTCCATTGTTTAAAACCGTGTATTTCTTGGATTATTATTAATTTATTGTATATATATATGTATATATATATATATATATATATATATATATATATATATTCCATCGTTTAAAAATGCATATTTTTTGTATTAGTATTTTTTACTTTATTGTTTGATTATATATACATTCCTCGATTAATGTGTGTATTTATTATACTATTATTATTTTTTATTGCATATATTCTCGTTTATATAGAATTAACTCTTTTTATTGTATATTTATTTTCTATATATTTCATTAAATTAATCCCAATAATTCGTCTAAATAAACAGAGTGCTGTAATGGTGTTGTATTTAATTCTTTTGATTATATATATAAACCATATTATTTAAATAAACAAATAAATAAATAAATATATATATATATATATATATATATATATATACATACACCAAATTGCTGGTTACGCCTCCTAAACCGACTGGCTGCTTAAGACTTCTAAGCCAACTGCAACTGTCAAGAATATATGCTTTAATTAAATAAATAGCGCATTCTGGCAACTCGACCCTAATAATGTACACCTGAACAAGCCATTTACGCCTTCTAAGCCAGATTAAGCCTTCTAAGCTAACTGGCGGATTAAGACTTCTAAACCAACTGTCAAGAATATATGTTTTAATTAAATAAATAGCGCAATCTGGCAACTCAACCCTAATAATGTACACCTAACCAAGCCATTTACGCCTTCTAAGCCAGATTAAGCCTTCTAAGCCAACTGGCTGCTTAAGTCTACTGACTGATTTACACCTTATAAGACAGCGGGCGCTCGGATGCACTCTCATTATGCGTCTGGCTCCGCTGGAAGAAACAACTCTTTATCCTTAGGTTAAGGCTTACCTTCTTAGGTTATGATTTCCCTTTAGGGGGTGAGGACATTCCACCTTCTTCCCCAGAGACTCTCCTCCTCCTTTCTCTCTCTTAGGTTAAGGTTACCACTTTGGGGGAAGGTCATCCTCCTTTCTCACCCCAAAGCTCCCCGTTTCATTGCAACTTTGGGGTAACCCCTCCCCCCCTTGTTGCATAACACCCTCCCCTTTTGCAATATTCCCCCTCCCTCCTTGGTGCATATCCCCTCCCGCTTTGCAAAAACCCCTCCCCCTTGCAACACCTCCCTTTGCAACATCCCCCCCTTTGCAGGAACCTTGAAATCTCTCAATTCTAAATTTTGACCAGTCTCATTTCGAATGTCCATGATTCTGCTAACAGCTTTTTCACGTTTTTCCTTATTTGAGTCACGCAACATTGCCAGAAGAATGTTTTAATAAAATATGCATTTCGGGATATATACTTCTTAACAATTTCTACTGATTCTCTGGGCAAATGTGTAACTCTATTAATAGCAGAAAACATATGTCTTGGGCCATCTATGCAATTAGATGTCAAACCAGTTAGAACCATAATTTGTCAAAATGAAGTGTGTTATTGTGTAAAGTTTCTTTGTTGGTTTCACTGTTCAAACATAAAGCCTACAAACACTATTAGCAAGATTTAACCATCTCGCATGACTAAGAGAACCTGGCTTCAGTCTTCATTTTCCATTATCTCATTGTCACTGCCTTCATCTGAAGAATTTTCTCCTAAGCTCAAAGGTTGAACTTCGGTGCAACGATTGATGGTTTTCTTTACTTGTTCTGAGAGCGTCCTCTTGTATCTCTTTTGTAAAATTTGTGTGGCATGAATATCTACACTACCTATGTACATTTTATGATCGCTCCTCTGATCAAATAGAAACTGTAATTCCACTCACTTTTGGTACTTTTTATCTCTTCGATAAATAATATGCAATCTCTGTAAATTTCTTCACAATCATCACTGCATCCTATGTCTCTATGAGATTTTAAGTTACATTTACAGGCACATATATCAAACAAATTACTGACACTATTCATATATTCATTTTTTAGTTTCACTGATGTTTTTGATCTACTGAACGTTGCTCCTCTTTCTATGAATCTTGCTACCTTTTGAAACAGCTTTTTCCTGAACTGTGGGGATTGATGCTTGCTGCCAAAGTTTTAGTAGCGCCTGAGTTATTTGTCTGATGATTGGCTTGTTAGCTGCATTTTTCCTTTCTTTGAGATGGAGAAAGTACCGAGCCACTTGTAAATTAGTTGGCAAAAGATTATAAGGCAACTTCTCAGCAGTTCCAAACATGAATGCCTTAGAATGCCTTGGGCGTAGATGCTGCTCCATGGAAAGGTGTTGGTGTAGAGTTGCTTGATATGAAGAAGGATGTTGTTTCAGTTGTGGAGACACGGTGTGTGGGATGCTGATTCCATCTTTGCTCTTCTATAGGTGAATTAGTAACTGAAAAATAAGAACAAAAACTCAAATAAATTTCGGCGAATTTTAAATGCTCAAGGAAAAACAACAAATATTTATTCAGTTTACTCACGTCAGGCAAATATACACTGTAGCAAGTGTTAACAGAATATTTTTTATCTCATTTCTCATAGCATGCTCACTAGCTTCTTACCTCTGGATTCTGTAGCTGGGGTACAACTATTGCAGCTGGCTGTCAGGCGAACTAGAAGTCAGAAGCCACAATGCGTACAAGTATACAGTACATTACGACCATGGCAGGAATTCTTAAATCTGAAAATGACGCAAAATAATATTTTAAAGTTATCAAAATTTATAATTGTGGTTTCACAATGACATTAATGGGGGTTATTCATATGATGTAATGTTGACGGATGTACAGTATGCTAGATGAGAACTCTATTTCCTGTGTTTGTTAAATTGTATTCATGCAAAATTGAAGAGAAACCTGATACAATTTGTATCATCATATTTGTTTTCCTCAGCAAAATCTACAATAAGATATTAGTGTGGCATTGTTAATTATCATTTTCATTCCACCCTAATAAATAATATATATATATATATATATATATATATATATATATATATATATATATATATTGTGTGTGTGTATAATATATATATAAGTTTTAATAATTTTTTAATTTTATAACTTTCAACTCGACAGTCTCACCGTGGATACTTATGAGTATCGTTCTTGCTCTAACTACAACCGTTTGTATTTTTATTTTATCTCATTTTATCTACATATATACATATATATATATATATATATATATATATATATATATATTATATATATATGTGTGTGTGTGTGTGTATGTATGTTTATGTGTATGTATATATGGAGCAGGAGATTGTAAACACCAACCGACCAGGAAAGTACTGCGGGGGTGGGAACATTAGACAGAAGATAGGGAGTGATGGAACTCCCGTTTCTCCTGTCACTGTTCTCCTTAGCTGATCTTTTTCCGTGTTTCATCTACCCTGTCAGCAGTCCAGCATGCTCTCAAACACACACGTCTCTCCCTATTCCTCACAGGAACAACTGGCAATAACTGCTGACATCCTAGAAGAACTAAGAACAAGCAAAGGGACAGTAGGTAGAGGAAAGAAAGAAGCCAAAAAATACAAACCTACCAAAACACCAGGAAGCCAAGTGGAAACCTCAGTAAATGAAGACGCACCAGTAACAGAGAAAACAAAGGAGACAATCCCAGCTGCTGTAGGGAGAACACCTGCCAGGGGACAGCACAGAAGAAGTGGAGCACGATGTCTACTCAGAGCAGGATGAGGAGGAGATGGAAGTGGAGATGGGCCACTGGCACACAAACACCTTGCCACCCCCTCTCGCTCCCCCTTCCCTCCCCCTCCAACTCTACCTCCCCCAAGTGAACCATCAGATGATGAGGGAGACTCTACATCAGGGCCAGACAATGATAGTATGAGAGAGATGGAAGAGGAAAGTGAGGAAGAGAAGGAAATGAAAAGGAGGATCTTGATCCACAGAGAAGACATACATCTGGAATTGAACCACAGAAGACCACTGCCCAAGCTGAAAAACACCTACAAGGTAAGAAAATACATAGGACTAGCAAACAAAGTACTGCCTGCAATAACACCCCAGGAAAGTAACCTCACAGAGATAAACAGGTTATATTACGCAACAGTAGTCAGCATAACAGATTGCAGGGATAAAGATACGCAAGCATAACAGCCAGGAGCAAAACCAGGGAATGAACGGAAATGAGAGGAAGTCAAGGTGGCAGCAAAGACTAGAGAGCAGAAAGAGGAAAGAGATCTCAATTCTAACTACCCATATGAGGGGGAAAATAAGATTTGAACTGGGAAGGAGGAAGGTAAATGTACTAATCCAAAGAGAAAAACTGGACAATGAAAGAAAGATCATACAAAGCATTGCCAGGAAAAAACTAGACCTGTCAGCAAAAGCAAAAAGATTGGCAAGATATATACGCTTGGACAAAGAAAAGAAACAAAATGAGATGTTTGAAGACAACCCAACGAAACTATTTAGAGAATAAAAGAATGCCCAGATAAAGGTAGAAAGACCGCCTGAAAAAGAACAAGTGGAGCATTTCTGGAAGAACATCTATGAGAATGAAATCAACCATAATGATGGTGCAGAATGGATTCGGGATTTTACAACAGCGAAAAGGTGAGAAACATCTCAGAGATGAACATGGACAGAATAACCATGAAAGAAGTTGAGGAGAAAATAAAAAAGCAGTAACTGGAAAGCACCAGACCCAGACGTGATTAAGAACTTCTGGTTGAAAAAGCTAACATCACTGAGTGGAAAACTAACAAGGTGCTTCAACAAGATACTAGCAGTAGAAGAAGAAGCACCAGAATGATTGACAAAAGAAAAAAACTACATTACTACCAAAGTCCCATGAAACCCAGAACCCAAGCAAATATAGACCAATAACATGCTTGCCAATAACCTACAAAATACTAACAGGAATCATAGCAGACAGGATCTACAGCCATGCAGAAGAAAACATTATAAGTCCAGAACAAAAAGGATGTAGCAGAAAAACGTATGGGACAAAAGATCAGCTGTTAATCAACAGGACTATATTGGAGAACAACAGAAAGAAACAGAGAAACCTAAGCATGGCATGGATTGACTACAAAAAGGCGTATGACAGTGTACTCCACTCCTGGGTGAAGGAAGTGTTGAGACTATACAAGATCCACCCCACCATCAGGATCTTCTTAGAAACAGCTATGACACGATGGGAAACGGATCTAACAGTAAGGGAACTTCAGAGGTGAGCAATGTGAGAATCAAAAGAGGGATCTACCAGGGTGATTCAATAGCCCCTCTTTTGTTCGTACTAGTGCTAAACCCACTTAGCCAACTAATAAATAACCTAAACAAAGGATACATGATGGGACCAAAGGAAAAGAGCAGCCCAAAAGTATCTCACTTGTTCTACATGGATGACCTAAAACTGTACGCCCCAAACAAAAACGAGCAAACAGAAGAGATCAGGGAGGTCAAAAAGTTCTCAGATGAGAGCCAGATGGAGTTTCGTCTTGAGGAATGTGCCACTGTCACACTAAAGAAAGGCAAAAGGTGTGAATCAGAAAACATCAGGGTGGAGAATATCGTGATAGAAGAACTAGAGCAAGAGGCTACATATAAATATCTGGGAATGGAAGAATCTGGAAAGATGGAAAATGACATCATGAAAGAAAGACTGCGGAAAGAATATTTAAAAAGAAAAAACTAATCCTAAGATCTCACCTAAACAGTAAAAATAAAATCCTATCCATAAACTCACCGGCAGTACCCGTACTGTCATATAGTTTTGGCATAATCAATTGGACCCAGCTAGAAATCAACAAACTGGATACAATCACCAGAAAAATGCTCCATGCGCATAAGATCATATATAAAAACCAATGCACACCAAGGCTATACATGCCAAGGAGGGTCGGTGGATTAGGGCTTGCGCTAATAGACCAATTGCACAAAGCCACAACAATAGGATTAATACAGTACATAAAGGAAGGAGAAGGAAGGCTAGTCAGATTTGTAAGAGACCATGAACGTGAAAAGCCTCGAACAACATCACTTTCAAAGGAGGCAAATAATTATCTAGTGGACGCCGGCATAGGACCTCCTATACGATCATGAGATACCAACTGACATCAGGGTATCAGGATGCAGGCCAGACATAGTAGTGAGAGAGAAGGAGGGTAACAAATGCATCAGGTCTTAAAATACCAGGCTCAAACATGAAATACGGAGAATGTGGAATGTAGAACCTGAGATCATCCCAATAGTGGTGGGAGCGCCAGGGGCAGTCAAGAAATCTACAGTGGAGTTCCTTGACCAACTGCCGATAAGTATAACATCTGCAGAAATTGTAGGGGAGGTACTACGATACAGCACCTCTATCTTACGCCTAGTTCTAGGCTGTACCTAAAAAATCCTTAGGGTTAAGGTTTAACCCCGGAAGTAAGAAACTCTCTCCAGCTGGAGTAGAAGGGAAAAAACAAAAAGAAAACGAAACTACATATACATGCATCTTACACACTACATACCCTTTTCAAAATTTAAAATAAAAATGGCATCAACTTTAAGAGCCTCGGAGTCCCACTGCCGATACCGGGAACGTAAACCCAGGCAGCGGGGCTGGATCTGCTACCTCCCATTCTAGATGTTCTGAGCCTCTGCCTGATTCACTTTTCATAAACTTCTCCACCATTCGTGACCTTTCCTCAAATTTCCAATCTGATGAACACCACCTCTCCTCCTCTAAACCTCATCTTCTTTTCCTCACTGAAACTCAGCTGTCTGGGACTACTGACAGCAACCCCTTTACTGTACCGTCTTACTTTCTCTATACTCAATTTCACTCCAAAGGTGGATGTTGCCTATATGTACGCAATGACCTACTTATTCTCGTATTCCCGAGCTCGAATCTTCCGAATTTTATGCCCTCTGGCTACGGCTTACATGCCAATCTCAAACTAAATACATCTGTGCTGTTTACCTTTCCCCTAATTCTACTGACTATCTAAAATTCCTTGACTACCACACTTCCAAAGTGGAATACATTCTTTCCCGCTCTCCCTTTGCTGAAATCACCATTTTAGGAGATTTCAATGTTCACCACCACCTTTGGCTTTTCTCCCATTTCACTATCATCCTTGGTGAACTAGCTTACAACTTTTCTATTCTAAATGGCTTAGAGAAGATTGTAGAGGACCCTACTTGTGTCCCCAATCGCCTTGGAGATAGGCCCAACATTCTGCATTTATTTCTTACCTTTCATCGTTCTTCTTACTCTGTCCAGCCTTTTTCTCTGTTGGGCTCCTCCGACCACAATCTTGTATATGTTTCCTGTCCCATCGCTCCAATCCGGCCTTTGGATGCTTCCAAAAGGAGGCGCCTTTGGCACTTTGCCGCCGCTGATTGGGAGGCCCTTAGGTAGTACTTCTGTGATTTTCTATGGAATGATTACTGCTTCTGTGGCCGGGGCCCATCCGAGTGTGCTGAGCGCAGCACGGAGGTGATTCTCTCAGCATGGAGGTATACATTCCATATTCTTTTCCTACTACTATGCAAAAACACCTTGGTTTAACTTTACTTGTTCTAATGCCTTCCGCATCAGAAAGGAGGCTTTTAGAAGGTACCGTCGCTCTCCAACTTCTGACTCTCATTCAGTTTATATTTCTGCTCCGAATTGTGGAAAATCTGTTCTTCGGCTCGCCAAAAATTCCTTCATTCGACAAAAATGTAGAAACTTATCCATTTCTAATTCTTCTCGCCCTTTCTGGCATCTAGCGAAGAACCTCTTTACTTCCTCTTCTTTCCCTCCTCTTTTCCATTCCGACGGAACAGTTCCCGTCTTTACTCCTAAAAAAATGAACTCTTCGCCCGAACTTACAACTCGACTCTGGACGATTCCGGTGCTGTTCCTCCATCTCCTCTTCCCCCTGACCTTATTATGTCTGAAATTAGAATTTCTTCCAAAGATGTTTTTCTTCCCTCTCTGGGTTCAACTTTAGGAAGGCGTATGGTCCTGATGGTGTTCCTCCTGTTGTTCTTAAGAACTGTGCTTCACTGCTGACACCCTGTCCAAGCAAACTGTTTCGCCTTTGCCTTTCATCTGGTAATTTTCCTTCCTGCTGGAAGTTCGTTTTCACTCAGCCTGTCCCAAAGAAGGGTGACCGCGCTGAACTCTCCAACTATCGTCCAATTGCTTTGATTTCTTGCCTTTCTAAAGTTTTTGAATCTATCATTAATAGGAAGATTTTTAAACACCTCTCTTTTTACAATCTTCTTTTAGATCGTCAGTGAGAGTTCCGCAAGGTACACTCTACTGCCGATGTTCTTGCATATCTCTCTGACTCTTGGTCATCCTCCATTCATGATTTCGGTAAAACTTTTGCTATTGCGTTTGACATATCGAAAACTTTTGATAGAGCCTAGCACAAATGTTTAATTTCGAAACTGCCCTGCTTCGGTTTCTGTCTTCCTATCTGGGTCATCAGCTTTAATTTCCTTTCTGGCCGATCTAAAGCTGCGGTTGTAGATGGCCACTGTTCTTCTCTTAAAGCTATTAACAGTGGTGTTCCTCAGGGCTCTATCCTCTCACCCACTCTCTTCCACTTATTTATTAATAATCTTTTAAGTCGCACTTCCTGTCATATTCACTCCTATGCCGATGATTCCACTCTTCACTTCTCCACCCGCAAAAACAAAACGTCCCTCTCAACAGTCATTCCATGATTCGCGTAGGACAGCTATGGAGCACCTGACCTCTGATCTTTCTGCTATCTCTGATTGGGGCAGAGAAAACCTTGTGGTTTTCAATGTCTCAAAAACTCAGTTCCTCCATCTATCTACTCGCTACAATCTTCCATACGACTATTCCCTTACCTTCAACAGCACACAACTCAATCCTTTCTCTTCTCTTAACATTCTTGGTGTTTCCTTTTCTCGTGGTCTTTCCTGGAAAGATCACATATACTCTCTTTCGAAAACAGTTTCCAAGAGGTTAGGTGTGCTGTACCGCCTCCGCAGTTTCTTCACCCCCATTCAGTTGCTTCCTCTGTACAGGGGTCTTGTTCGCTCCTGTATGGAGTATGTTTCTCACGTGTCGGGTGGCTCAACCCACATAGCCGTACTTAACCGGGTGGAATGAAAGGCTTTTCGTCTCATCATTTCCCCGCCTCTTAGAACTGTCTTCAATCTCTCTCTCTTCGCCACAATGTTGCCTCACTCTCTCTTTACAATCGCTATTATAACGGACATTGTTCTTCTGAACTCTCTAACTGCATGCCTCCTCCTTTAAGGAGAGCACGCAGCACCAGACTTTCTACAACTCTCTAACGCAAGGGTTATTCGGTATTTCCAATGTTTCACCTAGTCAAACGATCAACTCTGGAACAATCGAGGTTTCGAACCCTTTCGCTCATTTGGATAGGGACGTGAACGAGGGGGAAACTATTTTAATTGGGGACTCTTTAGTGCGCCATATGGACACAGAGTTCGTTGAACAGATTTCAACCAAGAAGAGAAGGGTCTGTCTCCCAGGGGCCAGGGTTGACAGACTTAGAGACGAAGTGGATAGGATTGATGCTGCCTCCCGTCACTCGATATTGGTGACGATGGTAGGGGGCAACGACTCGTATAGGCCCGATACGAGAGTGCCTGACCTTTTGGAGAGATATAGGGGGTTAATTAGGTCCCTGAAGGCGAGGTCAGATAGGTCTTTAGTTCTAGGTATTACCCCTAGGCACGGTTTGGGTCTTAGGATTACGTCTAAAACAATATTTTTTAATATTAAATTAGGAGAGATTTGTGCTGAGGAAAATGTCCCCTTCGTAAAGCTGTGGTCGGAATTCAGTGATCCTAGCCTTTTTATAAAAGATGTGGTGCATTTTAATGAAAAATAGTTTAAAACGCCGACCCGTGGTAAAAAATAACTTAAATGTCTTTCATTGTAACGCTCGTAGTCTTAGAAATAAATTAAACGAATATAAGGCGATAATTTATTTTGGCAACTAAGATATAGTTGCCATCACTGAAACGTTGTTAAATACCGTGACTCGGGACTTGTTGGGGGAACTTGATATACCGGGTTTTAAACTCGTTACTAATGATAGGTTACATAGCATTGGTGGCGGCGTTTTGCTGTACATTAGTAATTCCCTTAGGGCTATCGAGGTTAAGATAGATTTTCTGGCAGCAATTAACGCGATATGCGTTGAAGTTAGGGCGCGTAGTCTTAGTTTCAATTTTGTTGTTGTTCATAGACCTCCCGTTCAACCCCTCGATACCGATACTAGATTTTACTTACTTCTTGATAACTTTATTGATAATTATCGGAATAGTATAATTTTCGGAGACTTTAACTACCCTAATGTTAATTACGAGACTTTTACTGGTGATGAGGAGGGTTTGAGACTGGTTGAGTTTATGGAAGATAATTTTTTACGACAGATGGTTACCGAACCAACGCGCGGTGACAATATTTTAGACGTGGTGACGACGACCGGCGAAAATATAGTGGAAGGTTTAGAAGTAGGCGAGAATTTAGGATGTAGTGATCATCAAATTATTAGGTTTAAGCTATTGACAGAAAACACAAAGGATAGTAACGTAATAGAAGTCCCTGATTTTCGTAGGGCCAATTTTGATAGTTTTGAGGATAGGATGAGAGTAGTGGACTGGGATAACTTATTTATAGGTAATGACACAAATTTGCATTGGGAGGCGTTTAAAGAAAGTTTTATGAATATCGAAAGGGAGTTTATTCCTCGTAGGCGCAAGCGCGCTAGAAATCATGGTAGGCCCAAGTGGTGCACTAGGGAAATAGGTGAGTTCATAAACGAGCGTAACAGAGCGTATAGACTTAATAAGCGCAATGTCACGGCAGCTAACTTTAATAGATATATCGAGCTTAGACGTCAGGTTAAAAGATCAGTTAGGAATGCTAAGCGTAATTTAGAGATACTTATAGCTGCGGATAGTAAACACAATCCAAAAATGTTTTTTGAATACGCCAATAATCGTAAGCTGATAAAATATAACATAGGCCCTCTAGTGGACGTTAACGGCGCTTTGGCTTCTGACGCTCAGGCGATGGCGGGTATTTTCAATAACCTTTTGCAACAGCTTTTACCGTAGAAGACGTAAATAATGTCGCCGACGTGGACAATATCGTTCCATTTAGTAGCGTGACTATTTTGGATGAAATAACTGTTTACGAGGGTGAGATTGCGCATTATATCGATAGGCTAAAAGTTAGCAAGGCTCCACGCCCTGACCCGCTTTATCCCAGACATTTGAAAGATTTGAAAGACGTTATCGTAGGCCCTTTAACGAAGATTTTTAATCAGTCACTGGAAACGGGGATTATTCCTGAAGACTTCAAATTAGCTAACGTCACGACCATTTTTTAAAAAGGTGACCGCACAGTAGCTAGCAATTATAAGCCCATTAGCTTAACGTCAACTGTCGGTAAAATTCTGGAATCCGTAGTTAGGGATCGTATCATCGATCACTTGGAAAGTCGCGAATTGATTAATAGTAGTCAGCATGGGTTTCGACGCCATAGATCTTGTTTAACTAATTTGTTAGAATTTTATAACGAAATAGTGCGCGAATACGATAGGCATAGAGCGGCTGACGTTATTTATTTAGATGTTAAAAAGGCGTTCGATACAGTTCCGCATAGAAGATTAATTGCGAAGGTTAAAGCGCACGGTATACGCGGTCAGGTAGCTAACTGGTTAGAGGAATGACGTCGTGCTAGGAGACAGAGGGTCGTTGTTAATGGTAGTGAATCGGGGTGGTTGGATGTAGGTAGCGGTGTCCCACAAGGTTCAGTGTTAGGCCCATTGCTCTTCGTAATTTACATTAACGACATAGATGTAGGATTGACTAGTAACATGTCAAAATTCGCGGACGATACTAAAATAGGCGGTAAAGTTGTTAACAAGGACGATAGAAATAGGCTCCAAGACGATGTAAAGAGGATTATGGAGTGGACGGATAAGTGTCAGATGCAATTTAACGTAGACAAATGTAAAGTTTTGCATATAGGTTCTCGTAACAATAATTACACGTACACGATGGATGATAGAGAATTAGCGAGCGTTGACGAGGAAGTAGATTTAGGTATACGCGTATCTAAGGATTTTAAAGTTAGGAACCAGTGCCTAGAGTCTTGCGCAAAAGCTAATAGGATGTTAGGCTTCATAGCGCGTAATTTCGAATTTAAATCGAAGAATATTATATTGCCCCTTTACAAGTCCCTAGTCAGGCATCATTTAGAATATGCCGTTCAGTTTTGGTGTCCGTATTTGCATGAGGATATTGATAGGTTAGAAAGGGTTCAGGGTCGCACCACGAAACTAATTCCGTCATTGCGCAACAAGTCTTACGAAGATATGATTAAAGAGTTAGACTTGCATTCACTCGAAACTAGGAAATTAAGGGGAGAGTTTATTGAAGTTTTGAAAATCGTTAATAACATCGATAACGTAAATTTTGACAAACTATTCACTTTCGATAATAGCAATACTCGCAATAACGGATTTAAGGTGCGTGGCAGACGTTTCATTACTTACACCGCTAAAAACTTCTTTACGTTTAAAGTAATTGATAAGTGGAATAATCTTCCCGCGTCCGTCGTGAACTCTACCAGCGTTAATATGTTTAAGAACCGTTTAGAGAGGCATTTTAAAAATATTAACGTTGTTTAAAATAAAAAAAAACAATTAGCAGTAGGAACTATGGGGATGATGGTCGAGGATGAGTCTGTTGACGATTAATGCCAGCTTGTGACATGCCAGCGTGTGATATGCCAGCAATAAAATTATTAAAAAAAAAAATTAGACTGACACGAACGTACTGTAGATGTAGCTTGTAGCGTAAACTAACCCACTTTTTGTTATACTTTTCTACTTTTTTTCTTTTCTTATCCTCTCTTTATTTGCATGTCTGTAATTTGCATGGTATGACAGTGTTTGAGTTAAGACTGTGTTTGCATGGTTTGTAAGCGTTCTTATTTTACTTCTTTTCATCTTTCACCCCTTTACTATTCTCTTTGACTATTTTTCCGACTTGTCGGCAGTGGCCGACGGATGATGATGATGAGTCTTTCTTTCTCTTTTTCTGAATGAATGTTAACCCACGAATGATAGGTTTTGCTACTTACTTAACCCCTTTTTCTCCTCTTTTAACCCCCTACTCTTTCCTTTCTCTCGGGCTAACCTTACAGTGGATCTTAGCGTCTTTGTTAGCTTTAGCTTCTGTAGTTCTGTAGATCTTCCTCAGTCCAACTTTCCTCCTGTCTATGATCTCCCACCTTTCAAGCGCAGAGTGTCTAGGCATCTCGAAAACCCCGGTCTTGATTTTGGCTCTCTTCTTCCTCTATGGGAGTTTGCGCATTTGCGGGCATTTGCACTTGGCCCCGCTTTCCTGCATAAAATTTGTTTTTACTGGTGTATATATATATACACAGGCACTCAATATATTTTGCCCCACCTTTTTTTCCTAGCTAAATAACAGGCGATTGGGCTAAAATGTCTTTTGGGCCGTAAGTTTGAACTAACTTTCTGCGCTTCACATAACCGGATTTTTCCAGTTGGAACCTCCCCTCCTTCTATAAAACCGCTTTTAAACGCCCTTGAATAAAACCGATGGTTAACGCAGTTTCGAAAATGGCGTCTGACAGTGATGTGCATCGTAAACAGAGCTGTTATCGAGTTCTTAACCGCAGAGAAGGAAACAATTGGAAATATTCACAAACGTCTACGAAACGTTTACGGAGATGCTGTTGTTGATCGAAGCACAGTTGGACGTTGGTCTAAACGTGTGAGATAATCGGAGAGAGAGAGAGCCAGCCTCGATGATGAGCCACGCAGCGGTCGAACTGCATCGGCTGTGACATCTCACACTGTGCAACGTGCTAACAGCATTATTCGGTCAAATCGGCGCGTCACATACAAGGAGCTATCACTGGAGCTAGGAATTAGTGAAGGAAGTGTGAATACGATAATTCAGCAACTGAGATACTCAGAAGTGTGTTCACGGTTTGTTCCTCGCCAACTGACTTAAGATTACAAAACCCAAAGAAAAGAAGTTGCTTCTGAGTCGTTGGTTCGATAACAGACAGAAAGGGATGACTTCCTTTCACGAATTGTGAATGGGGATGAGACTTGGGTACACCACTTTGAACCTGAAACAAAAGGCCAATCCATGAAGTGGCATCACGCAGACTCCCTTCGCAAGAAAAAGTTCAAAATGACTCCCTCTGCAGGAAAGGTTATGACCATCATTTTCTGGGACATGAAAGGGGTGATTCTGGTGGATATTATGAAGAAAGGACAAATAATCAACTCAGAGGCATATATTGCTACCCTACAGAGACTCCAGAGTCGTATAAAGGAATTCGACCGGAGATAAAACTGGAAGACGTCCTTCTTTTGCACGATAACGCAAGACCACACAACAGTTTGCAAACAAGAGAAGCCATCACAAAAATGCGCTTCACTGTGTTACCCCACCCTCCATACATCCCGGATCTGGCACCTTCAGACTTCCATTTGTTTGAGCCAATGAAGGATGCTATTCATGGAAGAAAGTTTCAGAGTGACGATGAGGTTGTTGAGGAGGTTAAGAGGTGGCTCCAGCGGAACGCAGCGGACTTTTAGCAGCAGGGAATAAAGGCCCTTGTTTCGAGGTGGAGGAAAGCCGTAGAAAAGGATGGAGACTATGTGGAAAAATAACTTGTAAAAAAGGTATGTAACTACTTGTGTACAAAATTTCTGGAACTGACAAGGAAACTTGGAAAGAAAAAAAAAGGTGGGGCAAAATATGTCTGTATTTGTGCTGTATATTTTTAGTTATTAATTTTTATCTCTTCTTAACTCCATGATTAGCACTTTGTGTAATCTTCAGTCTCAAAATACAATAAATAGCACCTATGTTTCAGTGGATACCTTCTTAAACGAGCGACACAGTAACGGAAGCATATCTGTTTTGAACTTAATATCAGAAGTCTTCTAAATCACTTTGATGAGTTGACAGCCAATCTAAAATTGTTAAAAAATAAATTCACATGTATTATATTGACCGAGACCTGGTTAAATGAAAATAATAAATTAGTTTTTAATATACCGGGCTGCACGATCCACCACATACCTTTCAACCTTTCCTTTTAAATGTTCCCTGCGATGATTCCTCATTTCACGAAGATCAAGCTTATCGCCCCTCCTCTCGAGTTAGCCTGGTGAAGTAGAAAGTTGGTTTCTTGTACTCTCCACCTCACATAGCCAGGTACGCCCAGCTCATCCGGGATTGTTTGAGCCAGGCTTCTACTCTTCTTTTGAAGATGTCCACCGCAACACCACTCGTGTTTTTTTAGTTTTTTGGACAGCTGTTTAAACGGTCTTGGTCCTCACAAAAAATTATTTTCCTTCACGGTTGAAGATGTTCCCTGTCTAGTCTTTAATTTGGGAACACGACACAGTCTTCTTTTTCTATTTTCTTTGTTTCGGGGGGGGGGGGGGGTATAGGGTTTAGAGCATGGGTTCTCAACCGGTGGGTAATTACACCCAAAGGGTAATTTGGGATATCCAATGGGGTAATGGAAGCCATACATATTTTATTTAAGAGTGGTGATTAAAGACAATTGTAGGATTATAAACTTCTTCTTTAACTTTTGGTTAATTTACGCGTCATTAGGGGTAACGGGGTGAGCGCCACTGCTTCAGGTGGGTAATGGAAGTAAGTGGGTTGAGATTTCCTGGTTTAGAGTAAGATTAGAGGCAGGTTTCTCCATTATTTTCCAAGTGTAAATAATGGTGTACTCCTCTCTCCTTCTTTCCAGCGAATATGAGTTTAATTCACGTAACCTTTCCCAGTAATTTAGGTCTTTCCACCCATTAATCTTGCCTGTGAAGCTTCTCTGAATCCCTTCTAGCTGACTAATGTCTTCTTTTTTATATGCGGATGTTAAGACCGAGCAGTATTCCAACTTGGATATGATCAGTGTTTTCATTAGAGGGATCATTATATTCCTATCCCTTCGTTTAAAGGTTCTCAGTATCTGCCCAGTTATTCTCTTTGCTCTGTTTACTGCTATCGTATTTTGTGTTTTAAATTTTGCATCATCAATCATTACAACTCTTAAGTCTTATGCTTTACAATTTCTCTGAATTTCCTGTCTATTCAGAGTATAGTATTTCTTAGATTTTAGGTCCCCCCCCCTTTTCCCGTATCTTAACAGTTGAAATTTCTCAGTGTTAAATTTCATATTGGTGTCTTCCGACTACTTGTAGATTCAGTTCATGTCTGTTTGTAGAGATCCTATATCCTCTGAGTTTCTTATTTTTATACTAATTTTTGTGTCATCGGTAAAAGATGTTACTGTGTTGTCCCTGGTAACGTCCTCATCTATGTCAGTTAGCATGATTATGAAAAGTAATGGAATTAATACTGTTCCTTGTGGTACTCTGCTTCTGATGAAGATATTCCTTGAACTGTTACGACTTGCCGCCGCTAACTAATGAAATTATATATCCATTTTCCTACTTTTCCTGTTATTCCCATATATTTCAGTTTATGTATTGTGATTCATTAGTCAAACTTGTCGAACGCCTTGGCAAAGTCTGTATATATTACGTCATAGTTTTCATTACTTTCAAGCGCATCCATAACGTTGTTGTAATGTTCCATTAGTTAGTTGTGGTAGGCATGATCTGCCTGACCGGAATCCATTTTGGATATCATTTAATTTTTTCTGAGTTTCCAAAACGTCATAAATTTTTTCTCTAACTATTCTTTCAAATATTTTAGTGAGATGAGATGCAAGCGACATTGGCCTATAGTTTTTGGCCTCGGATCGATCTCCTTTATAAGGGGTTCCCAAAAACCTTAGCCCCCCCATTTGCAGCTTACATGTTTACTTATATCGAAATAGTTTTTAGTGATTATAAAAATATATAAAATTCTTTATTTATTGCAGGTATTAAAATTACTCTAGCTGATAAAGTGATAATATAATGGCTTTTCAATTAATTGGTGATTCGGAGAGGCAACGTGTGATAGATCGCATACAAGCAATAACATTTCGGGAAGCTCGTGATGCTGGAGCCACCTTTATAACACGTTCATGGGTTGCAAAAAAGTTGCGAAGAAGTGAGGACTTTGTCAAAAGAAATTGGAATAAAACTTTGGATGACTGTGAAATGGATACAACCAAATCTGGGCGCCCAAATTTGCCACTCTCTCAAGAAACAAAGGACATCATTGAAAGCGGTACGCGTAAGCGGAAAAACAGCTGTGCTAAACTTTTTAGAGAGATCGAAGTGTTGAGAGGAAAGATCGTTAGTGGTGAGATCATTCGACTGTACCGTCATAGGCAAGGTTTAAAGCCTTGGCATGAACTTCCAAAGCCAAGAAAAACTCAACTTAACATCGATGACAGAATGTGGTTTGCCCATTATCTTGAAGATTGGGATGTGGATGATTTCATGCATTTAGCTGTGTCCGATGAATTTTTTGTTTACGTAACACGTCGGCCTAACTACCAAAATGATCGAGTGTGGGCCACAACACCAGATGAAATCGATGACAATGAACATTATCGCGAATTATTAAAAAGTCCAGACTGTGTTTGTGTGTTTGTTTTGTTCACTGCAAAGAAGCTCATGTGGGTGCTGAAGCCAAATGGTCAAAGTTGGGATGGACAGTATTTTCGTGATATTATTCTATCCCAGCATGTAATTCCTTTTCTAAGAAACCCAAACAATGTTATGGATGTCGATCAGGTCACACTTCTGCACGATAAGGCCCCCTGCTTTAAGGCATCAGCCACTCAACAGTTGTTGCGGAACCATGAGATCGATTTCTTTGGAAATGAAGAACTGCCAGGAAATTCTCCTGATCTGAACATCTGTGAACACATTGGATCAGTTATAAAGGACAAGGTTGAATGTCTCTTGTTTCAAGAACCTGCAGCATATCGATTTTCGAAGGATACAATGACGCAACACATTGAAACTGTTTTAGCAAATTTGTGTAACGATCAAGATCTATTCACGTCACTTTTGGCAAGCTACCCAAAGCGAATTCAGGCTGTCTTGGAAGCCAATGGCGGGAACACCAAGTTTTAATTGGGTCTCATTAAATGCAGGATTAAATTCTTTTTTGTAAGGTATGTTTAGTTTTAATGTACCTCTAATGGGCGGGGGGGCTAAGGTTTATTGGAGCCCCGTATATTGGAACTATGTTTGCCCTCTCCAGGATGCCCGGTATTTCTCCCGTGTCGAGTGATCGTCACCATGTCCAATACAGGGGCTCAGCGATTGCATTCTTGCAATTTTTGAGCAGTGTGGCATTCCATTTGTCCGGTCTTGCCTCCGAGTGTGCTTTTAGTTTCCCTGTAGTTTGTGTAATATCATCTGTTGTAAAGTCGAAGTCCATTATACTTTCCCCTTGTAGTTCTTCTTCAAAGAAAGTGTTTCTATCGCATATCAGTTTGTCAGTATTTGGAATACTGATAGATGATTCGTACTGAGCTCTTAATATTTCAGATACTTCTGTTAGACCATCAAATAAAGCATTGTCTTCATTTTTCAAAGGTCCAATAGTCGTGTGATTTTTCGACTTCCCGTTTGCAAAATTATAGAAGTACTTTGAATTAACCTTTATCGCTTCTATAGCGTCGTCTTCTTTTTCTGTATGCTTCTCAATTAGTTCCTGTATGACGCAATCGATACTCAGCAGTTTATCATTTAATATTTTTCTGATGTTGTTATCTTTGCAGTTACTTAATTTTGCAGTCACTCTTTTTCTCTTTCGGAACATTGACCTCTTTTGTCTCTCGAACCTGGTTCTCTTTCCTCTTTGTTGCATTTTTGGAACGTCTTTCCACAATTTTCATGTCTTCCCCTCTAAGGTCATTAACAGCTCTTCCGTTGTCTTGGCCTTGAAGATGTTTTTTCCAAACTATTGCTTCTATGCTAGATGCAACACCTTCCGAGTTTATAGCTTTGGAATGAAAATTAAAAATTTCGAATTTGCTTCTTTCAATAGTGCGTGTTCTTTCCTTTCCTGTTGCTTTTATATTGATTGTTATTTCAATAACGTTTTGATCAGATATTATAGTTGGGGATATTTCTATGTTATCAATTAGGTGGCTGTTGTTTGTGAATACTATATCTGAGCAGTTGTTTTTTGTTGTTTTCTGTTATTTCTTGTGTTAACATAAATTCATCGAAGAAATAATATGTAGGAATAATAACAGAGGCAGCGGAGTAAGCATTTATATAGACATCAATCATAAAAATAAGAGTATTGAGCAACTGACAGGCATAAATGATCATTCTGAAACCCTAGCAGTTAGGTTGTATATAAATAATATTTCCTATTCAATAGTAGGCATCTAACAACCACCAAATGGTAAATTGCCAACGTTTATTGCAAGCCTAGATACAACTTTAACTTCTAATTATATCAACAATAACGACATCATTGCGGGCGATTTAAACATCGATCTCGGTAAAATAAACTTCAATAATAATGCTAACTTCTGCAATCTCATTACCACAAATGGCTTTAATTTAACTATAACTAAGCCAACAAGACTACATAGTTACAGAGTACCATAGAAAACTCCAATTTATTAGACCACATCTGGGTGCAATCTTCCTTTGACTGTACGTCAGGTATACTCCTATTACACATACGGATCATCTACCCACATATACAATGCTAATTCGCCATTTACAAATACAGGAGAAAATAAAAAGTGACTATAGACCCTATACCTACTGTATAATAGTAAACTTAAACTTATCAGAGATATCAAGTTTTGACTGGTCGAGAATAACTGAAAGTAACTGTGAAATAGAAACAAAATTTCAAACATTTTGAAACACACTAATGGATATATATCTAATACTGATTTTCCAATAAAGTCGAAACTCGTGTAAAAATAATATATAACAACAGTGGATCACTTCAATCCTCACTGTTAGCATAAACCGTAACATTCTCTCCATGAACTATAAAAGATTATTTATCAATGAACAAATATATAAAAATTATTGTACCAGATTTTTAATTCACTCATAAAAACCGCAAAAGCGGACCATTATTGTTCTAAAATTACCGAATAAAAATCTAATCCTAAAGGATTATGGAATACTTTAAAGGTTTTAGTTAAGGCCAAAAAAGAAAAGACAAATCCTGTAAATTCGTTAACTCAGGATGGAATTTCCGACAGTGATCTCAAAGACATGGTCAATTTATTAAACAATTTGTTTTCGAAAGATTTACTATCTGATTTTCCAGAATCAGACAGTCACTACCAACAATATTTGCCACAACCAACACCAAATACTTTCTTCTTTCAACCAATTCTGCCAAACGAAACATCAGCTACATTGAAAAACTTAAAAAATAAAAGCGCTGATATCAGTTCAATTCCATTGAAAACTAATATCAAATGATATAGCAACCCCACTCACAAGGTTTATGAATGAGTCACTAGTACATGGTGTATCGCTTGATCACCTGAAGATAGCCAGGGTTTGTCCAGTATTCACATCAGGCAGCTCTGATTCTCCATCCAATTACCGCCCAATCTCTACCTCACCAACTTTGAGTAAAGTATTTGAAAGAATCGTATACAACTGACTAATCAAATTCTTAGCTAAATGCGACATCCTAGCAAAAACACAATTTGGGTTTAGAGAAGGCCACACTACAGAATACGCCATCAGCATGCTATTAGAAAATATCTATCAAAACCTAAACTACAAAAAACACAATCTTAGTTTTCCTTACTTGTCGAAAGCCTTTGATACGCTCTCACATGATATCTTACTAGATAAATTAAACACATATGGCAAAGGGGAAATATGCTAAATTGGTTTAAGTCACATCTCTCTAATTGTCACCAGTATGTTAAAGTAAATGGCATTTCACCAGAATATGCTGTATTGGAAAGTGGGGTTCCACAAAGATCTATCTTTGGACCCTTACTTTTATTGATGTATGTAAATTATTTTTATCGATCAACAACATTAGACTGTATTCAGTATGCAGATGATACAACATTCACTTCTACACACCACGATATCAACTACTTAATGAACAAAGTAAACAGACAATTAGATCATGTCTATAAATGGATGTGTGCAAATAAGCTGTTACTAAACTTGACAAAATCATCATATATGATTGTAACTAAAAAAAACGCGTCTAGGAGAATTTGTCTAAAACAATTCGTCTAAAATACAATTTGTCTAAATCAATTTGTCTAAAACAATTTGTCTAAAATAGTTTGTCTAAAATCAATTTGTCTAATAACAATTTGTCTAAAATACAATTTGTCTAAAAATAATTTGTCTAAAATACAATTTGTCTAAACAAACAATTTAATATAATATGGCATACAAATTGTTGCCTGATGTACAATGCTATTTATTACTTGCCACGCCCCATCTTAAAAGGTTACCTCTTGTGCGGAATAGTACATCGAAATAGTTTGTCTAAAATAGTTTGTCTAAGAATAATTTGTCTAAAAATAATTTGTCTAAAAATAATTTGTCTAAAATACAATTTGACTAATAACTGAAGATAACTAGAAATGCATTTGTCTGCTTGATAAATTTGGAGTGAGGATGAAAAGATTGAAAATGGGTTGATTTTATTTCATAATATACCTAACCTAACCTAACCTAACCTAACCGGGTTATGGGTTCCGGGATAACTGATTTCGATGTACTATTCCGCACAAGAGGTAACCTTTTAAGATGGGGCGTGGCAAGTAATAAATAGCATTGTACATCAGGTAACAATTTGTATGCCATATTATATTAAATTGTTTGTTTAGACAAATTGTATTTCAGACAAATTATTTTTAGACAAATTGTATTTTAGAGAAATTGTTATTAGACAAATTGATTTTAGACAAACTATTTTAGACAAATTGTTTTAGACAAATTGATTTAGACAAATTGTATTTTAGACGAATTGTTTTAGACAAACTCGCCTGATTCGAAAAAAAACTGCAATCGTGCACACACCATAATTGTAAACACTCCTCTTGCAAAAGAAAATGAAGTTAAAGTTATCGGCATCAAGTTAGATGAAAAATTGAATTTCAAAAGCCACACACAACATATCAAATAAAAAATATTGTAAATTTTTCTACATAATATTTAAACTAAAAAAAACAATTCCCCAAAATGCATTCCTCACAATGTATTACTTATTTATTCATCCACATTTACAGTATGGAATCACAGCATGGCGTAGTACAAAGAATTATATACGATATCCGCTAGAAGTAATACATAAAAAATGCTTATGAACTCTCTCAAACAATGATAACATACGATCTCATAGCTAAATGACCTCCATAAACTTACTGTCGGTATCAGTATGTACAAAAATGCTAATAATAGAAACTATACTTCGCCCATTCACAGGGCGATTACCCACCATCAGACCAACCATAATTATAATACAAGGCTTCCTAATGATTTCATACATAAACCAAATTGTTCCATGCAGTTTGCAGGAAATGCACTCTCCTACAAAGGGGCAAATATCTGGAACGCTACACCTATAAATATCAGGCAAGCACCATCGTTAATTTCGTTTCTCAACTCACGAAAGAAACACTTTATTAACTCCTATTAATGTATGTCTGTATATATGCATATATATATATATATATATATTGCAACTTGTAAATATTACAAAACAATGAAAATCACCTATTATACTGTATATGCAAAATTCAATCTTGAATTGGGTGTAATTACAAGCTATATAAATTATATATTAAAAGTTTCCATTATATTGCGCCAGTTATAATATGCCTCATTTATCTGTAACTCTGTATTTTGTAACTCTAAGAATGTATCACGATTTCTAATTTGTAATATTAGAAATGAATTATTATCGGTATTTCAACATGTTCTGTTTATCGTATTGTTTACCATTTTTCTTTTCTGTTATTTCTATTATCATACCATATTGTTTACCTCTTCCTTTTCTATTATTTCAACAATTATTTCAATTTTCATTTTTAATGACAGAGCTAACTAAATGCAACTTTATTTTATTTTCCACAAATTCTATTTACATTTCGTAGTTTCCTTCGTAAAAATAGAAATGAATCTCAAAGATTTTTGTCTGAAAAGCTGTCATGCTTCCCAACGGCATATTCCGATAAGAATACTGTTATTAAACTACTTGTCACTAAAATATAGAAAATTAAACGTTACTGACAACATTGTGTAAATCAATATGGATGTAATGTATATCGTATGTAATGTATTCTTTCTGAATAAAGATTATTATTATTATTATTATTATTATGATTATTAATCACTCTCAAATAACTTCCTTTAATTTACATTATCAAAGTCATTTCAAAACCAATCGGAAGATGATAAATATTAAGGTCAAGGAAAAGTAAGTTGTTGTCTTTTTCCACTTCACAATTAAATTTGATGTTGCCATGCTTCGAACTAAAGTAATTTAAAAATAAAGGAACATGATCAGGTGATCTGAAAATTAAAAATGTGTCGTCTACGTATTGTCAATAAAACAAAGGTTTAAAATGAGCGGGGCACTCGTTGAGCCAAAACTTTTTGTAGTAACAGAAAAAAGCGTTGCCCAACGTGGACCCTGAAGGGAAGCACATGGCAATACCATCAAAGTTTAAAAGCTTTGCTACCAAACAAAAACAAACATTTATTGCCAGCTTTAAAAGTTCCTTAAATTGTGAATCATTGAATCCAAGAACTCTCTCCGTATTTGAGAACAATACAATGTCAGTAGTTTTGGCAAAGGGGATGTTGGTAAACAGTGATTGGATGACAAAACTAGTATAATTGAAGTTGTTCAAGGAAATAATGGTTAATGCTGCAACAAAACTAAAAGATTCTTTTACAGAGAATTGATTTATGATAATCGGCGACAGGATAGGAACAAGAAATTTAGACAAATTATAGTTAAACGTGCCGAAGGCAGACAGTAGAGGGCGTACTGGACATCAATCCTTATGCACTTTCGGGAAACCATACAGGATAACTGGTTTTGAACCACTTACGTAAAGTTTGAAAAAGACAGTGTCACTGGTGACATTCAAACTTTTAAGTTTACAGAGAAATCTATTTATCTTATCCCCATACTTGAGAATTTTGCTAAACAAGTCATCTAGGATAGGAGCAAATAAACTTTTATTAACTGAATGAACTATTTATTAACATTGGTTGCATTACGATTTTGTTTGTCAATAAGAATTATACAGTGATTCAGTTTAACCCTTTCTTGCATTCGGGTGTCCCCTACAAGACGAAATAAATAAACTGGACGTTATGCAACAAAGGGTGAAATGCATACAGAGTGTGCAGGACTATATACGAGGGCCACTCAATATATTTTGCCCCATCTTTTTTTTCTTTCCAAGTTTCCTTGTAAGTTCTAGAAATTTTGTACACAAGTAGTTACATACCTTTTTTACAAGTTTTTATTTTTCCACATAGTCTCCATCCTTTTCTACACTTTCCTCCACCTCGAAACAAGGGCCTTTATTCCTTGCCGGTAAAAGTCCGCTGGGTTCCGCTGGAGCCACCTCTTAACCTCCTCAACAACCTCATCGTCACTCTGAAGCTTTCTTCCACGAATAGCATCCTTCATTGGCCCAAACAAATGGAAGTCTGAAGAAGCCAGATCCGGGCTGTATGGAGGGTGGGGTGACACAGTCAAGCGCATTTTTGTGATGACCTCTCTTGTTTGCAAATTGTTGTGTGGTCTTGCGTTATCGCGCAAAAGAAGGACGTCTTTCAGTTTTCTCTCCGGTCGAACTCGCTTTATACGTCTCTGGAGTCTCTGTACGGTAGCAGTAATATGCCTCCGAGTTGAATGTTTGTTCTTTCTTCATAATATCCAACAGAATCACCCCTTTCATGTCCCAGAAGATGGTAGCCATAACCTTTTGTGCAGAGGGAGTCATTTTTAACTTTTTCTTGCGAAGGGAGTCTGCATGATGCCACTCCATGGATTGGCGTTTTGTTTCAGGTTCAAAGTGGTGTACCCAAGTCTCATCCCCATTCACAATTCGTGAAAGGAAGTCATCCCCTTCTGTCTCGTATCGAACCAACGACTCAGAAGCAATTTCTTTTCTTTGGGCTTTGTGATCTTGAGTCAGTTGGCGAGGAACAAACCTGAACACACTTTTGAGTATTCCAGTTGCTGAATTATCGTATTCACACTTCCTTCACTGATTCCTAGCTCCAGTGATAGCTCCTTGTATGTGACACGCCGATTTGATCGAATGATGCTGTTAATACGTTGCACAGTGTGAGATATTACAGCTGATGCGGTCGACCGCTGCGTGGCTCATCATCGAGGCTGGCTCTCCCTCTCTCCGATGATCTCACACGTTTAGACCAACGTCCAACTGTGCTTCGATCAACAACAGCATCTCCGTAAACGTTTCGTAGACGTTTGTGAATATTTCCAACTGTTTCCTTCTGTGCGGTTAAGAACTCGATAACAGCTCTCTGTTTACGACGCACATCACTGTCAGACGCCATTTTCGAAACTGCGTTAACCATCGGTTTTATACAAGGGCGTTTAAAAGCGGTTTTATAGAAGGAGGGAGAGGTTCAAACTGGAAAAATCCGGTTATGTAAAGGGCAGAAAGTTCAAACTTAAGGCCCCATGTCAGCCCCATGGCCTATTATTTTGCTAAGAAAAAAGGGTGGGAAAAATATATTGAATGCCCCTAGTACAATAAAAATATATAATTTTCAACTCTATTCTCTATTCCTATATGCAACATGCAAGAGAGAGAGAGAGAGAGAGAGAGAGAGAGAGAGAGAGAGAGAGAGAGAGAGAGAGAGAGAGAGAGAGAGAGTAATTCCATTTTTAACTTCAAATCTATTACGACACGAAATGAAAACTTAAAAATACAAAAAAATTTTAAGAGAAAAATGATTTTTTAATTTCGGTACCGCGAAACCTTTTCAACTACTTTAATTTTGATTCGCCAAAAAATATTCATATTTGATTTCTGTTCTTTTCCACTTTTCAGGGAATTAAAACAAACCAATCACGCGATTTTTTAATTATGATTCAGTCAGTATGCTGTCCTTTTAATGTTTCAGATTCTTTGTCCAAGTTTAATAAAATCACTTGGCGTGAGCCAGAATAAAATCAGTAAAGTGGATGGTGGGCATTAAAGGGATATACTATTCGTTTCCTGATTTTTTTATACTTCTTGGACATTTAAATATTTCATTTCCTTTTAAATTATTTCAATTAAATTATTTTAATATATATATATATATATATATATATATAGCATAGTGCATAGCGGTATTTCTTTTTAAAAAAGTAAAAAGTGCATAGCGGTATTTCTTTTTAAAAAAGTAAAAATCGCGGCGTATACCAAAAAAGTGAATAAAATCAAAGTGAATTAATATATACAGCATTTGTTTTTGTTATTTTTCCGAGTCTCTTTGTGAGGAAAGTTTTGTTTTTTGAAGTGCCCGCAAATATCCCCCCATTATCCCCCGCAGCCACGGTCGAGAGGACCAATCAGTGAGAAGTATACAGCGTGCCACATCCCCTACCCTGGAGTAACGGAAAATTCTTTCCCTCACACAGCTTGAGTCATCCCCCACCCAATACCTCCCATAATACCCCCTTTTTGAGTCACTTCACCAACATGGAAATTAATGCATACATGCAACTCTGTGGAATCTGTAAACTGCAACAGCTGAGACAGAGGCGATCAGGTGCGATTTTTGTCAGCTACTTTTTGATTTTAAATGCCTAGAATGGGGAGATGAAAAAATCTCCCTTATAACGAACGCAAAGCAGTTTAATGGAATAAAATTTTTCTGCGAGAACTGCTTGACCGAATTAAACTCTTTTACGGTATTTAAAGCAGAAAGAGACTACGAGAAGAGAATGAAAGAGGAAAGTGGAAACAAAGAACAGTGGAAAACGGAAGAAACGGAGAAAGGCGAAATAGAAAGAATTCAAATACCGTCACAAAATGAGGCCGAAAACACACAGGCGACAAAGAGTGTAAAGACAACACACAGCATAAGGGCAACGAAGGACACAAACACAACTAGCACAAATAGCACAAATAGGACAAGACAAGAGGGCAGTCAAGTAAACGAAGTAAAACTGTCCCCCAATAAGGAGCAAAAAACAAAAGCCAAGAGTAAATATGGGGAAGGAATTATATGCAGGTATTATATAAAAGAAAATTGCAGATTTAAAAGAGGACAATGTATATATGAACATCCCCCAATATGCAATTTCTTCTATAATAATGGTCGTTGTAAATTTGGAGACGGATGTAAATTCTACCACCCGGACATTTGCAGAACTTACGCAAAATACGGAACCTGCAAATTCGGGAATAAATGCTACTATCAACATCTCCCGACGGACTCAACGAACAAAGGAAAAAGTTTAAATGACAATAGGAATAAAAATAACAATAGGAACAAATAGGAAAACAATAGGAACACAATAAGCGAACAAGAAAATTTTTTCAACATCTCAGACACCTTACGAATGCTAAATGTCATCCACATGCAGTTGACACAGCTGGAAACCCCCGAGCCAAATCGCTACCGGGCAAGAAGCTACCAATACAAGTAGGAGGAAACGGATCTCTTTCGGAGGATCATAGAGCAACGAATCAAGCGATATCGAAGGAAAACGAACTTGAAATGCACAAGGGGCAACGAAAAACAGAGAACATAAAAATTGTCCTGGCTAATATTCAAGGAATAAGACCAAACCAATCACTCAATAAGGTTTCGTACCTGAAAGGATTTATGGACGAAACAAGGGCGGACATCGCATGCCTCACAGAAACTCATCTTAAAGATTGCCAAGGAAATTGTGAAAACTGCGAACATTGTATTGATAAGAAAGAGATAAATATAGAGGGCTTCAACTTACTAAGAGCGGATAGAACGACGAGACGGAAAGGTGGCTGTGCTATATATGTACAGGAAGGTCATATGACAGAGACGATAATAAGTAAATCAAACAGCTATGTGGAACTCCTAGCAGTGAAAATAGAAAAACTAAACTTGATAGTAATAGTCATCTATAGACCTCCAAGCACCCCAACCGAAAAATTCTCGGAGGCCATTGATGACATTAGAAAGCTAATAAAGGCCATAAACCCTCCATCCCCCAATATAATGATCTGCGGAGACTTTAACTTCCCATTTATAAAATACAAAAAGGTGAATAGGAATATATATATTCACCAGGACAAGGGGGGCACAAGAGAAGATCAGGAACAAGCAAAAATGTTGATGGCTCTCACAAACGAGTTTATGCTGACACAGGAGATAACAGAAAATACCAGAAAAAATAACTGCCTGGATCTGGTATTCACGAATAACACGAACTTGATTGCTGATATAAAAATAACCCCAACCATTATCTCAGACCACAACTTAATCGAGATATCAACAAATATGATGGCAGCATTAGAAGACAATACACATATTGTGGAAAGAAGTAAATTCGGGGCCTTTAACTTAAACTCGAAGACTATAAATTGGGAAGCAATCAGATCGCACATGGCCCAAATAGAATGGAGAACAATTTTCGAGAATAAAACAACTGAAGAAATGCTAACAACTTTGGAGGAAAAAACGCTGAGAATTTTAGAAAAATATGCTCCGAAATCACAGCCAAAAGGAAAGAGGAGCTGGCTAGAAAGGCAAAAGAGAAGACTATTCCGCAAAAGAAAGAGAGTGGAGGCGAAGTTAGGAAACTGCGGAGATAATGGCAGGAAAATAAAAGAAAAACTGGAGGGTATCGATAGGGAAATACAAGCCCTGATTAAGGACCATACAGAGAGGGAAGAGGAAAAGGGGTAGAAGCAATAAAGGAAAATCCAAAATACTTCTATAGCTATGCAAAAAGGAAAACAAAAACGCGCGCCGCTATTGGGCCCTTAAGGACGGGAAATAATGAACTAACCGACGATCCAAAAGAAATATCTGATACATTGAGAGCTCAATATGAATCAGTTTTCAGTACCCCAAAAAGTGACAAAGCGATACCTGACATAAATGCATTCTTTGAAGAGGAATTGCAAGGAGAGTATATAACAGACTTTGAGTTTACACCAGAAGATGTAGCGAGAGCTATAGAACAAATGAAACTACATTCAGCTGCAGGTCCGGACAATTGGAACGCATTATTGATTAAAAACTGTAAAAATGAAATAGCTACACCTTTATACTGGATATGGAGAAGATCCCTAGACACTGGGGAAATACCGAGCATCTTGAAAAGAGCAAACATTGTCCCTATATATAAAGGGGGACAGATCTCAAGCAAAGAACTATAGACCAGTGTCATTGACGTCCCACCTCACCAAAGTATTTGAAAGAATAGTTAGAGAGAAAATTTATGATTTCCTGGAGACACGGGAAAGATTCAACGAAAATCAGCATGGATTCCGATCAGGTAGATCATGCCTATCACAACTAATAGAGCACTACAACAATATCCTAGATGCATTGGAAGGCAATGACAACTACGATTATATACACAGATTTTGCTAAAGCTTTCGATAAATGTGACCATGGTATAATAGGACATAAAATTAAAGACATGGGAATAACAGGCAAAGTGGGAAAATGGATCTACAACTTCCTTAGTGATCGTCTGCAGGTCGTCAAAATTCAAGGTATATCATCATCAGAATCGGAAGTACGCAGCTCAGTACCACAAGGGACAGTACTGGCCCCACTCCTGTTCATTATCATGCTAACAGACATAGACAGCGGAGTAAACAGCAATAGTATAGTAACATCCTTTGCAGACGATACAAAGATCAGCAGAAAAATCAGCGATGTACATGACGTGGAGGCCTTGCAGAGGGACACGAACAAAATATACAAATGGTCAGAAGACAAAACATGTCATTCAACGCCGAGAAATTTCACTCTTGAGATATGGTAGAAAAGAAGAACTTAAACAGACTGCATATTATGCTCCAGATAGACAGGAAATTCAGAGAAGCATGAAAGCGATTGATCTCGGGATAATAATGACAGATGATGCGAAATTCGAAACACAAAATCAGATAGCGATAAATAAAGCAAAAAGAGTCGCCGGACAGGTTCTAAGAACGTTCAAGAGAAGGGACAGGACAGTAATGATTCCCCTGCTAAAAACACTGATTATACCAAAACTTGAATACTGCTCAGTTTTGACGTCCCCATATAAAAAGGAAGAAACTAATAAACTAGAAGAAACGCAAAGGCATTTCACAGCCAAGATTGATGGCTGCAAAGAACTCAACTACTGGGAAAGACTACGTAAACTAAATCTGTACTCACTGGAAAGAAGAAGAGAGAGGTACATCATAATCTACATATGGAAAATGATCGAAAAACTGGTACCAAACCTAAAACTAAACCCAATTACCATTCAAACAACACTGGAAAATAGGAAAGGCAGAATGTGTAGTGTTCCCAAATTAAAAGCACGACAAGGGACCTCCTCAACCCTGAAGGAAAATAGCTTGGTTGTCAGGGGGCCAAGACTTTTCAACCAGCTTCCTAAGGACCTCAGAAACGTAACGGGGGTCAAAGTTGAAGTCTTCAAGAAAAGACTGGATGCCTGGCTCAGGACAGTACCAGATGAGCCGGGCGTGCCTGGCTATGTACGGTGGAGAGCGCAAGAAAGTAACTCGCTCCTCCACCAGGCCAGACCTAGAGGCGGGGCCACCAGCTTGACCTCCGTGTGAAGAGAGACCAACACACGAAACAACATAAGGTTCATAAGGTAAGGTGTATATATATATATATATGTAAAGAACGTCGTTTGTGTAGAAGAGCGTCTGCACAAGATGAGGAGAGAGAACGAGCAAATGAAAAATGAGACACCTCCAGGGAATCGAACCCTGGATCATCCAATTGCCAGTCAGATAGGCTAACCACTACACCAACGTCCCCAATCAGTCAGAACTCGTAATTCTCCTACATACGTGCAGATGCTCTTCTACACAAGCGTCGTTCTTTACATTAATTATACTCTGTGTTGTTTACAGTTAAAATGTATATATGTACGACATGAGGCGGTGCCCCCTCAGGGCATTCGATTCCGCTCGTATGTAGGAGAATTACGAGTTTTGACTGATTGGGGACGTTGGTGTAGTGGTTAGCCTATCTGACCGGCAATTGGATGATCCTGGGTTCGATTCTTGGGAGGTGCCTCATTTTTCATTTGCTCGTTCTCTCTCCTCATCTTGTGCGGACGCTCTTCTACACAAGCGTCGTTCTTTACATTAATTATACTGTGTGTTTTTTGCAGTTAAAATGCAAATATATATATATATATATATATATATATATATATATATATATATATATATGGTAATGAACTCAGAATGGTACCCTGAGTTTTTTTGTGATACACACAGACCGTGCATGGAACAAAGAACTCTTTTGGGAAAATTAAATCCACTATAGTCCAAATAAGTAATCGTAAATGACAAACACTAAAGTTTTTCATTTTCTTGATGTTAGCCGGACGTGGGCAACGGGTCACTCGCAAAGAGGCCCCAAAAATATATAGCTCCCCTCACCAGCCCCCGGATCGAGACCCGGTGACGGCAGGCGTCGAGCAGCAAAACCCAGCTGTTCATCTTTCCACACAATAAAAATTGGTTGGTAGATAAATGGATAGGCCTTGGTAGCCTCGTGGTTAAAACTCTGGGCTACTGGTGGGGCGTGGTTCGGATTTCACGTTAAACTGTAGGTCTAATGTGGGGTGACAAGCTAGACCTTCGTCAGAATGAACAAGTCCGGACCAAGCTAAACTAAGGTTAAACCAAGGTTATTATGCAGGAAGGAGGGACCAAGGGCGAACGCCCGCAAAAGTCCCCTCCCAACCATAGAAGAAGGAGAGATCCGAAATCAAGGTCTAAACAGGGTCATAGACAGGGGTAAATATCATAGACAGGGGTAAAGATAGAGAAGGTTGTTCCAGAGTTGACCGGTTGAGTAGATGAAAGACTGAGGATACCAATTAACCCTTGCGTTAGGGAGTTGGACAGAAAAGGGATGAGAATATGTCGAAAGTTGGGTACTGCAAGCTCTCGTTAAAGGAGGAGGCATGTAGTTAGAAAGTTCAGAAGAACAGTGACCGTTATAATAGCGACAGTAAAGAGAGAGTGAGGCAACACTGTGGAGAAGAGAAAGGAATTAAAGACAGCCACTAAGAGGCGGGCAATTGATGTACCGGTCAGGTAGAGCTGTGTCGGTTGAGCCACCCAACACATGAGAAGCATATTCCAGACAAGGTCGGACAAGACCCCTGTACAGAGACAGCAACTGAGTTGGGGTGAAGAAACTGAGGAGCCAGTACTGCACACTTCACCTTCTTGAAGATGTTAAAATAAAAAGAGCGAGTTTTATTGATCTTTCCAGGAAAAATCGTAAGGAAAGGAACACCAAGAATGTTAATAAAAGATGAAGGACTAAGTTAGTTGTGTATTGTTTAATATATATATATAATATATATATATATATATATATATATAAAATTATATATATGTGTGTGTGTGTGTGTGTGTGTTTTGCATGAGCAAAATCAAATTCTATAATGTCGATGTTCGACTTTATGCAAGTATATGGATTTCAGATTTTCAATGAAAATAACTGACTTAACCTAACCAGACTAACTAAACATAACCAGACCTAACTTAACCTAGCGTAGCCAAACCAAGCATAATGTAACCTAACCCAGATGAACCTAACCTGACCTAGTTTAAACTAACTTTTTTAGTATTCATATTAATGTCGGGATTGTGCAGATCAACTTTGTTCCGCTACCCGATATATATATACTGTATATATACAAACTATCTCGAGAAAGTAACAAATGAATAATATTTATGATGAAAATAACCACGACGGAAAATAAAACACGAAATACTGTAGTGCTCAGGAACACTGAGGATTAGGGTGTGTCAATTTTAGGGAGCAAAGTGAAATCTTTACATTTCCAAAGACTACTAGTGACCAAATGATGTAGTTTTATGTGCTAAATCGAAATATGGCTTTAAAATCCAGATTTGACCACTCCTAGCTACTTATATTTGAAGTTGAAGTTTACAAAAAATCAGCAATTTTTGCAAGTATTTTTTTTATTATATATAACTACATTTTGCATACATTACATACAATTAAAGACATTTTGATTGCATTTCTATATTAAAAATTAGAAATATAGATGGGTTTCTTGAACTTTGCCAAGGATGCCATGTCTGCCTTGCTCTTGTTCCTGGACATGAGCTTCCTACTGGCCACCTGGCCACTGATGTACGTCTCCCTCTTCTCTTGTGAGTAAACATGTGCTGCTTCAGTTGTCATCCTTACACACCTCTCTACTGGCTGTGCGTGTGAGGGCCATGCAGGAACTTCCATTGGTCTATCCAGAAACTCTTTGATTGTAGCAGTGGTGAGGGAGCAGGTCAGAGGAGGCTCAGTCACGCCAGAGTTCCAGTCAATAAGCTCCGAGAGTTTGGTGGCATCTGGGTTGATGTCAGGAGTCTTCCTGGGTCTGACACTGCAGTCTCCTACCTGTGTGTCCTCATCTCCTTCACCTCTGATTTCCAGTATCCTCTTCACTGCCTCCCTCCTCTCCTCTTCCACCTCACTGCACAGCATGGGCTGGAGCACAGCCTCAGAGTGTGCATACCAAGCTGATCTCTTCACTGTAGGCATCACTATTCCTATCACCTCCTTCTTCTGACTTCTGAGCAGCTCCAGCTGGTACAGTACATGCCTGGGACCCTCCATCCAGCTGTGATTTAACTTGATGTTGAACCAGTTTGGCATGTAGACTCCCACTATGAATTCCAATTCCACAATTATCCTCAGCTTCTTCAGGTTCCTATCCTTCAGCCCATGTTTGGAAATCCACAATCTGCAGAACCTTAGAGCCGTGGTGACCCACCTACTGTGACAGACTGGCCCAATCTCCAGGAGAGCTAGACTCTGAGGTACCTTTCCCAATCTGATGGTAGTGATGATTCTGTAGCCATATGATTGGTCTATGCTGAGGTCCTTGACTACCTCCTGACTGAGATGAGGTAGAGGAGGACCAACAGTGATCTTCGTGAAGTTTGGGTTGATCTCCAGTTCAGTGGCAGTGACTAACATCTTCCCTAGGGGCCCAGACCACTTGTTGTTGCTCAATGTCTTGCCATCCAGTGCAGTCACCAGGTGTCTGAGACTCAGCTCCCCAGTGCATGGGCGCCCGCAGGATTTTTTCCAAGGGGGGGCAAAATTTAATGTATTAATAGGTAGGGACCGGAGCAAGCAAAAAACTTTTGACCCCTTAGGAACCAGCAGGTTAATTCTAAGCAAGTTTAGTGTTGCATTTTCTGTAATGGAAAATGCAAATATATATTGTATATACATACAATGCACATGATAACAATCATTTATTTTATTTATAACAGAAACATGATAGAATGAAGAAAAAAGCACACTGAAGTAAATGTTGTACCTAATTTGAAAACGGTGTTTCGAGCATCACCTACACTACTCATTTGAATAGGAATTGTAGTCGTCTGCGGTCACTACCAAAATTATGAACAACCTTTTCCATAAAATCAGTTTTGTTGGAGTTGATTTTCTCCCGGTGTACACTGAGCATACATAACCCAGAGAGTCGCTCATCAGACATAGTAGACCTCAGCCATGTTTTAACTCGCCGAAGTGTACTGAAGGATCTTTCGACTGTGCATGTGTAAGGATCAAAAACAATGGCTGCCACGCAGCCAGGGGGGGACTTCTGAACAAATAAAAAGGTAGCAACCTTTTATTATGCACACAAATAAAAATTTTCACCCTTTAGGAGGCAGTTGGATACTTTTCAGCAAGTTTAGGATATAAATATTTTCTTAGAAAATATTTAATATATTTTCTTGGCATTTCCAGGGGGAGGCAAGCGCCCCCCCTTGCCCCTACCTGCGGGCGCCCATGCCCCAGTGTGCAAGTCACAGACAATCCACAGTGCCTTCACTTTAGCCCTGATCCTGACCTCAGTGTTGATTACAGGTCCTGTGAATAGAGCGTTGGCCTTTCTCCACTGAGCCAGTAGCCCTGGAACAATGCCGTTGTTAATCAGGTCATTAACTGGGTAATTCCTCCTGGCTTCCTCACTCATCTCTCTCCTCAACAAACCATACCTCAGCAGATCTCTGGCTGTGGGCAGCTCAGCAGGGGGAAGTTCCCTCCCAGTCCCCACCAAATGACTTAGGTGACAACTTGATTTGCTTCGGGTTCTGATTTTTTTCTGACTCAATTGACTCATCCTGTGAACCTGTGAACAAAAGAAATGTCATTGAAATTTGGATAGGCCTACTGATTATGATTACATAAAATTAAGTTAATTGAAATTCTTAATAATATCTTCCTATAAGCTCGGATAAAAGGTTATGTTGTTATAGGTACAAGACTTAATTATTCAAAGTAATGACAATTTCATATATCTATCATATCAAAATATACAGAAAGTTTGGGTCACACATAACATTTCGAATAATTTGAATTACACAATATCTACATTACGAAGCAATCAAAATTGTCAAAAAGGAGGGAAAACACATGCATTCACAATCAAAACTCCAGCATCTGTGACTATGTGAAACTTAGAAACCATACTGCACACCAAAAATAACCAAAGTTGACCACACATATCAATGGCACATTGATATACGATGCTACAGTCATATTTAGGTTATATTTCAAACCTTTATGGTCAAATATAAGTACGTAAATGGCGTTTTTAAACAACACTAAAGATATTTCTAAGTTTGCTAGATAATATGACATCATTTGAGCATTAGTAGTTTTTGAATTGTTGACTTTACTAAAATTGACACACCCTACTGAGGAATGAGGATGTCATTAGACGAAAGCGCTTGAACACTATTTCGTGTTTTAATTTTCCTTCGTGGTTATTTTCATTATTTATACGACGTTCAATACGAAAGTAATGCCTTATTTTTCAGTTTATATTTACTTTATATATATAATATATATATATATATTATATATATATATATATTTTAAATACTGTATATATTTATTTACTATAATTTTTACTTTATATTTGTCACTTGGTACGCATATTCCCTGTAATTTTCGTTGTAAGTGGAATTATATTTAGTAAGAAATAAAATAAGAGGCATCACTTAAGTATCGCCCCTCGTGTATATAACCATTGGTTAGCTTCCGCCCGAATTGTTCATTCCGACGAAGGTCAAGGTTTTTACTCCAACTCCACCTTAGACCTACAGTTTAACGTGGAATCCGAACCACGCCCCACCAGCAGCCCAGCGTCTTAACCACTAGGCCACCCAGGGTATCCATTTATCTACCAACCACTTTCTTTATTGTGTTGAAGGATGAACAGCTGGGGTTTGCTGCGCGCCAGCTGCCGTCAGCGGATCTCGAACACGGGGATTCGTAGTCAGCGATGCATATATATATATATATATATATATATATATATACACACACACACACACACACACAGTGTGTGTATATATATATATATAGCTTTCAATATCCATTGGTGTTGGCTGCCTAACACTGGCTGAGTGATTGGAGTTAATCTCTTTGGCGTCTGAACAGCGGGGGTCATTGGCGCCTGGTTGACTCTAATACAGATGGGAAACGAAAGAGAAGTAATTCGAGTGTAGCGTATTTAAACTTTCTTTCATAAATTTCATAAACTACATGGTGTATATACACCAAAATTAGGGTGAGTTTACGACTCAAAACGGAACATTTTTATGTCTATTTTTCTCAAGGCTTTTTCTACTTTAACTCATGTACTCAACTAAAAGTACTTATTTTAGACCATGTGGCTACATCGCTTCCCGGAAGATCGGCGAAGCTAAGCTACATTCATTCTGGGTAGTAGTTAGATAGGTGCCCGTTATCTGCGTTCATATGATGTAGAGACAGACCAGTTGTTCGGATTCCACGTAAAACTGTTGGTTCCCCCCTGTCATAATACTCGTCACAGATATTAAAAAATAATTATATATATATATATATACCTCTTCCTCTTTTTAACCTCTTTGAAGTTCCGTGTGTTGGTATCTCTTCACACGAAAGTCAAGCTAGTGGCTTCGTCTCTAGGCCTGGCTTGGTGGAGGAGTGAATTGCTTTCTTGCTCTCTCCATCGCACATAGACAGGTACACACGGCTCATCTGGTACCGTCCTGAGCCAGGCATCTAGACTTCTTTTAAAGATTTCAACTTTGACCCCTGTAACGTTTCTGAGGTCCTATGGAAGCTGGTTAAAAAGTCTTGGCCCCATGACAACCAAGCTATTTTCCTTCAGTGTTGAGGAGGTCCCTTGTCGGGCCTTTAATTTGAGAACACTACATATTCTGTCTTTCCTATTTTCCAGCGTTGTTTGGATGGTAATTGGGTTTAGTTTTAGGTTTGGTACCAGTTTTTCGATCATTTTCCATATGTAGATTATGGTGTACCTCTCCCTTCTTTCCAGGGAGTACAGGTTTAGTTTACGTAGTCTTTCCCACTAGTTGAGTTCTTTGCAGCGATCACTCTTGGCTGCGAAATGGCTCTGAGTTTCTTCTTGTTTATTAGTTTTTTCCTTTTTATATGGGGACGCCAAGACCGAGCAGTATTCAAGTTTTGGTATGATCATTGTTTTCAGCATAAAAATCATTACTGTCTTGTCCCTTCTTTTGAGCGTTATTAGTACCTGATCCGCGACTCATTTTCCTTTGTTTATCGCTATCTGATTTTGTGTTTCGAATTTCTCATCACTGGTCATTATTACCCCGAAATCGATCGCTTTCGTGTTTCTCTGAATTTCCTGTCTATCTGGAGCATAATATGCAGTCTAAGTTCTTCATTTCTATCATATCTGAAGAGCTGAAACTTCTCGGTGTTGAATGTCATGTTGTTGTCTTCTGACCATTTGTATATTTTGTTCGTGTTCCTCTGCAAACCCTCCACCTCATTTGCATCGCTGATTTTTCTGCTGATCTTTGTATCGCCTGCAAAGGATGTTACAATACTGTTGCTGTTTACTTCACTGTCTATGTCTGTTAGCATGATAATGAATATATATATATATATATATATATATATAAAAATTAAAACCTAAACCCGTAAAAGTAGGCTTCCGGTATGTAGAAGTTAATTAATTAGAATGCCTACCAACTAAATTTTTCTGTTTTTCCCCTTGACCCTGTCTCCTTTTCGCCTCAGTTGTTTGTGGATGTCAAGTGAGCATGGTATGTTTCGTGCACTTTTGCGTTTTTTCATTTAACTTTTTATTAGTGAAGTTTTTAACTAATTTGTTTGAATGTTTTTAGTTTTAAAGTTTTACTTTTATCATGTGTTATTTGTCATGTATATAATTTTTAATTTTTGTTTTTGGCTTATGCTTGTTTTACGCTTTTTAATTTTTATTCTTTAAGTGGTTTTATTCTGTGCTATGAATTAGTTTGTTTTTGACATTCGTATATTTTTTTTTTTGTCATGCATTAATTTTAGCTTTTTATTTATTAGGCCTTGAAAATGGGTAGAGTTGCCCGAAACGTCGGCTGCAGCCAAATATAATGACTTTCTTGCTCTACGTCTTCGTTTTTATCCTAAATGTAAAATTACGTCTCCTTAGGAGGGATCCTATTTCATATGTATCTACGCGTTATGGACTAGAGGGTTTGAGACTCCACCGTAAACTTGAAAAGTCTGTCAGAAAATTCAAGAAGATTGATTGGACCTTGAATTTTTAGAAATCTGCCGGAATAGTGGCGTCTTTCCTAATTTTATTTATTACAAACTGTATCGTAATTCACTCTATTCTTCAGAGTTTTATAGGTCATCATTGGTATATTATCTTAACAATGAAATTAATTACAAATTTAAGCTTAAGCATGATATTTCGAACAAGATTTGTGCTCTTAAAAGCCAGTTGAAGGCCTTGGTCTCTTTTTGTGATTATGCGTGCATAGTGTCTAATATTCATGTTTCCTCCCTTTCATATGTACGTTCTATTTCCCGGATTCATGACCGCAAGCTTTTTAGGTTAAACCTATCTCGCCCTTATTTTCTAGATCCTGGTCAGGTCATTAGGAATTTATCTGACTATACCCTGTCAAAGCGTGAAGGTTTTCTCTTGTCTCTTGGCCTTAAGTTCAAGTTTCCCAACTTGCGTTTTAAACCTGCTGACTTTTATTTTTATTTTGAAAGGATAGCCCATGATCTGAAGGTTCTTCCAACCGTTGATGCTAATGATTTTGGTAAGGTTAGACAACATATTTCCCAATTGTCCCATGAATTGTTTTTTAAAATTAAAGATTTTAAGTTTTCTACAATTTTTCAGCATAGGGAGGACCGTGAAATTTTAAAAAGCTTGGGTGTAAATGAATCTATTGTTATTACTAAACCAGATAAGGGTACCGGTGTTGTGGTTATGAATAAAACTGATTATATTAAAAAAATGCTTGATATTCTTTCCGATTCATTAAAATTTGTTAAGGTAGATGAACAGGTTTCTAAAATTATTCAGCGATTGGAAGACAAGGTTAACCGTGTTTTGCTTAAGCTTAAACATGATTGTGTTATTAACTCCTCCACTTATGATGAATTGTACGTTTCAGGCTCTTATTTGGGCCTTATATATGGTCTGCCTAAGGTTCATAAAGTCGGTGTTCCATTGCGCCCAATTTTAGCGTCTTATCCTTTGGCTAATTACAAACTTGCCAAATTTCTTGTCCCACTGTTATCATCATTTACTGTGAACTTGTACAGTGTTAAGGATAGTTTTTCTTTTGTGTCGGAAATTAAGAAGTTTAATATGAATTCTTTGTTTATGACAAGTTTTGATGTATCTTCCCTCTTTACAAATGTCCCCTTGGATGAGACCATTACAATTATTTTAAATAAAGCTTTTCCACAGCCGGACTCACTTTTTCACGGCTTTGGCAGAGCACAGTTTGAGCAGCTTCTGAATTTGGCTGTCAAGGATAACTTTTTTAGTTTTCAAGGGGTAGTTTACCGTCAGTTGGATGGAGTGGGGATGGGGAGCCCCTTGGGTCCCGTTTTTGCGAATATTTTCATGTCTCATCTTGAGGAAAGGGCCTTCTGTGAGTGCCCCCCTCACCTTAAGCAGAATTTGTGCAGACGTTATGTTGATGACACGTTTGCTTTATTCCAAACGGATAATCAATCAGTTCAGTTTTTAAATTTTTTGAACACACTTCATAAGAACATTATAAGTTATTTACGCAGGAAAAGGAAGTTCAAGGTTCTATTCCTTTCCTTGATGTTTTGGTTTCCAAATCAGGCTCAACTGTTTTAACTTCTATATATATATAATATATATATATATATATATATATATTAGGTATATACGTATATATACGAGGGTAATTCAATAAGTATCCGCACTTTTTATTTTCAGGTTTCCAGGTTTCATCTCCAGTGATAATGCGCTCCAAAAAATTTTCACCTTCGTTATGATACCGCGCCAAAAGACGAGAGCAGACGTCCATACCTGGATTCATCACTATGAACCAGAAAGCAAACGACAGAGCATGCAATGGAAGCATCCAACATCTCCCGTTGCAAGGAGGTTCAAAGCGCAGCTGTCAGCAGGTAAAGTTATGCTAATGTCCCGTAGTGTAAATCCTTACGGTACAAAAGAGTTCGTCTCCGACGAATTGTATTCTAAACCTTGAACCCAAAATTCCTTTGTTCTGATATCACAGAGTGTGCATTCTTTCATGCGCGGAGAAATCCAATGTAATCCGTATAAATCCACATAAATCCCATTAATCCGTATAAATCCACATAAATCCCATTAATCCGTATAAATCCGTATAAATCCCAGTAATCCAAATCTAAATTGTTAGATGCGAGGTGCATATGAAAATATGCACATCGCATGAATTCTTCGATCCCTCCGCGTCTCTATTATTGTCAGCATCACGTGATGCAAGGCAAGCGTCTATAAACATCTCAGTTTTTATATTTTTTATTATTAAATTTTCCTAAAAAACCTGATCTATTCCCATAGATAAAGCATAATTGTGTCAACCTATAGCCCACCAGATTTCCCCTAGCTCGACCTACTCGCATACCAAATTTCAGCTCTTCCTAACCCCTATTTCTCTTTTCCAAAGAATCACGCAAAAGTGATTCTCTCGATTATGAAATTCATTTGCGCCCTGTAAATTCCTTCCAAATCAGTTCCCTTTTGTATAGGTTCGACCCTCCTTCCAGGCCGCCCCCCTGGCGCCTCTCGATCCTACAATTATGCTTTACTATCAAAAGAAAAATGTAAATTCCGCGAAACCTATTTCGATCATGATTGGTTCGCCCCCGGAACTCTCCCGAAGTTCCATCTCCCAATCGAGGCAGTAAATTAACGTCGCCTCCGCTTAAATTCGAATATGGAAAACTATTATAGGCGCTTGCTGTTAGGCTCCGCCCGTAAGAGGGTGACCCTTAGTTTACCTCGTCTCCGCCTACCCCGAGGTTATAAAAACCCCGAGAGCGTCGGAAACGAGGTTCTTTGCTTTCTGACCATCTTCATAATACGTAAACTCTGTGACCTAAGTCTGTAAATATTCCTGCAGTGGCACTACCCCTCCCGGTCAACTTAGCTTCCATTTGATAATGGAACTTAACTTCAGATATATATAAAAATTGTATATTGAGCTTTAGTCAACCTGTTCAAAGTTAATTTTACTAAGTAATTTAATGTAATTAAATATTATTTTTGATATAAAAAGAATTCTGTATTCAAAGTGAATTATTAAAAAGACTGTTAAATTGAGTTAGTCGTTTCCATTCACCGCACCAACTTTACAACCAATTGGGGTCAGTGACTTCCACACACATTGTTGACTAGGCGCGAGCGCCGAGTGCATCCACTGGTAACCCGAGAGTGACGTGTCTATTATCCTTCGGATATAATTCCGACTCCAACCAAGGGGACCAACCCTGGTATTCATTGTCCGTAGTCGTCTAAAACAAATCGAGGGCCCATTCAGGGACGTACCCCTCGACACTGGAGGTCCCACCGAGACCTACACAAGACAAGACACCTCCACAAAGCCCCTCCCTACCACCGAAAACACCCCTGCTGCCATCGACTCGGCCTGCTCCAACTGCGCGAATACCCGAGTCACTAGCCACTACTTCGACGACCCATCCACCTCACCCCCTTCGTCCCCCGGACCGACCTTCGGTCAAACCTAAGGTGAGACCCAAATTCCCTTCCTGGAGAACTTCTCGGAAGTAACCGCTAACGCACCAAAATTATTAATAATGCTAACTCGTCCACTATGCTTACCTTTGTCTTCATTCTTTTTCCTGTTTCTAGTAGTACCTACCGCATCGTCCCCGGCGCTGTGGTCGAAACCTTAGCGGATGGCCATTTTTAAAAGGCCACCTGAATGTGATTTCGACCTACAAGCCCCATACGTTATTTTCCGTACGCTCAACGCCTGCCAACGAAAATTACTCTCCCACGCAATCGCTATTGCTAAAGCACCTATCCACCCACCATACTCTACTCGACTAAGTCGTTTACCATATATAAACAACTACTCTCCTCCACCTATGCTCACACTCTGGAAAACATACACGCCACACAATACAACTTAACGATACACTGGCCCTCCCTTGGATTCAGCAGTATCCCCAACAGTCCCTCAAACCGTACTAACGCGGGTTCTTCGACCTCGGCGGGCAGTTGCTGAAGACCATTTTTGGCGTCGCCATTTCAGCAGATGTGCGTAGCGTGCAACGCAAGATCCGACTACTAGCGAGTGACAATATCATTAAGGGCGATGTGTTAAAACGTACTGTCTTTGCAGCCAAACGAAATTTTCACCTTCTCCGAAATCTCACGACACATCTAAACGAGCTAGATTCCTTAATTATGTTACAGCGCCGCGAAATTATAAACAATTGAATATGTCCACCTAATTAACCTCCAAATTACTGTCATTGATAAGTATCTCGATCAAGTCCACGAGACGCATCAAATCGTAATGGCCGCACTTAAAAATGGTCTTCAGCAACTGCCCGCCGAGGTCGAAGAACCCGCGTTTAGTACGGTTTGAGGGACTGTTGGGGCGATACTGCCAGTGTATCTCACCTTAGGTTTGACCGAAGGTCGGTCCGGGGGACGAAGGGGGTGAGGTGGATGGGTCGTCGAAGTAGTGGCTAGTGACTCGGGTATTCGCGCAGTTGGAGCAGGCCGAGTCGATGGCAGCAGGGGTGTTTTCGGTGGTAGGGAGGGGCTTTGTGGAGGTGTCTTGTCTTGTGTAGGTGTCTTAGGGACGGAGTGGAGTGTGGGTACGGGGTCGGAGCTTGGCTCGAGTAAAGGGCTATGTGTGTGTTCTAGTGACTCGGGTATTCGCGATTGGGAGCGAGTCCACGGGCCTTGCGACGACTCCTGTGGTCGAAATCGATATGTCACCGTAGGGTCTGTTTTAAGGTCGTCGATAGGTGAGGGTGGTGATGGTGAGTCGGGGGGCTCCTCACTGGCTGCGGGGCCCTCCGGTAGAATTTTAAAGTTTGGAGTTGTCTCCGGGCTTCTTCCAAAGGTGAGGAAGGAGCAGCAGGGAGTGGCTCCAGTTCATTTTCAGGTTCAAGGATAGCTTCCTCAGGCTGTACGGACAGGGTAGTCCGAGGGGGCCTTAGGTAGTTTTCCCACTCGTCCGACTTCTCGATTTCGGTAGTGGTAACGCGGGGTTGGGTTGTATCCCCTTGTTGTCGGGACGACTTCGGTTGAGGGGGATTCGGATCCTCATTCGTAACCTTAATTTGGTTGGCATGAACAACCTTTTTCTTTAAGGTTTGTAAGTGTTTCTAGTAGTACCTACCGCATCGTCCCCGGCGCTGTGGTCGAAACCTTAGCGGATGGCCATTTTTTAAAAGGCCACCTGAATGTGATTTTCGACCTACAAGCCCCATACGTTATTTTCCGTACGCTCAACGCCTGCCAACGAAAATTACTCTCCCACGCAATCGCTATTGCTAAAGCACCTATCCACCCACCATACTCTACTCCGACTAAGTCGTTTACCATATATAAACAACTACTCTCCTCCACCTATGCTCACACTCTGGAAAACATACACGCCACACAATACAAACTTAACGATACACTGGCCCTCCCTTGGATTCAGCAGTATCGCCCCAACAGTCCCTCAAACCGTACTAAACGCGGGTTCTTCGACCTCGGCGGGCAGTTGCTGAAGACCATTTTTGGCGTCGCCATTTCAGAGATGTGCGTAGCGTGCAACGCAAGATCCGACTACTAGCGAGTGACAATATCATTAAGGGCGATGTGTTAAAACGTACTGTCTTTGCAGCCAAACGAAATTTTCACCTTCTCCGAAATCTCACGACACATCTAAACGAGCTAGATTCCTTAATTATGTTACAGCGCCGAAATTATAACCAAATTGAATATGTCCACCTAATTAACCTCCAAATTACTGTCATTGATAAGTATCTCGATCAAGTCCACGAGACGCATCAAATCGTAATGGCCGCACTTAATGCTGCCATGTCAAAACAAACACCCCATTCACTAATTCCCTTTAAGACTTTAAATACATTAATAACGGACGCTAGTAAGGAACTCGCTCTCACCCCAATTTATCCATTACACTCATCCAACGCCCATCATTTTCTCGACCTCACCTGGACGTTACTTGGTAGCTCTCCATTCTCTATCATTATTGTTATACCCTTCTTCGATGCTCAAATATACAACGCTTATCTTTTTCACCCCTTTCCCACAGTTTACTCTATGAGGGAAAACGTAACCCGTTTCATCTTACACACAGAACACCCATACTTTTTCCTTTCCAAAACCTACCAACAGTACACCCTGTTTACCACCCGCGACATTACTCACTGTAGGACACCGTTGTCAACCAAATTTCTCATTTGCCCTCCACTCCAACCATTTGTTTCCATACATTTTCAGAAACCTTGTTATCTAATGCTGTTACAAAATTCGTCCCGTGCAAATTGCACGTTCCGAGCATTCGACCCTTCAACCCCCGTTCAGCTCCAAATAAGTTCCGACCTCCTCCTGTCCATCCCCCAAAAACGTGAAGCAACCCTGGATTGCCCGAACAACCGTAGTATGATACAATTGGATCCAGTTAGTAGAATCCCCTCCGGTTGTTCTATTATTACCTCTAGCTTTATATCCACAAACCCCAGAGTACGCTCCCTTAACAACACGCCTCGTCTTGTACACCCTATGGCTCACCTCCCACCAATTCCTCTCTTCAACCTTCCTCTTGCCTCTGTAACTCTTGTACCTTCCTCTAACTATCCCCCTTGGGATCAGCAATTGGATCGTATCACCGAAACCCTCCAAGAACGGTCTCATGTCTTATCCCACGTTCAGCCCCTCACCTACGTCAACGCCGCCGCTGTCTTACTAATACTAATAATTATATTCATCTTCCTTGTTTGCCGCCCGTGTCGACGACTGAAGTGGAATGCCCCTACTTCGGAGCCCTCACCTTCGGAAGAAGCCCCGGACGGTCTGCCCCAATCTTCGGCCCCCCGTTAGCTGTCACTACACCGAGAAATCAAAATTTTAATTAGTTAGCTAGCATGTACATATTAGTTTTTGTTTCTGCTTAAAACTGTTGACCGTATTATTTTTTTGTTTAATTGTTACTTTTGCAGAAGGGGAGGTAGTGTCCCGTAGTGTAAATCCTTACGGTACAAAAGAGTTCGTCTCCGACGAATTGTATGCTAAACCTTGAACCCAAAATTCCTTTGTTCTGATATCACAGAGTGTGCATTCTTTCATGCGCGGAGAAATCCAATGTAATCCGTATAAATCCACATAAATCCCATTAATCCGTATAAATCCACATAAATCCCATTAATCCGTATAAATCCGTATAAATCCCAGTAATCCAAATCTAAATTGTTAGATGCGAGGTGCATATGAAAATATGCACATCGCATGAATTCTTCGATCCCTCCGCGTCTCTATTATTGTCAGCATCACGTGATGCAAGGCAAGCGTCTATAAACATCTCAGTTTTTATATTTTTTATTATTAAATTTTCCTAAAAAACCTGATCTATTCCCATAGATAAAGCATAATTGTGTCAACCTATAGCCCACCAGATTTCCCCTAGCTCGACCTACTCGCATACCAAATTTCAGCTCTTCCTAACCCCTATTTCTCTTTTCCAAAGAATCACGCAAAAGTGATTCTCTCGATTATGAAATTCATTTGCGCCCTGTAAATTCCTTCCAAATCAGTTCCCTTTTGTATAGGTTCGACCCTCCTTCCAGGCCCCCCCCTGGCGCCTCTCGATCCTACAATTATGCTTTACTATCAAAAGAAAAATGTAAATTCCGCGAAACCTATTTCGATCATGATTGGTTCGCCCCCGGAACTCTCCCGAAGTTCCATCTCCCAATCGAGGCAGTAAATTAACGTCGCCTCCGCTTAAATTCGAATATGGAAAACTATTATAGGCGCTTGCTGTTAGGCTCCGCCCGTAAGAGGGTGACCCTTAGTTTACCTCGTCTCCGCCTACCCCGAGGTTATAAAAACCCCGAGAGCGTCGGAAACGAGGTTCTTTGCTTTCTGACCATCTTCATAATACGTAAACTCTGTGACCTAAGTCTGTAAATATTCCTGCAGTGGCACTACCCCTCCCGGTCAACTTAGCTTCCATTTGATAATGGAACTTAACTTCAGATATATATAAAAATTGTATATTGAGCTTTAGTCAACCTGTTCAAAGTTAATTTTACTAAGTAATTTAATGTAATTAAATATTATTTTTGATATAAAAAGAATTCTGTATTCAAAGTGAATTATTAAAAAGACTCTGTTAAATTGAGTTAGTCGTTTCCATTCACCGCACCAACTTTACAACCAATTGGGGTCAGTGACTTCCACACACATTGTTGACTAGGCGCGAGCGCCGAGTGCATCCACTGGTAACCCGAGAGTGACGTGTCTATTATCCTTCGGATATAATTCCGACTCCAACCAAGGGGACCAACCCTGGTATTCATTGTCCGTAGTCGTCTAAAACAAATCGAGGGCCCATTCAGGGACGTACCCCTCGACACTAACACTGCTTTGGGATACACGAGGCCCTATCCTTGAACATTATCTAGATTCTAGAGTGTGGAACTACAGTAACAAGTGCATCGTATTATGACATGCTTCAGATTGAGTTAAAGCAAGCAATTCGCAAAAAACGGAGAGGGAGATTGTCGGAAGGTGTTATTCTGTTACACGACATTGCGCGCCCTCATACCGCTGTTTGGACCACTAAAAGACGCTTTGAGAGGTCAGCGATTCCAAGGAGATGATGACCTGAAGGAGGCGGTGCATAACTGGCTACGCACACAGCCAAAAACATCTTTTGTGATGGCATTAGGAAGCTTGTAGATCGCTGGACTAAGTGTATTGAGAAACAGGGAGACTATGTTGAGAAGTGATGTGTTTATAATTTATCAGATGTGAAAATAAAATTGTGAAAATAAAAAGTGCGGATACTTATTGAATTACCCTCGAATATATATATATATATATATATATATATATATATATATATATATATATATGGGAATGAACTCAGAATGGTCCCCTAAGTTTTTTATGATACACACAGACCGTGCATGGAACAACGAACTCTTCTGGGATAATTAAATCCACTATAGTCCGAATAAGTAATGGTAAATGACAAATACCATAGTTTTTCTTTTTCATGATGCTAGCCCGAAGTGGGCAACGGGTCACTCGCAAAGAGGTTCCATAAATATAGCTTCCCTCACCAGCTATCTGCAAAGCAGACAGGATTCAGCTTTGGGACATGGATCTAGGGTTTAAAGCAGCCTAGCCCTGCTACATTTAGAACCTCAATATAAGCAAAAGACTCGCTGTCTTCACGTCAGATTGAATACATCAAAGAAAAAAAAAGAAAAAGGGGTAACTATTATATTTTAGCCAAAAACCAAAACTTAAACCTCAACTGGTCTGTGTGTATCATATATATATATATATATATATATATATATATATATTAGGGTGTTTCATACCTATAGGGTAAAATAAAAATGAGCTTGGAGTTTTAATCCACACGTTTCTCCGTATTCTAAAGAAAAAGAAAACACGTTTGTGCAAGTTTGAACCAGATCTCGCTGCATTTAGAGGTCCCCAACTTTGACGACTTTTTGTCAGTTCATTTCTCGCCTGCCTGCAGTGAAGGCGGTTTTCTTCGTCACTTGAGCGGTTCGTGTTGTATAGCCTATTGGACAACTATGGATTATTATATGCTACTAATTATCTCATTTTACTGTGGTATTGAAATTTATTATTATTTAATTTCTGTCATTTTACTGTGGTAGTGATATTTATTATTAATATTACATGAAATTAATTAGTCTGTTGCATATTGGACAACTAAGCTGGTAATTATTTTATGATACTAATTAATGTAATTTTACTGCGGTATTGAAATTTATTTAATTAATGAATTGTCAAAGAGAACGTAGTGTACACGTATCAGTTTTATAAATAAAGAAAAGCAGTAACTGGGACTCGAACCAGTGTCATAGCCGTTTGGCGGCATCGCTCAAGTCGGCGTACACAGCACGCTATCCACTCCCTAGATGGTGTAGTGGATAGCGTGCTGTGTACGCCGACTTGAGCGAATAGCCAAACGGCTATGACACTGGTTCGAGTCCCAGTTACTGATTTTCTTTATTTAATTAATGAAATTAATTACGATGTGAAATTATTTCTGTGGAATTATTTAGTTTGTTTTCTTTTCCAGGTGTCTACCAGAGCGAAAACAGAAGTGTTTCTTATTGGCCAGACGGATGCGAACATCACATCAAGTGGCCTTCCAACTCAGTTGCAAGTACTCAAAAAGTACTTTTACCACCAAAAGGAGCAAAAATTTGGACGTACTAAATGCCTGAACCTGTGCCTGGATGCCTGTCTCATATTTTGGGAGAGAGCGAGAATCCCCATGATGCGTCGAGATTCGGCCTTGAGGAAGATGGAATCCATTCTCAAGGAATACGACCGGCTTGTGAAGCACAAGTCACATAAAGCAGAGTCCTTCCGAGTGAAGGAGGCGATGTTCAAGGAGGCAATAGCGAAGGAGATCATGGACATTGCTCATTCACAGGCTAAGGAAATGATGAAGAATCAGGAGGACATCCACTTTCTCGACATGCAGCGTGAAGATCCAAATTCCTGCAGCATGGGCCCTGTTGACATGAAGCTTCACTATAAGGAGATTAGGAAAAGGAAGAGGCTGGACAAGATTAAGGAACAACAGGAGAAGGCCAGGAAGGAACAAGGAGCTGCAGAAGATACGGGGGCTTTAGTGATTTCAACTTCGTCAGAGACTGACTCAGATGTCGTTGACCCAACCGTGGAAGTTTTTCCATCCTCCTCCAAGGGAAATACCAAGAAGCGACGCAGGAATCTGATCTCACAGGATGTGACGACTACCTACGATCGGCTGAATATTTCGTACCGCGATTCAGCTATGTCGTACGCTGCAGCGGCTAAATCACTAGGTTTTGACTTGGATGAACTGTCCATTTCTGCCAGTACCATGTACCGCACACGCAAGGCTCTCAGGAAGGTGGCTGCTGAAAGTTATCAATCCGACGAAGTTTGTCCTGGTCAGCCTCTTGTCTTGCATTGGGACGGTAAGCTCCTACCTGACAATGAGCAATGGAAGGAGAGCGTTGACCGGATCGCCGTCCTCGTCTCTGGCGACGGCAAGGAGAAGTTGCTCGGCGTTCCTAAGGTGACGTCCGGAACCGGCGAGAAGATAGCGCGAGTTTGCTTGGATTTGGTCAAGGAACACAGGATGGAAGAGCGCGTGCGGGGACTGTCTTTCGACACGACAGCGTCGAACACCGGGATTCATATCGGGGCCTGCGTCCTGATTGAGAAAGGTCTTGGCAGAGAACTCATGTACTTCCCCTGTCGGCATCACATCTATGAAGTCATCCTCAGCTCCGTCTTCAAGCGTGCATACGGCGTGCATACAGTTGGTTCTCATCTTCCTGGGAGAAGCAAAAGTGGTGGATTTCCCTCTCAGAGCCCCTGGCGCTTACCATCACGCTCGATGGATGGCGATAGCCATCTACTCCTTGAAAGTAATTCTACTGAAGAAGCAGTTCAAGATGTCGAGTCACGAGTTGGAAGCTCTGACAGCCGTAGGTCTCTTCGTGTCCCTCGTCTACATCCGAGGTTGGACTCGTGCTGCAACCTCAAGCAAGGCTGCCGCAGTTGATCTGGAATTTCTGCGTGACGCGGAAGCCTTTGCCATGTCGGGATATTCGTGTGTTAACGCTGCGCAAGAAGCCATGTCTCGACACCTATGGTACATCTCTGAGACTCTTATTGCCATGGCGTTCTTAGACGCAGATGTGGCAGATGAAGAAAAGGCTCAGATGGTCGTCAGTTTGGGTAAGCCCGCATCGAAAAAGGAACTCAAGCGACCCCAAGGGAAGAACGTCAGGAATCTTGCCTCGAAACACCTGGCGGAGTTCGTGACAGGAAAGACGATGGCTTTCTTCCATGCATTCGACTTGGACACAGAATTCTTGAAAAAGCCAGTTGCCGAGTGGACTGAAGTAGAGGGCTTCAAGCAAGCAGCGGCAACTGTTAACAAAATCTCTGTCGTCAACGATCGGGCCGAAAGAGCCATCGCGCTCACCAAAGAGTTCAACTGTTCTCTGACGAAGAACGAAGAGCAGAAGCAGTATTTGCTCAAAACTGTGATGCAGCATAGGGCGAAATATCCGAATAAAACCAAGAAGGATTTCATGGACAAATGATTCGCAAGAAGTGGTTGTGTTTTTTGTATCTTTGTGAAAATGTGTAGTGAAATGGTACTCGTTTGTTGAATAAAAATTCATTGACAGATTTTTGTTTAATTTTTTCCATTTATGATCTGCCAGAGCATCAAACTGGGGACCCGTAAACTTTAAACTATTGAATTAATACTTCGGTTTATCAGTCTCCTCAGCAAATGGAACAAGGGGATCCATGTGGATTAAAATTTTTCCAAACTTTTAATTTATGAAACACCCTAATATATATACTGTATATAAAAGCAGTCTCTAAATTAACTTTTTACGAAATTCCTGTTCAGTGCCCGGGACCTATTTGATTAATTCGCTCCACTCTTCTTTCTCTGACTTGTGGGCTATCGCATTCTCACGGGTGGACGGTTCCAGCTCTGTCTCTGGTGGCCTGTTCTTGACTGCCTACGTCAGGGGTGCTCAAACCTGTGCCCGCGGAGCCATTTCGGTGTGCCCACGAGTAGCCCCCAGATAAGGTTTTAGAGACCGGTAATAGAAAGAATATTATAATTAAAACCAGATAATAATATTTTTGGTGTTCTATATATTTTTTATCATCATATTTTTTGTGTGCCCGCCTGTGCTCCAACATTTGGAAAATGTGTCTACCTGCGAAAAAGTTTAAGCACCCCTGGCCTACATGAATCTCCATCCCCGCCGCTCTCTCCGTCTCCCCTCCGCACTTCGGAGTTCCTTCTCGCAGTATAGAAATAATCCTTCGTCCATCTCCCTTTAAACTTGGAACTAAGAGACAACTTTTACATACACATTTTATGAGTTTTACAAATTCTTAGCTGTTTTATAGTATATAATTAACTTATTTTACCTATCTGACAAGATTAAATTATTTAATTATAGTAGTATCCCGCGTTTTGGGAAAGGAAGTTGGGGTGTTCTGAAATCCTGCCCCTGGAGGGGCCCCCATGAAGGCATTCCCATCTGTTATAAGGGGGCCCCCTTCCATAAGTTCCTAACCCATTTATGGGGCCTCAGACGTCTTAATGAAGGGCACTTCCCATTCAGGGGCCCTCTTCCTCCTTGTGAGGGAGGAAAAATTTTAAATTAAAAAGGGTTCACCCACACCTTCCTTCAAAAAAAAAAAAATTCCTTATCAACTTTCACTGTCTTTCGAAACAAATAAACATTCGAGTACTTCTTACGCAGCGTTCCGTCGTGTTCGCGGTCCCCGTTAGTGTTAGCTGCAGGAGGAGCAAACATTCTCACAACAGAAATGAAAACTTAAGATAAATATCTGAAAAGGGTTTAATAGACCTAACGAGAGTATGCATCGACATCAAAACATACAATGATTTGTATTCTCAAAGCATATTATTATATTCCAATATTACATTACCTCTTCAAATGTAATTCCTGCAAAAAACTTCTTTTTTCTACGTGAACGTCAAAATATGATAATAAAAACCCACTCTAATAGACAGAGTTTATTTCCACAACAGTTTCGATGCCCACTGGCATCCTCTTCGGGTGGATACAGAAAAACGAAGGAACCAAAAACAAGAGGGAAAAACAGTCCAGGGACCATTAAGAAATTCGCACCTAGGTTAGATCCCGTTCTCCCAACAATGGAAGGGCATTTTTATTAAAGGGACCCGCTTATAAGTACATTCGCAGAAATTTAAAACTACCTACTTGTTCTATACATACAGATTCTATTATTATTTTTTATATAATTATTAAATTTTTTATTAAATTTATTACATTTAATATTGCATTAATATTTATTACAGAAATTATAAATTTATTATTACATTGATTATTACATTGTTGCTTATTATACAGAAATTATAAACCGAAAAACGAATGAAAAAAAGCGAAAAGGAAACAATCCAAAGACCATGAAGAAATTTGCAGTTAGCCTACGTGCGAATTTCGTAATGGTCCCTGGACTGTTTTTCTCTATCCACCCGAAGAGGATGCCAGTGGGCATCGAAACTGTTGTGGAAATAAACTCTGTCTATTAGAGTGGGTTTTTATTATCATAAAATGTATGATAATTCCATTTTCATATGTTAACAAATTGCGAACATCACAGAAAACAAAATCGGGTTAAGCACATTTTAAATCAAAAACAATTTCCTTGTTTAATATCTGTAATATGAAAAATAAAATGAAGGTTTATTATTTTAATTTAAATAAATTAATTTCTCTCATTTTTAAGGGAAACTGACTTATTTTCATCCGATCTGAACCTCAAACACAAACTTTGTATACACTCATTTAAAAGTAAATAAGCAATTAAACATCTTATATGTAGTTTTCTACTGCACATCATATATTGTTATAAAGTTATATTATATATATATATATATATATATATATATACATATATACACAGTGTTGGGCACTAAAGCGTTAATCCGATAACAGTTAATTAACGAAGTTAACTTTTTTTAACGGACTATTAACGGAAGTTAATTTCCATTTATCGTTATCGGACCAGTTAACTTCCGATAACTCGATATTTAGTCTGTTAAAGTCCGTTAACACGTTAACTGCGAGGAGTCATTCACGGAAGATCACCGCTCCGCGAATGAATTCAAACCGACATAACTTCAGTCTGCCAATTCCGTCCTCTGCCGCAGTGGAACGGCTCTTCTCTCTCGGCAAGGACATCCTGAGGCCCAAGAGGTCAAGACTGGCAGTTGGGCCTAACTTTGAGAAGTTGGTCTTTCTGAAGGGCAACCAGCACATTGTGTCATAGTCTTTAATAAATGTGCCTAAAATTTAATTTTACCTCTCAGTTCCCGCCATAATACTCTGGTAAATTAAAATTTAGTTAATGGTTAGTGGTTACAAGGGTTTCAAAACATGTAATCAGTACATTTTTTATTAAAAATAAAAAAAAAAGTTATTAAGCAAAAAAGTTGCAAAACGATAAAAATACAGTTAAATACCTATTTATTGTTGGATTTTGCATAAATAAACATTTTCTGTGGGTTTTAAAGCTTTTTTCCTTGATTTTTTTAAATGTTAGTAAAGAAATAGTTATCGTTAACGGATTATCGTTAACTTCCGTTAACTTTGTAGTAAAATTATCGGATTATCGTTATCGGAGTTAAAAATTGGGGTTAACGGATTATCGTTATCGAAGTTAACTTTTTGGTTAACGGTGCCCACCACTGTATATATATATATATATAATAAGTATGGGGGTATTCTATCCAGCAATAATTACAGGGCTATTGCTAACTCCTCTTGCTTCTCGAAACTACTAGAGAAACTCTTGTTTCTACACAGCTTAAATGATTACTTATGAGCTAAATGAGATATAAGTAAGGCATATGATAGAATGAACCACAATATTTTATTTACAAAACTAGAAGACAAGGAAGTCCCCATGTACATATTAAATTTATAATGACATAATATACGATGAGGAAGTGCCAGAATTTAAGTATTGGGGTCAAACCAGCTTCTTGAATGATGACTCAGATATAAGGAAATCTCGAAACCTTTGTGTTAAAGCGAATATGACTATAAGGAACCTCTGGTTCTGTACAAGGGAAGCTAAAGAAACTCTTTTAGACTCATGCATAAATTACTCCGAGATGCGCAGTTCCGCAGATGATTGCTACCCACAATGAGCTTCCCTGAGGTAAGAAGACTACAGTCTATTGCAAAGAATCAACCACCCCAATTATCCAAGCTATTAATAATCCTACCGTACGTCTTCTAAGCTATGGAATTTATGGTATGAAAACGTCTGATTGCAGCGTCTCTCAACTTCGACATTACTCTATTATTTCTCATTAATTGTATATATTTCTATTCTTAGTATGTGATTTGTCATTGTATTATTAATATTTGTCATATGGGTAATGGTCTGCCAATAAACTTATTCATTTTCATTTTCATATATTAAGTAGGTTTGTGCCGAAAAAAAAACTTTCTTAATATATCCAATTAATAGAAAACGACTAGTGTGTTTTATAGGGCATACTCTTGTATTTAACCTCGTATCACTATACATTTAATCAACTTTTGTATCGAAACAGTTATTCCACCATTGTAGCCCTAATGTTATTCGCAGATTCTGATGAAACGAGTTGCTTATATACTTTCCCCTTATATCCCTCACACATACTGTATAGTTCAATTAGAACATCTTAGATTGTTGGTTAAAAATATCGCACAGTCTTTCATGGAGCAGGGCCACTAAAGTAATTGAGTACGTATCTTCAATAATAATTCCAACAAAGATCTTTCACTACACGATCGCTCCCGATTATTTAATCAGACCTGAAAGTTGCATCCTCTGCAAATTCTGTGCGCAACAATCCGGGATGAACCACACCTATTTATTATACCTTCTTTCAAGGCAGTCCTAATATTTCATCTGAAGCAGGAGTCACACCAAACTATGATATTTTACGCTTTCTAACACCTACAGTATGCAGATATATAAATGTAGTACAATATGCGAACTTTTTCAGCTTGGTTATTTCCTTTTGTATCACATATTCTTAGCTGCACTAACTAAAATTAGTTAGCTAGCTACCAGATATATATATATATATATATATATATATAAGTGCCCGCGAAAAGTATCCGATCACTCAAGAAAATACAATATTTTCCCTTGATATTCAGAGACACGTAATTCACTTTCTATTTGTTCTAGCGACATCTGGTAACTTTGAGTTTGCTCGCTGATATGAGAGCTATCCAACGCATTCTCAAATTAGTGTTCTGGTAGCCTTCGTTGCGGGTGGCTGTGTCTCAAATTTGTCAGATTTCACTGTTTGTGTAAATTTCTTGATATTTTTAATTTTTTTACAGAAAGTGGTGTAAATAAAATTTATATATAATGTGTGCTAAAAAACAACTTAAGAGTGATTGTCGAGGTGCTATTGTTGCTTTGCATGCATGTGGGAAATCACAGAGACAGATAGCTAAGGAATTAAACATATCCCAAAGTACCGTTAATTTATGGGTTTCACGGGCTAAGAACAATGGTGGCCTAACCACGCCAGTCCCTAAAAAACGATCTGGCAGACCGAGAAAAAACAAATTCGCGAACAGACAAACTTATGAAACGTTTAGTATTGAAAAACCCAACAATAACTGCGAAAGAAATAAAATTTAATATGAATAATTTGTTATCTGGTGTTTCTGAACGAACTATCCAGGAGCGGCTCCAAAAAGAACTCGGATTACCATCTCGCCATGCTGCTAAGAAACCGTTCATTAATGAAAAAATGCGTAAAAAACGTGTCGCATTTTGTAAAAAATACATTCATTGGACTGTTGATGACTGGAAGAAGGTTTTATTTAGCGATGAGTCGACATTTTTGACATTCAGAAGTTGTCCAAAAAAGGTTCGCCGGCCTATTGGCTCAAATAGGATGGACCCTAAATACACCCTAAAGACAATGAAACACCCTCCAAGTGTGATGGTTTGGGGTTGTTTCGGTTACTATGGGCGTGGAAACTTATATTTTCTTCCGAAGAACACAACTATGAATGGTGCACGGTATTTAGCAATGCTACAGGATAAACTTCCAATGGCAATGGCAATCCAAAGGACAAAAACATACATGCATGATGGTGCACCATGTCACAGGGCCAAAATAGTGACAAAATGGATTACTGACAATAAATTTGATATTTTGGATTGGCCTGGTAATAGTCCAGATCTCAATCCGATAGAAAATCTGTGGCTAATAATAAAAAATAAGGTTGAATGCCACGACACTGGCTCAGTCGAAAAATTACAAGAGGCCATCAAAAAGGTATGGTGCAAGGAAATATCAGTGGAAGTTTGTCAAAACTTGATTAAATCCATGCCAAAACGTCTAGAACAAGTCATCCAAACCAAAGGACAGATGACAAAATACTAATATAAGGTTAGTATACATTTAAACATTGTTTTTTATGAAAAAAATACAAATTTCAAGGGTGATCGGATACTTTTCGCGGGCACTGTATATATATATATATATATCCGGGCGTAGCTAGCCGTTTTTAATGTGTAAGTACCGAGATGTGAAGCAAGGAGCTGTGGGAAGATTTAGAAGTGATCTGTCCCCAACCTCCTTTGCTGAAGGAGACAATTAAATACAGATTCCTCTAAATAATCTCTGTTGCACTAAAAATTAGGAATTGATGGTAGATGTGAATAGTTACACAATCAAATGAGATGGAAAATCCACTTTTATTCAGAGCACAGGATAGAAACACATAATATTGGGACAAAGTAATCTATTTTGCAACTTGTAATAATTAACATTAGTTTTTTCCATCATATAATTATAATAGACTATTATAATGATAAGTGAATTCTTGAGGACTTTATTTAAAATATCATGAATTTCCAATTCAATGTGTAATCACATTGCTGCTTTGCTTATGCCTATCTATACTCATATATATATATATATATATATATATATAGTTTTACAATCATGTACACTTCTTTGCTCCAAAACAATTACTCATCCTTTAATGTTATCATATTTGGTAGAATAAATTTCTATAAATAAAAGCTTTAAAAGCTGATTCACCTCAACTTTGCGTTTATGTACACTGCTTTGGGTAGCAGTTGGATGAGTGAAACCATATATAAAGATTTCATATGATTTAAACTCTATTTGCACAAAACACAAAGCTCTTTATATACATGACTGCTTTATCGTTGAAGGTAATGGGTAGTTGTCTGTTTATAATGCATCATTTACTGAAAGAAATAACAGATGCACGATCACAGCTATTAACTTGTGGCATCTACCACATGAAAGCTGCCCAACCGACCAAAAATTTCCGCCAGAAACGTCACATTTAGGGTATAGAATAGGGGTAATCAACAGAATTCTAGTTGGGCGTCAAATGTGTGGCGATCAGCGGGCTAAATTCGCTACATAGTGAAACTGTGTGTACTAAGACGTTAGAAATGGAAGAAAAAAGGACATATAAAAGGAAAACTTCAATACAAAAATGATATATATGTTTAGGATAAACTTTATTGTAAAAACATCAATAATGTTAAAAATTACAGCAATGCAATGAGCTATATTAAAAAATTCAATGTGAAGTTTGGCAGTCTTTATCTTGCGCTAGCCGGGTGAAATCAGGCATAATGTTTTCACTTATTGAATATCTGAGCTATGCCACTAAATTGGCATAAAGCAAATTAGAGCGATACTTTGACTTCAGGTGACTCATTACAGAAAAGGTCGGTTCACAATGGTAAATTAAGCCAAAGATCGAAAACAATCTTGCAATAAGTGACTGCAACATCACGAACTTGTTTTCTCCCAAAGCAGAGTCCAAAACTAGGCGACGGATTCTTTTCTTTGTGGCTGTCCCATTTTGTTTTGAAGTGAAAGGACATCCATTTCTAAATGGCGTCTTTCCAAATGAAATAGGTTTGCAAGTTCCGTCGTTTTTTGCGCACTAAAAATGTCAAAATGCAAAGGATCTTTCTTGAACTGAAAAGCCATTCGCCACAAGATAAGATACTCGTCAATTCGCCACATGTGTTGATTGGCGAGCGTGTTGGATACCCTAGTATAGAATTACATAATTCGGCACTGATAAATCAATTTATACACTCTCATTCATGAAAACATCCAACATTTTCTCAAATTAATCTTAACAACTATTATTTATTATCATATCACTTCAAGTTAAATTGCTATACTCGCTGTTTAAAACATCGCTTTCAACGCTTCAGTTGATGGATGTTGACAAAGTTCCTGATTTCCACCATATCTCAGGAAGTGAAATTTTTCAAAGTTAAATGTAACATTGATATTGATGCAGATATTAAGGACAGTATTGTATCATGCTTCGCAGATGACACAAAGATATGTAGGGAAATATTGAACGAAGGTGACATAAGAAAATTACAAAACGACAATGAAACATTATTCCAGTGGGTAGAAGACAACAATATGAAGTTCAACGAAGAAAATTCCAACTTCTAAGATATGGTAATAACAAGGAGCTACAGAAAAAAGGGTACAAAACTCTGCAAGCCAAACAGATAACACCAAATCCACAAGTCAGAGATCTTGGCGTAATAATGTCGGACGCAGAATTCAGAGAGCACTATAACATCAAAATTACAACGACACTAAAAATAATGGGAATCATCTGGAGAAGCTTCCGCAGCACATCATGCTCAAATTATGGTAGAGTCTAGTCCTGCTAATAATTGAGTATTGCTGAGTACTCACAAACTCATACAGAAAACGAGACAATACGAACATTGAAGCTATACAAAGGACTTTTACGTTTAAGAAAGAGGAAACGGAAGGTGAAGACTACCTGTCTCGACTACATTCCCTGGAACTCTACTCTCTCGAATGAAGGAGCGAGTGATACACAACAATATACATATGGAAAAACTTGAGGGATCTGTCCCTAACCTTAGAAATGAAATAGAACAAACTGGAATGAGAGAAGAGACAGATTTGTGCTATGCCAGATGCGGTGCAGCAAGGGCCTATGAAAACGAGAATGGAAAGTACCGTCAGAATACGAGGCCCAAAGCTTTTGAATGTCCTACCAAAAGAAGTGAGGAATCTCCAGCACACCAACCTGAATAACTTCAAGAACCAGCTGAACAGATTCCTGTGCAAATTCCCTGAATAGCCATGCGTGGTGGCTACGAGGGCAGTAGGAGATGAGACAGCAATTCCCTCCTTCACCAAATCCTGCAAATGAGACGGGTTGCTGCAGAGGGGTCGACCGTAGGTCGATCCTAAACCGTCGTTCAAACTCATCTAATGTAACCTAAAGTAAGTATATATATATATTATACTTGGGGGGTTACCCAGTGACTTTAACCCTCAAGTACAATAGAGTACTCCTTTGCGGTCCTGCGGGGACCTACAGAGTGCGCTGACCTTCCGGTCACTTGCGGAGTCCGGGAGCTTCCTTAGCCCTTGTTCCACTCGTCGAGTTTAGATTAATTATGATGGGATTAACTGAGACTCAGCTTTAATTTTAGGATTTTTAATGAAGTTAAAATAAGCGGATGACAGGCGAGAGTTTATAATAAATGGTTAACTTATGAGTTCACAAGGTCATATTTAGATTAAGTTCACTGGGCTTTAATTAAGTGAGTTGTTCTGAAGTTTAGACGAGGCAATTAAGGTCACGTAGAAATAAATTAAGTCTGCTGGCGTTTCCTTCAGTCAGATCATCAATACCGATATTCCGATATGAAGCTCGTTCCCTAATTGAGGTAGGTGAAATTTACCCTTCACCCAGGGGTAAGTTACGTTAATTCAAGGTCAGACGGCCCTCTTCTTGAAAGCAACCTCTGTGTTTCGTTCTAGGTCCGCTGTAAAGCAAGTTAATGACATACGGGCAACTCGCTCCTCGTCGCCCGCGATAAAATGAAGAACGATTTCCTTCTAAGACTTACTACCCTTAAGCCCGTTCTAAATTCGTCTTAAAGCAAAACTAATGCATACGAGGTAACTCGCACCCTCGTTACCCGCGGAGACCCAGGTGAGTTGAGCTCTACCCAAAGTCTGGCTGATAGCTACTCAGAATCTAGAATCTGTCCTTCACTGGCTGGACCCCTCCTTATATAGGAAGGAATCCACTCTCACATACGTCAGAGTGGTGAGTCACCATGAGACCAAGAGAATTTGTGATTCCCAGAGTCAAGGGTTCCTATCTCAAAACTCGAAACGGATGCGAGATGTCGCGAAAGTGCATCTGAGCGCTTTTAATTGGAAAGCCTGACTGTTTTAACATTATAATTGATATTTTTCCATGTTTCGGGCAATTACTTAGGTGCATAGGAAAGATTAGGCTACTTCTCGCGTCAATCATTAAGATATAGGCGAGCACCTGCTCTTGTAGAAAATTCAAGAATAGGGGCGTACTTGTGTATAACATTCATCGTAATTATTTTAGTTTTAATTGATATTTCGTATGACGGTCGTCCCGTATAACAGTTCGTCCGTTCTTTAAAAAAAAAAACCTTAGGGTTTCGTTTCTCATCGGAAAACTGGTATCGCGAAAGTCGTGAAAAACCTGCGAAGTAGTATTATAGCCACTGAAATCACAGCCAAGTTTTGTAGAAATCCCATTATAGGAGTAAAACTCCAAGAATCGAAATTATCTATGGAAATGCTAAGAGCGTACACAATTCAGTGTTTTGAAAATCTGACTTAGCAATTAGAGAAAAAAAAATTATTTAAAAGATCTTCTTTTAGGGAAGTAATTTTATATTGAATTAAATTTACTGATTGAATTATTAGTTAGTTTCGAATAAGAGAAATTATATTGACATGATCTCAGTTTACACCGGACGTTACTAAAGTGACGTCAAACATTTTCATTTTAGAATTACTGCAGCAGAAGAAAACAATGGTAATTATTGAATATGCGCTAAGTGCTTTATTTACATTATTTAAGGTGAACTGCAAAATAAATCGGAACAAAGGCAAATTCATCTAAAAATTAAAATTAAAATTAAAATTAATGAAAATTAAAGTTCGGTACAAGCAATGAATCAAGATTATTAAATTTACAAATGAATCGGTTACGATTTTAATATGGATCTCCAATCAAATTTAAATTCAAATTCATTTTAAAATCAAATTTCATGTTAAATCAGAATAAATGTAAGTGAAAAGTCAATGAATACAATAAATAAAGATAAGTTAAAATCATAAATAAATCAAGTTTCATCATAATATGTCATCAAACAATATAAATTTCATCAAAAAATAAAAACAACGAATTTAGAGTTAATCATTCATTATATAGACTAATGTAAAAATGAAAAATCGACTTACTTTAAACTAAAAAACCGATACATAAATTTAAAATAGCAATAATATAAAAATTAATTATTCGTTTATAGATTAGCATAAAAATTAAAAATCAGCTCATTTTAAAATCAAAAGCAGTAATAGAATCAAAATTGTAATATAAAAACATCAACTGATTAAAATAGGAGTTCTCTCTTTACACATTTTCCTTTCTCGTTATAAAATGAAGAAAGATTTAACTAAAAAATTTGAGATATATATTTAAAGCATCTTGAAGTTTAGGAACTACAGCATAATGTTAGAATTTCGAAACGTCATTTCAATGGGAAAATTGGAAATCATTTATGGGCTTTCGGCCCGGAAAAAATGACATGTAAAATCCTTTTAGGGTAAGCAATGTGACACGACGGATCTTTTATCCGTCACCTTTTTATCTATCAGCAATTAGTGAAATTATAGAAAAGAAATGACGTATTCGGAATAATAGAAGAGAATTACTTTAATTAATGTCAGCGTGATTGATTAATTGGGAAAATGGGATTTAGTGAAGGTGACTGCTAGGAGGGGTAACTAAAATAGAGTGTTAAGGGAAATGAGTTTATCAAACGTTTCGCATTCTTATACAGTAGCAGAGAGTAATATGTGCCACAAAGTCTAGAAAATAACAATGGACTCAATGTGGTTTTCTCAGGTTAACACTCATAGAAAATATACAGGGCAATTTGCTCGCGGAAATTAAGCGAAAACAAAACAGAGTAATACATTATAAATTCTTTCGGACATGCTAGTGAGTACCTTTTAACATTAGAAGAGGGTACATTACATTGTCAAATTTCGGGGAATATATGAAGAATTTTTAGAACCTGCCGGTTCATTAAAAAATTTGTATCTCATCATTGCATGATGAAATACAGCGTCTGCATCACTGCCATATGATGGGTGGGAAACAAGGTTACAATGCAATATAAATATAGCTGGGTATTTTATGAGGAATTGGAAACTAGGTGAGTTTGTAAAATTTTAAAATATAGTTTCATCCGATTTATGATTTGAAGAAGGGGAAGCTAATTTCTCATAGGTTTTCAAGTTAATTTTTATTTCAGAATTCATTTCAAGTTTATTTGATAAAAGGTACGGGTAACTGAAGAAATTTCAGTTCTAATTTATAGAAAAAAATTTGTGATGCACACTGTCCTGAAGAGAGATCATAATATTTTAGATTTAAAATTTGTCTCAGCCATTTTTAAAAGAAGAATAGTAGGAAAAGAAATTCATAGTAGTAAGGTAAATTAAAATAAGATGCTAAAAGGACAAAAAGGATAATTTACTGCTCTGCAGGATATTGAATGTTTTATGAGGACTCTTCAGTCCTTTCAAAAATTTGCAGTGGGTTTCGCACACTCACAGGATTTATTAATAGCTACCTATGTTGCATACATAGCAGTGAGTTCATTTCTAATTAGAGAGGATAAGCCTCCTAATTTGTTTTGGATAGTCTAAAAGGATTACAGTTAATGAGTTATAAGAAAAGATAATTTCTAGAAGAATATCTTCGTCCCATCAAGGTTTAGTGATAGAAAGAAAAGATTTACTTCTACTGAGGACTAACTTATTTAATTAATTGTCGGGGAAGAGTCTTTGTGAATCTGACTCCTTTTCGATAGGGAACTAAATAAAAGAAAATCGTGTCCTGTTAGCACACATAGGAAAGCAAAAAGTTTGAAAATAAGCACGTAGTTAAAATATATTTTATACAATTACCTTTTTGCAAACAACTGTCTCTCTTAAGGAAAATAGTAAGTTGTTTCATAACATTATTTTGTGGTTTACATTATAACACAAGACACAATTTTATCGTAATATGCGTAATTTCGTAAGAAAGAATAGCCGAGGAAAAGAAATACAAAGTGTGAGAATAATATTTTGATTCAGAATGCAATGCTTTATTAAGGGTTCTCCATAGAGCCCTTTTCCAAAACAATGTACACATCAATAGAAATAATGCGTGTTCCTGGTGTTCACAATCTTTCCCAGAACTTAAATGGTTTTCAGAAAAATTCTAATTTTCATTACCGAATCACACTTTAAAGGTGAAGACAATTACTATCTTAATTTACATTGGCTTCTTCAATATTAATGCCTCTCTCTGTTATGCGTTTAGGTACATTCTATAGGGGAAACTTTAATGTTTTTTCTGTCTCAATTAAATTAGCGCGAAACTTTACGCCGAGTAAGTTTGTATAAAAACTTAAGGTTTTACGTTACACAGAGGGATTTTATACTAAAGGGTTTTATATAATAGAACATTGCATAATGTTTTTCGATAATAAGAAATATCACATTTGGAAGTTTTAATTTAATATTTATGAGTACTTAGAGTTCAGTTATTAGGAAATAATTATAGTGGTAAACATATTTAAGCGAAAAACATCTTGTATTGTATCAACAATTATGACGCCACGTCCTGACTTATTCATAGACAGCTGATATTCCAAGGGACAACTATTTCATGTTATTTTATATAAGGAAAGAAAAATAGGCATAAAGAGAAACGTATAGTAAGAATGGTATGAAAACATGATTTATAAACGTTTTAATGGATTAATTTAATATATTAAATTATAGAATAGAAATTTACACTCAGCTATGGCATCATATTTTAAATCGATTTCTAAATTATTATTAAATTTTTTATCTTTACACTATGGCATCGCTTTTTCTTTATTTTCACTCTACGTCACTTTACGCACTAACTTTAAACACGTAAAGAGCACTTTTATACTTTCCGACTTTAAGCACGTGGCTTTACACATTCTTATTTTAGGCTAGTAGGATGGTTAACCTTTTGGTCAATTTCACTGAAACTTACACGATTATAGTTAATCATAGTATCATATAACATATAAAAAATGGACTTGACTGGTAGAAAAAAAAATGCACTGCGACCACTACGAGTAAAAACCGTCATCTCCCCTTATCATAGCCTGCTTTCGATGCTAAATTTATGTACTTAGTATTACTAAGTACATAAATTTGGCACCAAAAGCAGGCTATGATAAGGGGAGATGACGGTTTTTACTCGTAGTGGTCGCAGTGCATTTTTTTCTACCTAATAAAGAACTAATAATAACTAAGAACTAATAAGTTAGTTTTGCCCCCCTTGCGAAAAATCCTGCGGACGCCCCTGTCACTGTTCAATCGAAATAATATATTAACTCTCCGTCACTCAACTGAAGTCTAAAAGAAAATTGAATATGAATAAATAATAAGAAAAATAACTATTTCTGACGTCAGTTCATTAGTCTACGCTTCTTATCTTACATCCTGTCTCTCGTTAGAGCTCCTTATCACGTTTTTTGTGTCAGACACGATCCTACACTTTTAACACGAAACTTATCTGGGAAATTTATAGATTAAGTTGCCTATCGCCTACTCTCTTCCGTAAAAGCCTACATCTTGAAAGCCTACATTATGAAAGGGCCTATTTTGCAAGCCTACATTCTAAAAGCCTATACGCTGAAAAAGCCTATCTGTATTTCGTGAATAGATATAGATGAAGTTTGGTCTTTATCTTTCTTTAAATGTTAAGTAGCGTCATCTTCGTTTTTAATTGGATGCACATTTTCATTCCTTTCTCTGCTTAATATTTATTTTTCTCTCCTGACTTTACGCATTTAAACTCCTATCTTATCCCTTGATTTAGATAATCATAAAAGCGAGAAAAGCATCTTTTACTTAGCAAAACTTTATATTAGTATTGAATAATTAATTTTAGTGCCGGGCAAACAAAACGCGATTATAATGAAAGATTTTTATTTAGCGATTCGTCCATTTTTTGTTAAGCGATTTATTCTTCATTAATGCCAAGCGCAAAATATTTATTTATGTACAGAAGTCATTTAATGATGAAATTAGTCTGGTGGCCTTGTAAAATGTATCCATAGCTTTGAGTCATTGAACTTATTTTGATTCCTTGACGACTCATTTTTGAATCTCTTAACTCTCATTTCGGTATCAAAACCTCGGACCTCATCTTCTCTCCGAATCATGTTGATTACGCCTTCCGGTGGATTGCCCAGGGCCTCTACATCATCGGAAGTTTTTTTATATTGTGCATTAGCAGTTTCGGTCGTTATATTGTTTATATGCACTCGTTTGCTTCTTGATGTTGTCGGGTCCTTGACCAGGAATGTATAATCGTTTATTTTCTGCAAAACATCACATGGCCCCTCAAACGGGGTCTGTAGGGCACAGGGCGTGCCCGGAGTCTGGGTTTTCTTGATGTAAACCTTTTCTCCCTTTTCTATCGTAGGTATTTTTCTTCCTTCCGTTCTCTGTATCATTTTTCTTTGTTGATTTTCCAAATGCGTCCTTTCTGCCGCGTAAGTTTTCTCTTTCATATGTGCGTGTCGCCATTTATATTCTTCCAAATCAACGGGAGCGGCGTCCACTTCGTTGAATTGTGCATGGTGTTGTTATGAATGCTTTTCACGAGGGGCAGATATTCGTCCCAATGATTGGCATTCCCATCCCCAATCAAAGTCCTAAGATTGTTTTTTAAGGAATAATTATACCTCTCGACTTGACCTTGACTTTCCCGATGTGTCGGGGTCCAGAAGCTGTGGTGGATATGATATTTCTTAGTGAGGTGGGTCATTACCTCATTAGCAAACACCGTTCCATTGTCAGTTTTCAAATTCTTCATTTTTCCGTAGGTCAGTATATAATGCCCGAAGATACATTTGGCAAACGAGGTTGCCGTCATGTCTTTTAGAGGGTACATTTCTACAAATTTAGTGAATCCGTCAATTATCACCAACACATAGGCCGAATGTTCCTATGAGCGAGGAAACGGGCCTACTAAATCTGCATAAACCCAATCCAGAGACTCTTTACCTGTGGGAGTTTCTCCCAAAGGGGCTTTTTGAGGATTAATGTTCTTATACTTATTACTTATTTCATACGTCTTTATGTATTGACGTATGAATCCCATCATATTTGGCCAGTCATATACTTGGGACATTTCCTGATAGGTCTTGGATTCAGCTAAGTGTCCCTTATCAATTGAATTATGAAACTGTCTGAAAGCTCTTTTTTGTAATTTCGGGTCAGGTAGGTAGATTCTATGGGATTCATTTCCTCCGAGTGATCGGACTGTGTAAAGTATCCCGTTCTTTACTTTGAATTTCTCGTTTTCTCCTTGTTGCATAATTTCCCGACACCACCGGTCTAAACTTTGAGCTTTTCGTATTTCCTCTAATGATATTTCGGGAATCTCTTCGTCCTGCAACAATTTTTCGACGAGCATACCTGTTTGGGGCGTTTCTCCTCTATCCAGGGCCGATTGCTGGCTTCGCGTAATCACGTTTATAATGTGATTTTCATCCCCCCATTCTGATGTTTCGTCGCTCGTACTTGGTACACACCGACTCATTAGGTCAGCGGCGAAATTCCTCTCTCCTTTGACGTATTCCAGTTTTAGATCGAACTACAATAATGTGATAAACCATTTGGTTAGTCGTTTTGATGACTGATTAATTACCAGACTAATCTGGGGTCGGTGGTCGGTTCTCAGAATTATTTTAGACCCTAATATTAGAGCACGGAAATGGTTAAGGGCGAGTATGATATTCAAACACTCTTTTTCTATAACTGAATATCTCCTTTGGGTGTCAATAAAACCTTTACTGTAATATTCCAACGGGACTAACTCACCGTCATTGTTCTTTTGCATCAACACTGCTCCACTCGCTCTTTCGGATGCGTCCGTATATAGGTAAAAGGGTTCTTCAGGGTTAGGATGTTGCAGTAAGGTTTCGACCGTAATGACCTCTTTTATCTTCTGCAGAGCTTCGTCACGCTCCTCGGTCCATTCAAATTTTTCCTTTTTTCTAGTCAGGGCGTGTTTGGGCCCAATAACTCTGCCGCATTGGGAATATATCTTCGGTAGTAGTTTACCAATCCCAACAGCGATTGTACTTCTTTTACCGTGTGTGGTGGTCGTAGTTTCTTTATGGCTTCCACCTTGTCCAGACTCGGAGACATACCACTTCCTGTGATGTCGTGCCCTAATAATGCTACCTTTTCCTGGAAGAACTGTGATTTACTCAATTTAAAATTTAAGTTGCTTTCTCTCAACCTTTGTAAAACGGTTCTTAGGTTGGCTTCATGTTCCTCCTTCATTCGTCCGACGATCAGTATATCATCGATAAATACGTATACTTGCTTTCCGATTAAATCGTGAAGCAAGTCACTCATGATGGAACTAAAGACGTTTGGAGCCATTTTAAGACCAAAAGGCAAAATTCTGTAAACAAAACTCGCATTATTTGAGGAAAACGCTGTCAAATCGTGCGACTTCTCGTCCAAGGCTATTTGATGATACCCATGGGCCAAGTCGATAGTCGTGAACCATGTGTTTCCTCTTAGACTGCGAAAAATAGAATCTATGTCCGGTAGTTTGAAACGTGATGTTTTCAGTACTTTATTTAAATTTCTATAGTCTACTACTAGTCGATTTTTGTTCTTCTGCTTTACTAACAGCAAAGGGCTGTTAAAGTCACTGTTCCTACGTTCCACTAAACCACGTTGCTCCAGTTCTGCTACTTGTCGGGACACTTCTTCATGATATTTAAAAGGTAGTCGGTATTGGGGGGTATAAACCGGACCGTGTTTGGGTTCGAGCTCCAAGGAGAGTTCAAAGTTCTTTAAAAGTCCCAGTTCGTCCGCTTCTATGAAAACTACATCCACATAATCGTCCGTATACTCATTAGTCTACTTTTGTCCTCGGATTCTAAATTCGTCTGTTGAACGAAGTCCATTATTATTTCTCGTTTTTGGTCGAGGGTTCTTTTTGGTTGGGTGAAGTCACCCATCATTTCTCGTTCGTATATTTCCTACGAAATTTCGTCCATAAACATTTCTTTTTCCTGACTTAATTCTCGGATTATCTCATCTTCTCCAATTTGATTATCGGTATACTCATCCTCCTCGGCTGGACCGTCGGTGCCTATTGAACTGTAGAGACCCTGACCTTGTTCATTTCCTTCTTGACCACTATCACATTGGCAATACTTCAAAATTCCTCCAACTACTTTTAGCTTCTCGTCTCTTACCTTAATTCTGTCATTCAGGGAGGTGTTATGCACTAATATATGAATGCTTCCGTCTTCGCTTACGCAAGCCAATTGGGGCTCGATGTGTAAATTCGTCGGAAACGCCTCAGCTTCTATCATCAACGTAGTTCGTTCCCTTAAAAGAATTCCGGACCTTAATTCCGAGAAGGCTTCAGCCGAAGGTGCTATGGAGGCTGACCCGTTCTTCAGTGTAAAAGGTATATTTACCAAATTAATTCCGAGGGACGGTAGGTCCTCCGTGTCTATTTCGACCCTTGATACTACTGGAATTTGGACTCCGTTTACATGAATGTCGAAGCTTCTTCTTTCTCCTTCGATCTTTATACGATTGTCTCGAGTGAAATCTGCTCCAATGATCTGACCTAATCCTGTGGGTAAGTCTTCAATCACTAAAGCACTGATTTCGTACGTCGCGCCCTCGATATTTATCGCCGTGTTTATTTTTCTTTGTATCTTCAATTTTTTATTGGTGATCGCTTTACAGTTTTTCTTAGTTTCCTTCACAAGGGGTCTCGATCCAAGTGAGTCTATGAGCCTTCGTTTAATCAAGCAGATATCGGCCCCTATGTCAATCAGGGCCAAAAATCCCTTTTCCCTTATAGCGACCTGGATGACCGGATAGTAAAATAGTCGCGTGTACCTCGTCTCCCGAGGAGAAAGTTGTTCCTCAATCAGATAATCTGCATTTACTTCAGAGGGGATTTTCCGGCCTATCTTTTTCCTCCACGCTTACTTCTTCAACGAGGTTCATTTCATTATTTTTTCGTGCTCGTGTGTCGTGATTCTCACATACGACTTTATTTCCGATTTGCGTATTCCCTGAGATTTTATTTCTTTTTCCGTTCCCACGAACAGTTAATACGTCATGCACGCTTTCTGAGATTTTATTTTGTTTTCCGTTCTCACGAAAATTTAATGTGTCATTTGCTTTATTGTTTGTTTCCCATGTACTCATGTCGTATACTCCATTCACATGATAGCTTTCCGTTAGTACATTATTCATACTTTTATTCGCAATTCCGTTCACACATACTAACAATGAATCCTTTCCGGATCTCTTTTCACACGCGCTTAACTTACAAACATCATTCACACGCTTATTTTTAAATTCATTTTCGCCCACGCTTAATTTATAAACATCATTCACACAGTTTCGTTCTCTTTGGTTTATATTTGTATTTTTAGTTATTTCTTTTTCGCTGGTTTCATTCATTCTCTCGTTACTTAATATTGAATCACTCTCGTCAGTTATTTCTTCTTTCGAAAGAGCGGTACGGGCTTTCTCATTAATTTGCTTATCTGCTTCGGACTTCGAGCTCAAGGTCGAACTGCATCCGTTCGCTGTGCGTTCACTTTCGTTTATACTTAAGTTACACAAATTTACTTTACTCGCGTGCAGTTTTTCTCCTTACTTTTTTCGGACTCATTTACTTTAATTTCCCCTTTTTCTTCTTCTTTTACAGGAATTTGCTTGCTAGTAGATGCTTTATGTCATTGTTGGGTTCTCTCTTCATTTTCCTCAAAAGAAACTCTCCGAGGAGATTTGTCTCTAGTTTGCGAATTTTCGGGGTTTCTAGGCCAAGGGAAGCTACAAGCTACTTCGGCGACCTTCCCCATTCTTTGTCGGGGACCTTCCCCGGTCCCTTTCCTTATCTCGGTATCCTCCGTAGGGGACATCCTGGGGAGAATAACTTCTTTTGCTCGAGTATGGCGAAGGGGATCGATTTCTCAAGTCGTATGGTCGGTAATCCTGTCTACGCCAGTTCTCTCTTCGACGTTCATATGGTGAAGGTGACCTCTCGTTTCGGCTCTCCCTGTAATGAAAATAATCACTTCTTCTCCCTTCTCGTCGGGGCTCATACGGCGGTGATGGTGACCTTTCTTTTCGGTTTTCCCTGTAACGAGAAAATTTTATTTTGTCCATCCTCGATCTTTCGGATAATCATTACGCCTTTGGTAATAATTTTCTCTTGCTCTCTTTCGCCATCCACGGTGTTCATTTTGCCGATACGGTGACGAGTACCGTCGTCGGTCTCGTAGCCTGCTTCCCTTTTCCCGTTGCCGTTTTGCCGTGAAGGTGACGCGTACCGTCGCTCTCCTTTTCTTATATGCTCTCGCGCTTTCTCTCGGTCTATTTCCAACGCTTTCACTCTTTCAATCATCGGGCAGAACTTAGCCTTATGTCCCGTCCGTTCGTATATATAGCATCGCGGATTATACGCTTGCGCTTGCGCCTGCACTCCATTCACACTTGTTACATCAGTTCGCATAGAGGGACAAAGATGGGTTGATAGGTCATATGGTTGTGCGCTATTATAGTGTATTTTGCCTTGGAGGAGTATTTAAAGGGACGTTTGGTGTATAAGGGTTTTGTCCCAAATAATGGGACACACTTGGGTAGGGGTAATAGGTAGGTTGATTTAACAAATAATTTTGGTTTTGATTTTGGTAATAGGAGGGATCTAGGGATGATATAGATCTCAGGTTAGGATTTGGATAATTTACAGGATTTGGCTCAGAAACAATTCGATCATCGCACCTAATGCGTTTGATCTTTTTGTGTATCTCCTCATTTTGGTCTCCGTACTTATTCCAGAGCTTTCGAGGTATTGAATTTAGAATGACTTTATTTAAAACAAACGGAACGTCTATATTTTGCACCATATCTCCTGCGTCTCTTTTTAGCCCTTCTACTTCTCTTTGTATTCTATAAGCAAACGAGGTGAATGACTCGTCCGGTCGTCTGCATTCTCTTTCTATATTCATTCATTAGCCTATTAGTAATTTCGTCTCTCCTATTTTGACAATAGAGGTAAGAACAAATATCTAAAAACTCCTTCCACGTTTTAACTTTTTCCTCGAATCCGAGTAACACTAATCTACTAGGCGAGACTGAGCACCTAATTGCGAGCGTTATACGCATCTTATCGGAATTTCGTCCTCGTTCGGGGATTAACCGCGCGATTTCGAAGACGAAATCCTGAAATGACACGTAACTTCGTACCACTCCCTGAGCTACGGCAATTAAATACTCAGCGTATGTCCCACAAAATATGAGACAGATTTCAGCCGCGTGTCGTAGCTTCTTTCCTTCCTCGGGAGAGAAATCGTCCTCCGGGGGATATTGAAATGACCTAGTGGCTGGTATTCTAGGGGGAAAAGCGGTAGTAGCTGGCCTTCTATGGGGAATAGTAGGAGGAGAATTTGCCGGTGACGGGCTGCGCCTACTAGCCGTTTCTCAGCTTCCTAAGCTAGCCTGCCTGCTGTCCTGACTTAAAGACATTTCACCACTGTCTAACGAGAAAGGTCAAAACTCTAAGAGGTCTTCGCGTAAGTTAGCTAATAAAGGGCTATTTCCCTTTTTAAGTTCGCTTTTAATTTTCTCAGGAGGTGTCCAGGAGGGAACGTGAGGTACTCTATTGATATCAAAATTTGGTGGGAAAAATTTTAATCCTGAAGGGTGTGCTTTAGGTGTACTCCTTTGCGGTCTTGCGGGGACCTACAAAGTGCGCTGACCTTCCGGTCACTTGCGGAATCCGGGAGCTTCCTTAGCCCTTTTTCCACTCGTCAAGTTTAGATTAATTATGATGGGATTAACTGAGACTCAGCTTTAATTTTAGGATTTTTAATGAAGTTTAAATAAGCGGATTACAGGCGAGAGTTTATAATAAATGGTTAACTTTTGAGTTCACAAGGTCATATTTAGATAAAGTTCACCGGCTTTAATTGAGTTATTCTGAAGTTTAGACGTGGCATTTAAGGTCACGTAGAAATAAACGAACTAAGTCTGCTGGCGTTTCCTTCAGTCAGATCATCAATACCGAAATTCCGATACGAAGCTCGTTTCGTGAAATTTACCCTTCACCCAGGGATAAGTTACGTTAATTCAAGGTCAGACGGCCCACTTCTTGAAAGCAACCTCTGTGCTTCGTTCTAGGTCCGCTGTAAAGCAAGTTAATGACATAAGGGCAACTCGCAACTCGTCGCCCGCGATAAAAAGAAGTACGATTTCCTTCTAAGACTTACTACAATTAAGCCCGTTCTAAAATCGTCTTAAAGCAAAACTAATGCATACAAGGTAACTCGCACCCTCGTTTTCCGCGGAGACCCAGGTGAGTTGAGCTCTACCCAAAGTCTGGCTGATAGCTACTCAGAATCTAGAATCTGTCCTTCACTGGCTGGATCCCTCCTTATACAGGAAAGAATCCACTCCCACATGCTGTACGACAGAGTGGTGAGTCACCGTGAGACCAAAAGAATTTGCGATTCCCACAGTCAAGAGTTCCTATCTCAAAACTCGAAACAGATGTGAGATGTTAGCTCGGAAGGTACATGGGCAATTAGCAAGCGCGAGATGTCGCGAAAGTGCATCTAAGCGCTTTTATTTGGAAAGACTAACTGTTTTAACATTATAATTGATATTTTTCCATGTTTCAGGCAATTACTTAGGTGCATAAGAAAGATTAGGCTACTTCTCGCGTCTGTCATTAAGATATAGGCGAGCACCTGCTCTTGTAGAAGATTAAAGAATAGGGGCGTACTTGTGTATAACATAAATCGTAATTATTTCAGTTTTAATTAAGATTTCGTAGGACGGTCGTCCCGTATAATATATATATATATATATATATATATATATATATATACATACAGTGTGTCCGTAAAGTCATGATGGGATTTTAAATAGCTATATTATTGCAACTAAACATGAAAATGAGATGAAACAATGCCAAATTGAAGAACAACTCTCAAAGTTGTATCTTGTAGTTAGTCTAGGCTAAGCTTAACCTGTATCTCGTAGTTACTCTAGGCTGTCCACATGCC
>JAJOZX010002468.1:107500-130000 GCA_023014485.1 Bathynomus jamesi | reverse complement strand
ATTGAATTTTTTCTGAGTTTCCAAAAAGTCATAGATTTTCTGTCTAACTATTCTTTCAAATATTTTAGTGAGATGAGATGTAAGCGACACTGGCCTATAGTTTTTGGCCTCGGAACTATCTCCTCCTTTATATATTGGGACTATGTTCGCGCTCTTCAGGATGCCCGGTATTTCTCCCGTGTCTAATGATCGTCTCCATATCCAGTATAGGGGAGCAGCGATTGCATTCTTGCAGTTTTTGATCAGTGTGGCATTCCATTTATCCAGTCCTGCCGCTGAGTGTGTTTTTAGTTTCCCTATGGCTTGTGTAATATCATCCGTCGTAAAGTCGAAATCCGTTATACTTTCCCCTTGTGGTTCTTCTTCAAAGAACGCGTTTCTATCGCAAATCAATTTTTCAGTTTTTGGGATACTGAAAGATGATTCATACTGAGCTTTTAATATTTCAGATACTTCTGTTAGATCATCAGATAAATCACTGTTCTCATTTTTTAAAGGTCCGACAGTCGCTTGGTTTTTCGACTTTCTTTTTGCGAAATTATAGAAGTTCTTTGAGTTAACCTTTATCGCTTCTATAGCGTCATCTTCTTTTTCTGTATGCTTCTCAATTTGTTCCTGTATGACGACATCGATACTTTGTAGTTTATCATTTAATATTTTTCTGATGTTGTTATCTTTACAATTACTTAATTTTGCAGTCACTCTTTTTCTCTTTCGGAACAATGCCCTCTTTTGTCTTTCGAACCTGCTTCTCTTTCCTCTTTGTTGTATCTTTGGGACATGTTTTTCCACAATTACTAACGTCTTCTCCTCTAACGTCATTAGCATCTCTTCCGTTGTCTTGGCCTCGAAAATGGTTTTCCAATCTATTACTTCCATGCTGGATGTCACATCTTCCCAGTTTATAGCTTTGGAGTGAAAATTAAAAATTTCGAATTTGCTTCGTTCTGTTGTGCGTGTTCTTTCCTTTCCTGTTGCCTTTATATTAGTTGTTATTTCAATGAATTTGTGGTCTGATATCAGAGTTGGGGAGATTTCTACATTATCAATTAGATTACTGTTGTTTGTGAATACCAAATCTAGGCAGTTGTTTTTCTTGTGTTTTATGTTATTTGTTGCGTTAACATAAATTCATCAGCTGAAGCTAGTAGCATTTTTACCTGCTCCTGGTCTTCTCGTGTGGCCCCCTTGTCCTGGTGGATACATATATTTTTTCCTATCCTTTTATATTTCATGAATGGGAAATTAAAATCACCACAGAGGAAAATATTTGGGGTTGGAGAGTGTAGATCTTTTACTAAGTTTCTTACCTCTGTAATGGAATCAGAAAATTTTGAGGTTGGTGTGTTTGGGGGTCTGTACATTACAATTAGTACCATATTTATTATTTCAATTTTTGCTGCTACACATTCTACGTAGTTGTTTGAGGTACTTATAACCATTTCTGCTATGTGCCTTTCGCGTGTGTAAATAGCACATCCTCCTTTACGTCTCACTGTTCTGACGGCTCGGAGGATGTTATAGTTGTCAATTTGTATTTCTTTTTTGTCAATACAGGACTCACAATTTTCACAGTTCGCCTGGCAGTCCTTTAGATGAGTTTCGGTGAGGCATGCAAAGTCTGCTCCGGCTTCTTGCATGAGGCCTTTCAGGTATGCAACTTTGTTCGTGGACAGGTTTGATTTAAGGCCCTGTATGTTGGCTAGGATTATTTTTATTTTTTCTCTTTCCTTTTCCAATACAGGTGGTTCCGCTTTGTTTTCCGATGGGGTTGCCGGTTTCGCTGCCTTTTGGTCCTCCGAGAATTTACCTCTTTTTATCTTTGTCGGTACCTGTTGTCCCGATAACGCATGAAGTGTCTTTGTTCGTACCTTCTGTCCGGCTCTCGGATTTCTATATTTATATTTGTCAGCTGGTTTTGTAATTGCTGGAGAGTATTTAGCAGCTGAAATGTGTTGGCTGCGTCTAAAAAATTTCCACTCTTCTTTGATGTTCGTTTTTTCTGTTCCCTCGGTGCGTTCCTTTGAGGGTGGTGGTATCGGCATTTTTTTTTCGTATTTGCAACTCCCATATCTTTCATAAGTGTTGCAGACCGTAAAATGGTGGAACATGCATTTCTTATCAAACTTGCAATATCCACTTGTGTAATGCATTTTGCATAATGTGGGATGTGCATATATGCATTGCCCATCCCGATATCTGCAGTTTCCTTTCGCGTAATATTTGCATACGATATTTTCTACGCTTCTGCTTTCGTTCTTATTATTTACCAAGTTCTTAGTTTTGACATTATCATTATTTTTCTTTGGCTGTTTATTTTCTACGTTTTTAGTTATCTTTTTATCATTTCGCTCGTTGGACCGTTTGTCTACTTCGCCACTTTTACTTATTTCTTTCCTTTCATCTATGTCTTCCTTCCGTATTACGTTGTTTATATCGTTATTTGTTACTAAATTGTTGTTCGTTATTAGATATACATATAGATATAAATTATATACTGTATATATATACATATATAAATATATATATATATATATATATATATATATAATATATATATATATATATATACACATAAATATACATACATATATATATATATATATATATATATATATATATTTATGTATATATATATATATATACACATAAATATATATATATATAAATAAAATATATATATATATATATACATATATATATACATAAATATATATTATATATATATATACAGGGTGGGCCGAAAGTCTGGATCCAAGGGAAAATATTTATTTTAATACATAGATTACAACAAATGGTAAATACTTAAAATGAATATCAACTTTAACTCGTAAATGCGTATCCAGTATAAATACTCAAATACTTTTTTTATTTCAGCCAAGAAATGGCTTCGAATCTAATAACACAAGACCGGGTAGAACTTGTGTTCATGTACGCAAGACAGGGCGCTACACACAGAGAAGTTGCTACCGAATTCAATAGAAATCATCCTGATAATCATCCAGTAACACATGCGACTGTTGGTAAGTTGTTTAAACGTTTCTTATTATTTACCAAGTTCTTAGTTTTGACATTATCATTATTTTTCTTTGGCTGTTTATTTTCTACGTTTTTAGTTATCTTTTTATCATTTCGCTCGTTGGACCGTTTGTCTACTTCGCCACTTTTACTTATTTCTTTCCTTTCATCTATGTCTTCCTTCCGTATTACGTTGTTTATATCGTTATTTGTTACTAAATTGTTGTTCGTTATTAGATATACATATAGATATAAATTATATACTGTATATATATACATATATATATATATATATATATATATATATATATATATATATATATATATTATATATATTATATATATTATATATACACATAAATATACATACATAATATATATAATATATATATATATATATATATATATATATATATATATTTATGTATATATATATATATACACATAAATATATATATATATAAATATATATATATATATATATATATACATATATATATACATAAATATATAATATATATATATACAGGGTGGGCCGAAAGTCTGGATCCAAGGGAAAATATTTATTTTAATACATAGATTACAACAAATGGTAAATACTTAAAATGAATATCAACTTTAACTCGTAAATGCGTATCCAGTATAAATACTCAAATACTTTTTTTATTTCAGCCAAGAAATGGCTTCGAATCTAATAACACAAGACCGGGTAGAACTTGTGCTCATGTACGCAAGACAGGGCGCTACACACAGAGAAGTTGCTACCGAATTCAATAGAAATCATCCTGATAATCATCCAGTAACACATGCGACTGTTGGTAAGTTGTTTAAACGTTTCAAAGAAACAGGAAGTGTACATGATCGACGGCGTTCTGGTCGTCCAAAAACTGCAACTGATGAAAATACCTCTGCAATGGTATGTGAAACTTTAACGAATAGTCCAGTAAAGTCAACAAGATTATCAAATGAAACACGCATCTCGAGAACGTCAATTCGAAGAATTATTAAAAATCATAAATTCCATCCCTAAGTGTCTCGATGTCAGAGGCCGCCAATTTGAGCATTTGTTATAATTTGTTGTTTATACTGGAGTACGAACCACTGTACAGTATCACGGATACGCATTTACGAGTTAAAGTTGATATTCATTTTAAGTACTTACCATTTGTTGTAATTTATGTATTAAAATAAATATTTTTCCTATGGATCCAGACTTTCGGCCCACCCTGTATATATATATTATATATATATATATATATATATATATATGTATATATATATATATATATATATACATAAATATATATATATATATATATATATATATATATATATATATATATATATATATATATACATAAATATATATATATATATATATATACATAAATAGTATATATATATATATATACATAAATATATATAAAGTTATAAAGTTATAAAGTTATAAAGTTTCAGACCAACAAAGACACTAGGATCCACTCATGGCTGGTCTACCTAACTGTGTTCGTAATCCTGTATGTCCTCCGTGGTGGCGGAGGGGACCTACAATTTTACGTGGGTTCCGAACCACAAGAACATAAGAAATTTATGTAACAACTTCCTGTACAATGTGTACATTGGCAAAACTAATTAATTATCGATTTAATACTAAAGATAGAATCTCTGGATCCAGAGGATCACGTCATAATAGACTACTATCCACAAATATGTTACACTCTATATCTATTTATAACTGACATGCAAATATATCAGATCCAGAGAATCCAGGCAATTTCATTACGGTATCCATCAATACTAGTACCTTGTCACGAAAAATAAGTCACGGTGCATATCGATTGTGGACCAAGTCAAAATTTACAACCATATACATTACAATATATACACTTAGGAGGAAAAGTGTAGGTGTGGCTGTGAAGACTGTATTAATGTAGAAATGTGTGTGCACCCATCTTGGGTCTCCCATATAAAGGTGTTTGTGGGGCAAGTGAAGATCATGAGTTTTTCAATACCTCACAGTACTATGGGGGGCACCGCTCAGCAGAGGAATCTCTTTAAATGGGGTGTGTAAGGACAGAGAGTATCCCCTAACCCAGGACGCTGCCTCCCTATATCCCACAACACTTGTGTTGAGCAGTGGGATCTATCCCCACAAAGCCTTAATTTTACTACCTTAAACTATACCCAATCTATCAACATATGCGTCTAATCGATTTTTAAACATGTTTGTAGACGTGCTACTAATTACTTCTGCCGGCAAACTATTCCACCTATTTACTATTCTATGCGTAAAAAAGTTTTTGGCAACTGCTGTCTCGAACCTTCTACTTGTGAACTTACACCCGTTATTTCTAGTCCTATTATATTGAGAAATTTCGAAAAAGCTATCTCTATCTACGTTATCGAACCCATTCATAATTTTGAAAACCTGGATTAGATCACCCCTTAAACTCCTAGTCTCGAGTGTTGTCAATTTTAACTCCTTAAGCCTATACTCGTACGACTTTGACCTAAGCGACGGAATCATCTTAGTTGCTCGTCTTTGAACTCTTTCGATTTTGTCTATATCTTTGCGCATATGCGGATTCCAAAATTGGACCGCGTACTCCAAATGGGGTCTAAATAATGATTTATAAAGTGGAACTATAATATCGCGCGTTTGTACTCAAAATTTCGAGCTATAAAACCTAACACTTTGTTCGCCTTATTGACCGCTGCTGTACTTTGTTTCGCTACTTTTAAATCACTAGTGACTATAACTCCTAAATCTTTTTCCTGCTCTACGCTTGTTAAATCTTTCCCTGACATACTATACACAAAATTACCGTTACGCGAACCTATATGCAAAATTTTGCACTTATCCACGTTAAATCTCATTTGCCATGTGACTGACTAATCAACGATTTTATTCAGATCTTTCTGAATTTTACCTCTATCTTCGTCATTAATCGCCCTACCACCCAGCTTCGTGTCATCCGCAAACTTTGAAACTGTACCGACTAGGCCGACATCTAAATCGTTAATATATATAAGAAAAAGCAAGGGGCCCAATACAGAACCCTGAGGAACGCCACTCGCTACATTAGCCCAACACGACTCCGCTCCATGAACGACCACCCTCTGTTTCCTACCTCGCAACCACTCTTCTAGCCAATTTATTACTACACCTCTGATTCCATGAGCCTTAGTTTTTTCAAGAGTCTTTTGTGCGGCACGGTGTCAAACGCTTTTTGAAAATCTAAATACACTACATCAACCGCCCGATGTCCATCGTAAACGTCAACCACGCTTTGGAAAAATTCTAAAAGATTAGTTAAGCAAGATTTGTTTGGCCTAAATCCGTGCTGCGTATTTCTAACTAGCTTATGGAATTCTAAGTGTTCGACTATACGATCCCTAATTATTGATTCCAAAAGCTTACCTACAACAGACGTTAAACTGATTGGCCTATAATTTCCCGCCGCACCTTTATCGCCTTTCTTAAAGATAGGTGCTACGTTTGCTAACTTGAAATTATCTGGTACGCACCCCTCAGAAATAGACGCATTAAAAATCTTTGTTAGCGGCACAACAATGCTATCTTTTAATTCTTTTAGTTGTATGGGATATATGGAATCCGGACCCGGTGATTTACGCGTTTTCATTTTATCAATATATCGCATTACCTCCCCTTCACTAACGACAATATTATCCAAAATATTACCATTACCAAAAGGTATTATGTCTATGACCGTAGGGATATTCGTTACATCTTCTATAGTAAAAACTGACGTAAGAAATTCGTTTAGCAAGGTAGCCATTTCCTTGTTTTCAGAAACTAGATCTCCGTTTACATTTTTCAATGGACCCAAGACACTTTTTACTGGATTTCTATTATTGACGTATTGAAAGAATCGCTTGGGGTTTTCTTTACCGTCACGAGCTATGGAGATTTCAAATTCGCGCTTGGACTTTTTTATTACACTTTTCGCTTCACGCCTCAGAGAGATGTAGTTGTTTCGTAACAACAAATTGTTTTTAACGCACTTATGTTGCCTATAAGCCCTATCTCTACTCTTTATAATGTCTCCTACTCTAGAAGTAAACCACAAGGGCTTGTTGTTTACTTTCGCACGCTTAATTTTGTACGGTACACATTCCTCATTTATAGTCCTAAATACCGTTTCAAACGATTCACACATTAGTTTTGCGTTGGAGTTCCCCATCACGTTTTCCCAATTGACGTGGGACAATTTATCTCGAAATTTACAAAAGTCTGCGTGCTGGAAGTTAGGAATTTTAGTCGAGTTAGTTGGTTTCGAGTGACTTACTGAGAGGACAAACTCTACCATATTGTGATCGCTATTGCTTAACGGTTCTATTACTTGAAGATGAGTAATTAGCCTCTCATCCGTAGTTATTACTAAATCAAAAATACTGTCCAACCTCGTAGGTTCCCCAACCTTTTGACTAAGAAAGCTATCCTCGAGAAAATTAACTAAACGATTACCTTCCGCGTCTCCCTGCATTGTATCGTAATTCACGTTGGCGCAATTAAAGTCACCCATAACTAAAGCCTGCTCACTACCGATTATTCTCTTTAGTTCACGATATAACGCTTCGTCCATATCAGCTGTTTGATTAGGGGGCCTAATATAACCGCAACAAGAAGTTTTGAAGTCGTTTAATTTAAGTTCTGCTATAGTCGAATCTATCGGTTCTGGAATTGAGTGCTTTACTTCTATAACGTTCGCAATATTATCTTTGATATACAACATAACACCGCCTCCTCGCTAGTGCTTGCATAATACCGAAAATTTTCAATACCGGTATTTGGAGGCAATTATGCTAATCCCGGTATTGATACCGGTATTATGAAAAAAATAATTTATTTTGATTTATTATGGTGCCACCCTACCAACCCTCCCACAAGTCTGAGGGACTTGCAGTACTCACCATATTTACTATAAATTAATGACCCAACTCCAAATAGATGGCATTCTATTCGAAAAAGTTTATACAGTAAATTACTAAATTGTAATAAAAATATTATTTGAATTTTTTTTTTAGCATATTATTATACAACTACTGGGGTAGATAGAAATTATTAGTATCTAAATATTTATTTCTTAGTTTGATTTTGAAAGTATGCTTTGAGGAAACAAAGAGCATCTAGGGATTGTTCAGATAGACTTGATCTCAGTTTCGTCAGAAATAGGCCTGCAGCAGAAAAGGCTCTTTCTGATTCTGCACTTGTAGGTTTAATTGAAAGCAGTGCCTTGTACAGCTTCTCTAAATTCTCACTTCTCTGTAAAGTAACTTCCAAGCTTTTAAATTCATTAGTAACATCAAAATCAATGGAATTTTTTTTAGATGGCACTTTTCCTAGTTTGCCCATTTCTTGCATGTATTCACTCAGTAATGAATCTGCTTCCACTTCAGTCTTATCGGAGGACTAAATTGCCTAAATTTTACAATAACAATTTTTGTCAATACCGAAAACCTATAATATCGGTATCGGTATTATTTGTACTTCTTCAATACCGGTATTAATACCGGTATTTGAATACCGGTTTTAACCCCTACTCATCGCCTACCTATTCTGTTTTTAACAAAAAGTCTATAACCTTTAATTTGATACTCCCCTACAAAGTCACGTGTTTCAGTGCTAAGCCACGATTCGTTTATCGCAATTAAATCATAGTCTTTACAAGCAATTAAAGAAAAAAATTCATTTATTTTATTTCGTAGTCTACGAGCATTTAAGGAGAGAACCTTCAAATTGCTTGCAATTACGACACCTTCGCGAGCGCAGGGGAAACTTGTAGAATTTACGCTGGGACCCTTCGAGTTACGGCAGACTGAAAAGAAGAGACAGTATTATGAAATAGTCTTCCTAAACGCGCAGCTCCTACGTCATTAAGATGAAGTCCATCTTCGAGGAACAAGTCCCTCCTGCCGTAGAAACTGTTCCAAAAATTCGCATAATGCACTCCTTCCTGTTGGCAACGAGACTTTAGGTTAGTGTTAATATAGGTCGCCTTGCTGTAGAAATCGTTACGTTGGATAATTCGAGGAAGTATACCTGATAAGACAATCTTATTAGTTTTCTCCTTTAGTCGCTCTATTAAGTCCCTGTACCTAGCCAGCAGTTCTTCCGATCTAGAATTTAAAACGTTATTAGTACCGACATGAATAACATACGTTGTGTCCTCGGCGGTACCCTCTGTAAAATGGTCAACACTATTAGTTATATCCTCCACCCTTGCACCAGGGTAGCAGTAACGGCGCCTACGACGAGGGTTTCTCCCACAGAATTCCTCGAGCTGCCCTCGAACAATGGAATCGCCAACGAGTCGTACTTCCGGTTCATCAGCATCTTCGAAACCTAAAACAGAAAACTTATTGCTTGTTATTACTGGTAGACAAGTCTTTGCTTTTCGCAATGGGGCTCCATTTCGCACTCGAACGAAGGGTTGGGAACTAGGGGAAGAGAGAGGGCTATTAATACTATTTATATTATTAGTAGAAACTGAGGCATGAGGGGTCGTAACAGGAGTCTCAAGGGAATCCAATTTTGCCGTAAGAAGCATCACGCTTTCTTGAAGCCTCACCCTGGCCTCGCTCTCACGGTCTAATTCGTTCCTCAGGACTTCCATGCTTGAGCACCACCTGCAAACTAATTGTTCATTATTATTAGCCATTGTAAACGCGTAAGCGGCAAATTTCCCTTCACAGCGACTGCAAGTACTTGACGGGGGTGCCATGCTTTTAATTAGTTAAAAAACAAAAAAACACAAAACGAGCGTTTGGAAATTAATAAATTACAACGTATGTCTACCGCGTGCTTATTGTGCCGTCACTTGCGAAAACCCGCAAAATTGTTCTTGAAACGCAGAAACAGGTTCTTGTAACACAATTTTATGCTACATCAATATATAATTAAGCTACCGACGAAATAAATGTTAAAGAAAAAGTATTAAATGAAACTTATCTGGTCGCTGTTTACTGACTTAATCCCTTTTTTCCCACGGTAGGTGACCCTTTTGGAGGTGAGGTATTGTGTGGAGGAAAAATGAACCTTAAGAAACCACGTTTCTGATAGATTTGAAAAACAAATATATAAATAAATATATATATATATATACATATATATATATACATATATATATATATGCATATATATACATATATATATATATATACATATATATTATATATATACACACACATAAATATATATATATTTATGTATATATATATACAGTGCCCGCGAAAAGTATCCGATCACCCTTGAAATTTGTATTTTTTACATAAAAAACAATGTTTAAATGTATACTAACCTTAATTAGTATTTTGTCATCTGTCCTTTGGTTTGGATGACTTGTTCTAGACGTTTTGGCATGGATTTAATCAAGTTTTGACAAACTTCCACTGATATTTCCTTGCACCATACCTTTTTGATGGCCTCTTGTAATTTTTCGACTGAGCCAGTGTCGTGGCATTCAACCTTATTTTTTATTATTAGCCACAGATTTTCTATCGGATTGAGATCTGGACTATTACCAGGCCAATCCAAAATATCAAATTTATTGTCAGTAATCCATTTTGTCACTATTTTGGCCCTGTGACATGGTGCACCATCATGCATGTATGTTTTTGTCCTTTGGATTGCCATTGCCATTGGAAGTTTATCCTGTAGCATTGCTAAATACCGTGCACCATTCATAGTTGTGTTCTTCGGAAGAAAATATAAGTTTCCACGCCCATAGTAACCGAAACAACCCCAAACCATCACACTTGGAGGGTGTTTCATTGTCTTTAGGGTGTATTTAGGGTCCATCCTATTTGAGCCAATAGGCCGGCGAACCTTTTTTGGACAACTTCTGAATGTCAAAAATGTCGACTCATCGCTAAATAAAACCTTCTTCCAGTCATCAACAGTCCAATGAATGTATTTTTACAAAATGCGACACGTTTTTTACGCATTTTTTCATTAATGAACGGTTTCTTAGCAGCATGGCGAGATGGTAATCCGAGTTCTTTTTGGAGCCGCTCCTGGATAGTTCGTTCAGAAACACCAGATAACAAATTATTCATATTAAATTTTATTTCTTTCGCAGTTATTGTTGGGTTTTTCAATACTAAACGTTTCATAAGTTTGTCTGTTCGCGAATTTGTTTTTCTCGGTCTGCCAGATCGTTTTTTAGGGACTGGCGTGGTTAGGCCACCATTGTTCTTAGCCCGTGAAACCCATAAATTAACGGTACTTTGGGATATGTTTAATTCCTTAGCTATCTGTCTCTGTGATTTCCCACATGCATGCAAAGCAACAATAGCACCTCGACAATCACTCTTAAGTTGTTTTTTAGCACACATTATATATAAATTTTATTTACACCACTTTCTGTAAAAAAAAAAAAATATCAAGAAATTTACACAAACAGTGAAATCTGACAAATTTGAGACACAGCCACCCGCAACGAAGGCTACCAGAACACTAATTTGAGAATGCGTTGGATAGCTCTCATATCAGCGAGCAACCTCAAAGTTACCAGATGTCGCTAGAACAAATAGAAAGTGAATTACGTGTCTCTGAATATCAAGGGAAAATATTGTATTTTCTTGAGTGATCGGATACTTTTCGCGGGCACTGTATATATATATATACATAAATATATGTATATATTTATGTGTATATATATATATATATATATACACATAAATATATATATATATATATATATATATATATATATACATAAATATATATTATATATACACATAAATATATACATATATATACACACATATATATACATATATATATATAATATGCACACACACACACATATATATACATATACACATATATATATATATATATATATACACAAATACAAACATATATATATATATATATATATGTAAAAATTAACAATGAACAATTCCTATACCATCATTATATGGATTCATTATCTTCATGCAGTACTTATGTTCGTATAGTTTTTATGTTTGAATGTTCATTTTTACCTAAGAAACCAAAATCGCCTAAGCGAGTTTTGGATAGAATTTCGATTTGTACTTCTTTATTCATTACTGTATTTCTCTAATTTATCTATCCTAATAATGATTTGTACTATACGTACAAATTCAATAACTATGACGTCACATTTTCCCGTCATTAATTTCCCTTCATGCAAAACTTCATGCATTCGTTCGAAAACGCACAAATACGATCTCGTATTATTTTTTTCATTTTTATTTTTAATTATATCACCTCCCGAGATGAACTCGAAAATGCTGAGGTTAAGTTATCAAATTCCTCTAACTGGCAAAATCGAACGCTTCTAAGATAAATATCTCCTTTCGCTCTGATTCGAATTTATAACATTATCATGCGTTATGTTATATTATGTGTGTCATGTCTCATGTACTTGTGTTGTACTAATAACCATATATAATAACCATATATAATAACCATATATAATAACAATATGTTATAACCATATATTATTATAACCATATATTATAACTATATAATATAACCATATATTATAACCATATATAAGTATATAAACACACTGTAAGAATGGTAAACGACGTAATGTACTTTAATGAAGCTGTACTTAATGATGTAATGTACTAAATGACGTAGTCAATGTACTTTAATGGAATTGTAGTTAACGCTAATAAATGAATTGGTAATTATAATCATAGTTACAGTAGACCAAAATTACAATGTACTCAATGTCCGACCCGACATTATGTCGCCATAAGGAATGTAGAATCGGCGATACTGTTGTTATTTTTTTTATTATTATTTTTCCGTTGGAATAAATTTTGATGTGCTTTCTACTTTGCCAAATAATTGATGACCTGTTGTTTTTTATTAAAATCTTTCATAATCATTTTTTTAGATTTAGCTTAATAATGAATCCTGAGTAACTTTTGCCATGTCATGTTTTATATACATTCTTTCTTCGTTATAAAAGATGAAGTCATGTCTTGCCTAAGCATTTAATTGTAAATCTTAAACCTTTAATTTTTACTCATATGCATATTTTAGTGTAAAGATGCATAGTTCAATTTCCACTTTTAGTTAACTTGGCAGATCATGATAACATCAGATCTGAAAATACCCAGTTTAAGATAAAAATATGGCTTCATCTTCAAATATATAGTTATGTATTTTATTATTTGTAACAAATTAGCGACCCTGCCAGGATCTTCACGACTCCAGGATTCTTCCAGTCTTCCAGGCCCTGGAACCAGGACCAACACCCAGTTGACCGGCGTGTCACGATTTCTAGTTCGTCACATTCACCCTTGAACCGGTGCGTCACGACTCCAAGTTCTCCACGCCTAGTTTTCATCCAAGAACAAGTGGCCAGCAAGACACGTCTTCAGGACACGTCTCTAAGGATTTCGCCGTAGGAATCTTAAGTACAAAACTCTTTTTTAAATAATCTCTAAAACATTTGAAAAGTCAGTATTATTAACAGTTAATATTTAATATTGAGCCAGAATTAACACAAAACACAGTGAACACTTCAGACACCAGTGATACATTTTTTTTAGTGAAACAGTAATTTTCACAGAAGTTAAAAGTAACAGAAGTTAAAAGTAACAGAAGTTAAAAGTAACAGAAGTTAAAAGTAACAGAAGTTAAAAGTAACAGAAGTTAAAAGTAACAGAGAGAGTTAATTTCAGAGAGTTAATTTCAGAGAGTTAATTTCAGAGAGTTAATTTCAGTTATTTTCACTATTATATTCAGTATAGAATAATTTTATTTTATGTACCAAACATAATAGTACCGGAGTGAAATGTTGTTAACATTTTTTATTTTTGTTTACAATTTTTTTCAATTATTGAATTGAATTGACTTGCAAATTAAGAAAGAGTTTATAGAGTGTTTATCGTTTATACAGATACTTGATTGTATTTCAAGTAAGTCCAGAGGATAATAGTCTCCACTTGATAGAGATCAAGTGCAGTCATTTTCCAGTTTCAGTTAATTTCAAGTTACAGTTTCAGTTTCAAGATACTTGATAAGAGTTCAAGTTACAGTTTCAGTTTCAAGATACTTGATAAGAATTCAAGTCAGTTTCATTTTCAGTTTCAAGATACTTGATAGAGTTCAAGTCAGTTTCATTTTCAGTTTCAAGATACTTGATAGATTTCAAGTCAGTTTCATTTTCAGTTTCAAGATACTTGATAGAGTTCAAGTCAGTTTCATTTTCAGTTTCAAGATACTTGATAGAGTTCAAGTCAGTTTCATTTTCAGTTTCAAGATACTACTTGATAAGAGTTCAAGTTAGACAGTTTCAAGATACTACTTGATAAGAGTTCAAGTTAGACAGTTTCAAGATACTACTTGATAAGAGTTCAAGTTAGACAGTTTCAAGATACTACTTGATAAGAGTTCAAGTTAGACAGTTTCAAGATACTACTTGATAAGAGTTCAAGTTAGACAGTTTCAAGATACTACTTGATAAGAGTTCAAGTTAGACAGTTTCAAGATACTACTTGATAAGAGTTCAAGTTAGACAGTTTCAAGATACTACTTGATAAGAGTTCAAGTTAGACAGTTTCAAGATACTACTTGATAAGAGTTCAAGTTAGACAGTTTCAAGATACTACTTGATAAGAGTTCAAGTTAGACAGTTTCAAGTTTCAAGTCCCAAGTCAATTTTCGAGTCCCAAGTCAGTTTTCGAGTCCCAAGTCAGTTTTCGAGTCCCAAGTCAGTTTTCGAGTCCCAAGTCATTTCAATGCAGTCAATTGAATTCAACTTTTTCTTTGTAGTTTAAGAGAATTTAATTTAAGAAAATGTAATTTAAGAATTTAATTCAACCTTTTTTTTGTTGTTTAAGAGAATTTAATTCAACCTTTTTTTTGTTGTAAAAGAGAATTAAATTCAACCAGAATTGACCGGTTTGCGTCTTTAGTTTAACCTTTTTTTTGTTTGTAAGAAGGAAATTGACCGATTTGTCTTTTCTTTTCATGCCATTATTGCGTATATAAATATATAGGTAAAATGTCATATTTTATTGTTTGCAACCAAAACCGTTTTAACAAATGTTTGTAACGAGTTTTATAGTTATTTTGATTATATGATGACAGAAATAGTGTAATAATTAATCGATCATGTACCTAATTTATCCTGCTCTGTACGGTCGGGAAATTTACCCGTATGACCGCACATACCCTAAATTTCAGTCATTTAATTTTAATAAAACTTCTACACAATAAAACATATGTATTTGTCTATATGCAAACAAGTTTTCAGATTAAAATATCAAATAATTCAAATTCTATCAACATTTACCGAAAGAGTATGATTTTTCTACTTAACATGCAAAAATTATTAAACCTTTTTAATATTTTTTTTTATTATATAAAAATAATTTTTAATGTAAAATTTACCTGAAATTATTAAAAGAAAAGATTGTTCGAAATGCTTTCCTTCCATTTCAATAACTTTTTATTCTTGGCCGAAACTCATCTAAGGTTCGATTTACTTTTATTTTTAAGAATATTATAAAATTATGTTTAGCTCATTAAAATGCATAATTGATTTCTATTTTTAATTTGTATTCTTAATTTAATTATCGTACCGATACTTCTGGTTAATGTTAATGGGTATATAGTCATATATAGCTAGGAATGTTACTAGTCGAATTTAATTCCATCTTCAAAATTTAATTTTTAATACCGCTAGATTTACTTTCATTTCTCGTAAGGTCTTCTAAGTACGTTTTTTTTATTACCTTAATATATGTGTAACTGATTTAATTACGTACAATCGATAATCCTAATTGAATTCTATTACTTTTGACACATATTCGAATTCATTTTCTTTCCGTACCTCAAGTCACTTTCACATTAAACTCATATGGACACACCATCATTAATACTACCTGTAATTTAGAATTTTATAATAATTGACCTTGAGCTTAAAGGATTTTAGAATAGTAATAATAATGATAATAATAATAACAATAACTGACTTAAACTTAAAAGAGTTTATAACCCTAAACCCATCTTAAATTATTATACATTATTTTTAAATCTTTGTTAATTCAAAAACCTTCCAAATCCCTACACATACACACGCATGTATGCACACTATATATACTATATAGACAAACCTTATGCTAAAATCATTGGATATCACAATAAACTTTATTTAATTACGTGTAACTGCTAACTATGTAATTTAATCTTAATCATTTTTGCTTTCTAATATATCTTGCTCATGCATTTATTCAGTTAATTGAACAATCCACTCGGCTAATCTGTCCCTCGAAATTGTAAGATACACACTTTGTACCTAGTACACCCAAATACACACTAGACCACAGGTCTATACATCATTCACTACGTAATTCGATTTTTACCTACACTAGTCAATAAAAATTACTTTATAGATTGTACGATTTACATTTTTCCCTTTTATCTACTATTCATTATGTATGTAATTTTTCCCACAGAAAAATAAAATTTTGTAAAAAAAAAAAAAAAAAAAAAAAAAAATTTAACTATCATTGTTTGTCTAACTTAATTGTTTGTCTAAATTAACGTATTAATCCTTTTATTCTGTTTGCATCAAATTAAAGTTTTAATCTTTGAATTTTTATATTTTATAATAGCCTCTGAGCGAGTGTCATGTTAAAAATTTGATTACTCTGCATTGTACTCAACTACCCGAAATCGTTCTGTATAAAATTTGTATTGTAAAAAAAAAAATAAAAAATTCGTCATCATCTAATTTGAATTCGTTAGATGTTATTTTCTCAATTGTATTGTATTAATTGTATTATTATTGTGTTAATATCATTTTAAAAAGGGGGAGCACTGTAAAAATGAACAATGAACAATTCATATACCATCATTATATGGATTCATTATCTTCATGCAGTACTTATGTTCGTATAGTTTTTATGTTTGAATGTTCATTTTTACATAAGAAACCAAAATCGCCTAAGCGAGTTTTGGATAGAATTTCGATTTGTACTTCTTTATTCATTACTGTATTTCTCTAATTTATCTTTCCTAATAATGATTTGTACTATACGTACAAATTCAATATGACGTTACATTTTCCCGTCATTAATTTCCCTTCATCATATCTCTAGTATTCAATGTATGAAAATTCTTTAACATCATACTAAAAACTGTACACTCTATAGAAGTCATTATTTATATGTTATGTAGTGTAAATATAACTATTATTCGACCATATCCCCCGCCCCCATACGTCCATATCTTATCTTGATCATTATCCTATATAAATTTTATTAAATATTCATTTTTACTCGTGTCAATCTATGAAATGCAAAACTTCATGCATTCGTTCGAAAACGCACAAATACGTTCTCGTATTATTTTTTTCATTTTTATTTTTAATTATATCACCTCCCGAGATGAACTCGAAAATGCTGAGGTTAAGTTATCAAATTCCGCTAACTGGCAAAATCGAACGCTTCTAAGATAAATATCTCCTTTCGCTCTGATTCGAATTTATAACATTATCATGCGTTATGTTATATTATGTGTGTCATGTCTCATGTACTTGTGTTGTACTAATAACCATATATAATAACCATATATAATAACCATATTCAATAACCATATGTTATAACCATATATTATAACCATATATTATAACCATATATTATAACCATATATAAATATATAAAAACACTGTAAGAATGGTAAACGACGTAATGTACTTTAATGAAACTGTACTTAATGATGTAATGTACTAAATGACGTAGTCAATGTACTTTAATGGAATTGTAGTTAACGCTAATAAATGAATTGGTAATTATAATCATAGTTACAGTAGACCAAAATTACAATGTACTCAATGTCCGACCCGACATTATGTCGCCATAAGGAATGTAGAATCGGCGATACTGTTGTTATTTTTTTTATTATTATTTTTCCGTTGGAATAAATTTTGATGTGCTTTCTACTTTGCCAAATAATTGATGACCTGTTGTTTTTTAAAATCTCATAATCATTTTTTTAGATTTAGCTTAATAATGAATCCTGAGTAACTTTTGCCATGTCATGTTTTATATACATTCTTTCTTCGTTATAAAAGATGAAGTCATGTCTTGCCTAAGCATTTAATTGTAAATCTTAAACCTTTAATTTTTACTCATATGCATATTTTAGTGTAAAGATGCATAGTTCAATTTCCACTTTTAGTTAACTTGGCAGATCATGATAACATCAGATCTGAAAATACCCAGTTTAAGATAAAAATATGGCTTCATTTTCAAATATCTTGTTTATTCGTTTAAACCTTACCACAGCTAAAAGATTTACTTTATTTTCAAATATTTTGCAAAAATAATGCAGCCTCTTCAACATTTAATAATGATGTTAGTAGAATCGGTGTATATAAACCCCACAAATTTCCTCCATGTTTGTTCTGATTCCAACTACGAGGCTGAGCATTACCTGTAACAGTTTAGAAGTAAATTATAGTAAGAGAAACTTTTTACTTTCCCCTTCGAGCCGTGCTCGCTTCAGAAGAACTTAGTCATTAGAATCTCCCGATAAGTTACAAGAAGAATCGGAGAGAAACCTCAAAGAATTTAATAAGCCTCTCAGAATCCTCCGAGCCACTAAAGAAGAACTCGGAGAGTAGTATAGAAGAAACTACTGCAAGTAACAGATCCGTTGCTGCCTCCTAACCAGAACCCCCGTCGACTCCGAACGAACCCAGGGCCATAGACGGAGGGGTTAACATATATATATATATATATATATATATATATATACATAAATATATATTTATATATATATACACACACATATATATATATAATATACACACATATATATATATATATATATATATATATGCACACACACACACACACACACATATATATAATATATATATATATATATAATATATATATATATATATATATATATATATATAAATATATATATACACATAAATAATATATTATAATATATATAAATATATACAGGGTGTACATAAAGTCAGGATCTATTTTTGTGAAGCACTTGGAAATTATATGGAATTCAATCATAAAATGATAAGGTGGTAACATTTATTAAATAATTAAGAGTAGGCTTCGACCTGACGCCCATCATTATCCCTGCACAGCTCAAATCGTTCCGCAGCATTTCTAAACACATTCTAGAGCATTTGCGGGGTTATGTTATCTGCAGCAGTTCGTATACGTGTACGTAAGTTTTGAAGACTCGTAATCTTCGTCTGATAGACGTGCGATTTGATAAAGCCCCATGCAAAGAAATCTAAAGGGGTTAAAGCTGGTGATCTCGCTGGCCAAGGTCTGTTGCTTCCGCGTCCGATCCATCGATTTGGAAAACTTCCATTTAGATAATCCTGAACAATTTTGGCATAGTGACAAGGAGCACCATCATGTTGATAGACGACGGTACTAACAATCCTATCCCCAATCAGCTGAGGTTCAAGGAATTGCTGCAACATGTCCAGATAAATAAACCCCGTAACTGTTGCTTCAGCACAGAAAACAGGACCATAAACCTTAGATTTTGTTAAACCCATCCAGACATTAACTTTAGGTGAGTCTCTTTCCCAATTTTGGACGACATCATTCGGTCTTTCATCTGCCCAAATTCGACAGTTATGGCGATTTACTTTTCCACACGAATAGAAAGTGGCTTCATCACTAAAGAGAATGTTGTTCATTAAATTATCACTCCAGATTTGTTCTACGAGATCAGCACACACAGCACTTCGTCGAGGGAAATCTTCCTCATGTAAATCATGTAAAACCTGCAAATGATAGCTTTTCTTCTGCAAATTAACTTTCAGAATTTTGTGCACAGATGACGTCGGGAGGCCGAGTCTGTGTGATGCAGCACGAACGGACGTACGTGGCTCCTCAGTGATAATTCCGCGTACTGCATTCACGGTAAGATCTGACATACACGGTCGTCCTGATCTTGCTTCATCATTTACAGATTACAGATTAAATCGTTTAAATTTGTTCACCAATTTTCGTATTGTCTTGTCTATTGGCCCCGGCTTATGAAATCTCCTTCTAAACTTCTCTCTGATGTCATTGTATTTCTTTCCCTCGATTCGCGAAATTGCTATTGCCACACGCTCTACTGTATTCATTCTAAGGGCTTCTGAAAAGAAAAATAGACAAAAATAATTATTTCACAAAAATAGATCCTGACTTTATGTACACCCTGTATATACACATATATATATATATATATATATATATATATATATATATATATATATATATATACATATATATATATATATATATATATATATATATATACACATATATATACATATATATATATATATATACACATATATATATATATATATACATACATATACATATACATATACATATATAATTTAGGGTGCTTTTAAAAACTGAAAGTGTGAATTTCAGGTCACGGAACCCCGCAAATGATGTGGTTCCGGGAGCAAATAAAGCACATGATTTTTTTGGAAAATCATCAAATATTTAGTGGTTGCCCAAAGACCCCAAAGTTTTACCCATATGCTCATTTATTTATGTGCCCTTTTTAAGTCACTTCTAGTGTTTATTAACCCATTGATACACAGCGTCCCCAAAATTAGAAATTGCATTTGTCAATTGCGTTCTGATAATCCATATTTCTTTACTTCAGTATACCAACAAATGAATTTTCTTTAATTCTAAATCGTTTTCTCTTAATTACTCACGTCTTTCATGCATTTACGTAATGGTGGCCAAGAAGCATCACAGTTCTCATAACGGTAAGTGTTATTTAAATAATTCATATATTTCAAACGTTCTTTTTACTTAGCACTGTAATGGATGGTATTATGAACTGTTTGTAAGTATAATGACTTGTTTTACCGGCAATATTTTTGTTTCCAAAAATAGTTATAAGGTTTAATTTTTATGCGTATAAAATTTTGGACGCTCTCTGCTTCAGCGTATTGCAATCATCCTTTTTCGCATCGTCTGAGTGAAATAGTGTAGTGTACCGTAGATTATTTTAAATTTATATATGGATTGGATATACTGTAAATGGTTATGTATGCATGATTTCGCAAAATTATTATAATTTTAATACATATTGTGTTCATGGGTTATCAGCCAATCATTTTTTGAACACAGATTACGGTTACAAAGAGGGTGGCTTATTTCTACATATTTTCCTGAGGTGCTTTATCCATGAATGGGTTAAATTAACTTACCAATTTCACTGTTTTGTCTTATTCACAGATAACTGGTGAACGATGGCGGCATGTACAAGATCGAAGAAATCAATCTGGCTTGTGGGGTCATCAAGTCCTACTATTGCCGGTCAGCAATTACCTTCAAGAGGTGATGTATTGAAGTACCTTTTCCATCTCCACAATGAAGAGAAGAAATCCTTAGCTGAGAGTGTGTCCTCGACATTACAAGCCATCATTGAAATCTGGGTGACAGAAGGTTTACGGACGAAACATCCGCACGACGTCAAGAAGCACGTCCGGAAATTGCATGACGAATGGCAGGGTTTGAAGAAAAGAATTTCGCGGAAAACGAAGATCAATTTGGACAACCAGGCTGCGTTCAGGTCAAGCTTGAACAACCTTTTCGACATTGGTCACCAAAATGCCCTAAATCTTATCAAAATTCAGGAGGACAAGGACTTCCTGCTTGCTCAAAGGGAGGAGGGTCGGAGAGGAAGGATTGGAAATGTCGACAAGAAGATTGCCAAAAAAGTCGCAAGGGCCCAAGAAAGAACTGCTCAGGAATTGAAGCGGAAAGACAGGCATGTGCAGGAAATGGAAGAAATCTCTGCTACCGTTGTTATGGAAACCTCATCGTCAGCGTCATCAAGTGAGGAAACAAGTCCCGAAAGAAAGCCAGTTACATCGTCGGCTCCAAAACATCGCCGTGGGACGACGGCAATCAGTTCGGAGGTCGCTGCGGCATTGGACCGCACGCGGATGAGCGACAGGGCAGCTGCTCGTGTTATCATCCCCTTTGGCATGCAAATGGGTCAGGACATAAGTGAGATGTGCCTCAGTCCAAGTGTTATTCGGGCCAGCAGATCCAGGTACAGATCAGCCCACGAAGCAGAGGTGAGAGCTTCCTACAAGCCTGACTGCCCTCTTGTTCTTCACTGGGATGGAAAACTTATGGCAGACTTAATGGGAAGAGACAAAATCGACCGTTTAGCCATCTTAGTTACCGGGGATGGGATGAGCAAGATTCTAGCCATCCCCAAACTCCCAGACTCCAAGGCAGAGAGGACAGCAATCGTCATCATCGAAACCATCGAAAACTGGGATCTTGGCCAGAAGATCAAAGCTCTTTGCTTTGACACGACAGCCACCAACACCGGCATCCATGGAGGAGTGTGTGTGCGAGTAGAGCAGGCTCTCGGGCGTGAAATGATTTACTTTGCGTGTCGACATCACGTGCTGGAACTGCTGCTTGAAGCAGTATTTT
>JAJOZX010002468.1:92500-102500 GCA_023014485.1 Bathynomus jamesi | reverse complement strand
GCCCTCTGTTTTGTTGTAATACAGGGCCTTGCCGTGGCTTCCCTTGTTCACACATTAAAAAAGCATCGCTGGGTGCATTATGAAGTTTGGTCGCATAATCGCTCCAGCCAGGCCTACATGTATAGTTTTTCTCCTAAAGGTATTTAAGTCTAGGCTAGCAATATTGAGAGATGAATCAATTTGTTCATACATGTCTTTAAATTCCAAAATATGTGCTTGAATTCTACAGTTTACATCCTGACAAGCTAGAGCGACAATATTTAATTACTTTTGCTAGCAAAAAATATTCAGTTGACTAAACTAAAATGAAAGATGGTAATTGTTACAACTCTAGCATGCAAACATTTTTTAATATAGTGGATTACCGTACAAATAAACTGACTACGGAAAGCCAGCTTGGGTAAGTACTGTAGATTTGACTTGGTAAGAGAGAAAGTAACTGAAGCATATTTTTCAACAAAGCAATACGGATGTAATGTTGTATAGTAAACCTGAATTTGAAATGCCAAATTAAATTTTAAAAACTCAATAATCCATTTTTTTTACATTCACTTTTAAAATTATCGTTATATGGTTGGGTGCTAGATGTTCTAACAGGATTTATTGTATGTATTTCACAAGGATACTTCATAGATACTCAAAAGTTTAACGGCTAGTAAGTATATGAGCGAATTGTTTTCATTGTTAGGAATTTTGTTATATACCATTTTGAAGTGTAGACAAATCTCAGTCAACTCTTATATTGTTGCTTTAAAAATTAATTTCATTTGAGGTTTTTAACCGGAGTCAGCCTTGCTCAAAATTCTCAATTAATCAGTTTTCCTTTATCGTTACACTGTACTCTCTCTTCACATTTATGTATTTACAATTATAATTTTAATAATAATAATAATAATAATAATAATAATGGTAATAATAATAAGAAGAAGCATGGAAATAATATCACACAGCATACTAGTTTATAAAACCCAAATAAAAATATATTGTAAACGTTCTTTATAAAAGTTCTTAACAGTAGCGGGCTGCTAGTCAAATAAGTAAGGCCTACCTACATCTAAATCTACACATAACCCCTGAAGTTTTGGAAAGGGGCGCATGAGAGCAATGCAAGATGGGAAATACCCTACTGTTCCAGGGATAACTTAAGCAGATTTACCTACTAGACAAAGATTTTTAGGCTCTCTTATGCCAAACTAACTGCTATATACTGCATGTTTAATATACAGGGTGTCCATAAATGATTACCGTGATTAAAGCATGCAATAACTTTTAAATAAACACTCGTATTCAAACACAGTTTTAATCATAAGTAGATAAATATACAACGTTTTGATACATAGTTAATGAACTTAATAAGCTTCCATATGTGCACCCCTAGTGGCACGTAAAATGTCTAAACGGTATTCACACTCACGCTACACATTTTCCAACATTTGTGGGTTAACTGTTGCAATTGCATCCGTAATGCGTTCTCGCAATGTCCTGATATCTGGAACAACTGTTGCATAAACCAAATCTTTAACATGACCCCAGAGAAAGAAATCCAGCGGGATAATGTCTGGTGATCTTGGGGGCCATGGGATTGGCCCGTCCCTGCCAATCCATCGATTTGGAAATGTTGCGTCGAGAGTTTCACGAACAACATGCGCCCAATGAGGGGGTGCCCCATCTTGTTGGAAGATCACAGTTGGCTGCCTGTCCTGCAGCTGGGGGATGGCGTAATTGGTGAGCATATCCAGGTACACAGTAGCGGAAACAGTGTTCTCAGCGAAGAAGAAAGGACCAATTATCTGGTCATGCATTAGTACACACCAGACATTGATCTTCGGACTGCCCCGAATATGCTCCCTTACGGCACGTGGGTTTTCCGATCCCCAAATACGCACATTGTGTCTGTTGACTCTACCACTAAGATGAAACGTAGCCTCATCTGAAAAGCAGACACGTAACAAGAAGTCATTATCCTCGTCAATGCTGTTCAAAATGTCAATAGCGAATTGTTCACGTTTTGGACGGTCATCAGGCTTCAGTTCCTGAACAATTTGTACCTTGTAGGCGTGTAACTTCAAACGTTTGTGTAACACCTTGTGCACCGTAGACTTCGGTATCTTTAGTTGGCATGAAGCTTGTCTCACCGATTTCCTTGGTGACCGTGTGAAAGCAGTTTGAATGTTTTCCACCGTCCCATCGGAAACTGATGGTCTACCACTGCTTTTTCCCTTTTCCACGTTTCCAGTTTCCAAGAATTTTTTCATCCACGATTTAATTAACTTCACATCAGGTGGATTCTTTCCATGCTTTGTTCTGAACCTTCGCTGAACACTAACAGGAGATTTTGTTTCTGCAAGCCACGCAACACATCGTGCCTTCTCTGTCACAGACGCCACCTTAACTGAACAGCTACTACAGCGCTCCTAGCGGCGAATGCGGTAGACGAAACACACCAGCACAGAAACTCTATGCGTGTACGAGATCAACTGTAAAAAGAAAACGGATGTAAGATTCGTCATTAAAACATGAGAGGATACTGTTTTCAGGGTAAACATTTATGGACACCTTGTAGTTTCCTTAATAAAAGTAAGTCGCACCAAAAAGTCTCACATCTCAACTTGTATACGCTTCAAACAATGCAGTATTTTTTCAAGAAATTACAATACAAGCTACTAATGGAAATAAAACTGTTCTATATTTGATGCAAATTAATAAATTTCTCCTTTATTATCTTCTCTTTGTAGTCTATGAACACTCTTGATTAAAAAAAATACATACAGTTCATGTCATCAAAATGTCATGCATAAACACACATTCATGAAAGCACCCATCTTTTTCTTGAAACTAACAAAGTAGCTGCCATTTACTACATCATATGGCATGTCACAACAGATCTACTGGTCTCTTATATCACAATTATACCAACGTCAAAAGTGTCGTGCATAACATGGCACTGTTTACACAATTTATAGTTTTTTATCATATGTGAAAGCCTCTAAAACTGTATAATTCTTCTACTCGATGGTTTAGAAAAGGATTTCTGGTAGATCAGGTATGATCAAATAAATTATCATACTGTTGGAAACACATAAGAGATATCTTGGGTTTACATCAGTATGATAATTTATTTGATCATACCAGATCTACCAGAAAACCTTTTCTAAACCCCTCTGCAGCAAACCGTCTCATTTGCAGGATTTGGTGAAGGAGAGAATTGCTGTCTCATCTCCTACTGCCCTCGTAACCATCCACACATGGCTGTTCAGGGAATTTGCACAGGAATCTGTTCAGCTGGTTCTTGAAGTTATTCAGGTTGGTGTGCTGGAGATTCCTCACTTCTTTTGGTAGGACATTCAAAAGCTTTGGGCCTCGTATTCTGACAGTATTTTCCATTCTCGTTTTCATAGACCCTTGCCCCACCGCATCTGGCATCGCACAAATCTGTCTCTTCTCTCATTCCAGTTTGTTTCTATTTCATTTCTAGAGTTAGGGACAGATCCCTCAAGTATTTTCCATATGTATATTGTTGTGTATCGCTCGCTCCTTCATTCGAAAGGGTAGAGTTCCAGGGAATGTAGTCGAGACCAGTAGTCTTCACCTTCCGTTTCCTCTTCCTTAGACGTAAAAGCCCTTTGTATAGCTTCAATGTTCGCAATGTCTCGTTTTCTGTATAGGTTTGTGAGTACTCAGCAATACTCAGTTATTGGCAGGACTAGACTCTTCCATAATTTGAGCATGATGTGCTGCGGAAGCTTCTCCAGATGATTCACATTATTTTTCGTGTCGTTGTAATTTTGATGTTATAGTGCTCTCTGAATTCTGCATCCGACATTATTACGCCAAGATCTCTGACTTGTGGATTTGGTGTTATCTGTTTGGCTTGCAGAGTTTTGTACCCTTTTTTCTGTAGCTCCTTGTTATTACCATATCTTAGAAGTTGGAATTTTCTTCGTTGAACTTCATATTGTTGTCTTCTACCCACTGGAATAATGTTTCATTGTCGTTTTGTAATTTTCTTATGTCACCTTCGTTCAATATTTCCCTACATATCTTTGTGTCATCTGCGAAGCATGATACAATACTGTTCTTAATATCTGCATCAATATCAATGTTACATTTAACATTGAAAAATTTCACTTCTTGAGATATGGTGGAAATCAGGAACTTTGTCGACATTCATCAACTGAAGCGTTGAAAGCGATGTTTTAAACACCGAGTATAGCAATTTAACTTGAAGTGATACGATAATAAATAATAGTTGTTAAGATTAATTTAAGAAAATGTTGGATGTTTTCATGAATGAGAGTGTATAAATTGATTTATCAGTGCCGAATTATGCAATTCTATACTAGGGTATCCAACACGCTCGCCAATCGACAAAAGTGGCGAATTGACGAGTAGCTTGTGGCGAATGGCTTTTGAGTTCATGAAAGATCCTTTGCATTTTGACATTTTTAGTGCGCAAAAAACGACGGAACTTGCAAACCTATTTCATTTGGAAAGAGCCATTTAGAAATGGATGTCCTTTCACTTCAAAACAAAATGGGACAGCCACAAATAAAAGAATCCGTCGTCCAGTTTTGGACTGGGCTTTGGGAGAAAACAAGTTCGTGATGTTGCAGTCAGGTATTGCAAGATTGTTTTCGATCTTTGGCTCAACTTACCATTGTGAATCCACCTTTTCTGTAAAGAGTCACCTGAAGTCAAAGTATCGCTCTAATTTGCTTGATGCCAATTTAGCGGCATAGTTCAGATGTTCAATAAGTGAAAACATTATGCCTGATTTCACCCGGCTAGCGCAAGATAAAGACTGCCAAACTTCACATTGAATTTTTTAATATAGCTCATTGCATTGCTGTAATTTTTAACATTATTGATGTTTTTACAATAAAGTTTATCCTAAACATATATATCATTTTTGTATTGAAGTTTTCCTTTTATATGTCCTTTTTTCTTCCATTTCTAATGTCTTAGTACACACAGTTTCACTATGTAGCGAATTTAGCCCGCTGATCGCCACACATTTGACGCCCAACTAGAATTCTGTTGATTACCCCTATTCTATACCCTAAATGTGACGTTTCTGGCGGAAATTTTTGGTCGGTTGGGCAGCTTTCATGTGGTAGATGCCACAAGTTAATAGCTGTAATCGTGAATCTGTTATTTCTTTAAGTAAATTATGCATTATAAACAGACAATTACCCATTACCTTCAACGATAGAGCAGTCATGTATATAAAGAGCTGTGTGTTTTGTGCAAATAGAGTTTAAATCATATGAAATCTTTATATATGGTTTCACTCATCCAACTGCTACCCAAAGCAATGTACAGTGCTTACAATAAGTCTCGCGCGTCTGTCTCGCCCCAAGCTAGTCTGTTAGGTATAAAATGGGCGGTCCTTATGGAAGCGGAGGTGTGTTCGGATTGGTGCACATAATTGCTCTAACCCCATCAATGACGTCCACATTATCATTGTGTCGATCACTCTATCTATTTATATATAGAGACATACTGTACAGGGTGGGCGGAAAGGAGCTCCCTATTTTGGATTGGTAAAAAAATACGTATATTATCCATTTATTTCAGAAGAAATAATATGAAAGGTAGGCATACATGGTAGGTTTTCTCTAAAATTCAATGTGGGCTCCAACTCTTTCCACCAGCTTCTGGAGCCGCCCAGGAATGGCGTCCACTGACTTTAGCAGGAACTCCGGCGGGATGGAGGACATGACTTCCCGAATTCGGTCCTCCAGTTCTTCCAATGTCCTCGGTTTGGTGCGGTAGATTTCTTCCTTTACCCACCCCCAAAGAAAGAAGTCGCACGGTGTCAAGTCGGGGCTCCTGGCTGGCCATTGATGTGGACCACGACGACCCATCCAACGCCCAGGGAAGTGGGCATCCAGCCACTCACGGACAACAAGAGCGAAGTGCGGAGGGGCGCCATCTTGCATAAATATCAGATCGTCGATGTTCTCCCATGTGCTGACAACCGGCCAGACCTCGTTTCGCAACATAGCAAGGTACCGCTCAGCATTCATGGTGTTGCGCAGAAGGAACGGGCCCACAACCTGATCTGAGGTCATACCACACCACACCGTTACACTGAACCGATTCTGCCGTTTTCAGCGGTAACCGTGCGACTTCTTTCTTTGGGGTGGGTAAAGGAAGAAGTTTACCGCACCAAACCGAGGACATTGGAAGAACTGGAGGACCGAATTCGGGAAGTCATGTCCTCCATCCCGCCGGAGTTCCTGCTAAAGTCAGTGGACGCCATTCCTGGGCGGCTCCAGAAGCTGGTGGAAAGAGTTGGAGCCCACATTGAATTTTAGAGAAAACCTACCATGTATGCCTACCTTTTCATATTATTTCTTCTGAAATAAATGGATAATATACGTATTTTTTTACCAATCCAAAATAGGGAGCTACATTCCGCCCACCCTGTATATAGATATATATAGAGTATGCAGGAGATAACGCTCTCTCTCTCTCCATCCTCTCTCTCTCTCCCCATCCTCTCTCTCTCCCCATCCTCTCTCTCTCCCATTCTCTCTCTCTCCCCATTCTCTCTCTCTCTCCCCATTCTCTCTCTCTCTCCCCATCCTCTCTCTCTCCCTCCCCATTCTCTCTCTCTCTCCCCATCCTCTCTCTCTCCCCATTCTCTCTCTCTCTCTCCATCCTCTCTCTCTCTCCCCATTCTCTCTCTCTCTCCCCATTCTCTCTCTCTCTCTCCATCCTCTCTCTCTCTCTCCATCCTCTCTCTCTCTCTCCATCCTCTCTCTCTCCCCATCCTCTCTCGTCACTGGCCTCACCGTTGACGAATCGTTGGGCGGGAGTGATCACAGTCTTATTAGGTTCCGTGTGTGCGTCCCTCGGGTGAAGCGTAGTAACTCGAGAGGCAGTAAGCTCGATCTCCGGCGGGCGAACTTTGTTAGCCTCAGGAATAGCGTAGGAGAGATGGGGTTAGAGGACAGCGGCGATGTTGAGGGAGTGTGGAGTGCATTCCGGGACGAGTTTATGGTGCTGCAGTCTGCTGCCATACCCTCAAAACCGGTCACCCCTGCTTCAACGCAGCCTAAGTGGTTCAATCGTGACATCGCTTCGGCTATCCGAAATAGGAAAGTAGCGTATAGGAGGGCGAAGGCCAATCGTTCCCACGAGAACACTGAAGCGTATGTCCGCCTGTGTAGAGAAGTGAAGGCGAAGGTTAGGCTAGTGAAACGTAACGAAGAACTACGGGTGGCAAGCCTCTGCAAGGGGAGCCCTAAGGAGTTCTTCAGTTATGTTAATAGTAGAAAGCCCATTAGAAGTATGATAGGTCCGTTAAAGGATGGAAGCGGCGTTCTGCGGACCTCCGACGCGGAAATCGCCAATGTGCTTAATGAGTACTTTGCGGGAGTGTTCACCAGGGAGGACACCCGCATCATCCCCGAGCCAGGCGTGAGGCACGAAGGTGCTGGCCTGGATAGTGTTCGATGTACCGCGACAGTCGTTGCCGATTGAATAGACAAACTGAGTGCGTTTAAGGCTCCTGGGCCAGACCAGTTTCTCCCCAGAGTGTTGCGGGAGGTGCGCGACCAGGTGGCTCCCCACCTGGCTAGTCTTCAACAAATCGTTGGAAATGGGCCACGTGCCTGGTGACTGGAGGGAAGCCAACGTGACCCCTATCTTTAAGAAAGGGGATCACGAAAGTCCAGGGAACTATCGTCCCATTAGTCTCACTTCAGTTGTAGGTAAATTATTAGAGGGGATAATAGCGGATAGGATCGTTGACCATTTGGATTCCTACAAGCTGCTTGTGGACTCCCAACATGGGTTTAGACGGCATAGGTCGTGTCTCACCAACTTGCTCGAGTTTTTCCACGTCATGTTGGGTGAGTATGATAAGAGTAGGGCGATTGATATACTTTATCTCGACTTTCAGAAAGCCTTTGATAAGGTACCTCACCGCCGGCTAATGGCCAAAGTGCGCGCGCTGGGTATCGGTGGGGAAATAGGTAGGTGGGTAGAAAACTGGCTGAAGAATAGGCGGCAGAGGGTTGTAATTAAAGGGGCTAGTTCGGGTTGGGCCTCGGTCACTAGTGGGTTCCTCAGGGTTCCGTTTTGGGGCCGCTGTTGTTTATCATTTACATAAATGATATCGACGGTGGCATCGTCAGTCGGATCGCCAAATTCGCTGATGACACCAAGCTTGGGGCCAATGTTGGGACGCCCGAAGCGATCGAGGAACTGCGTGCGGACCTAGGTAGGATAGGAGAGTGGTCCGAAAAATGGCAAATGCCGTTTAACTTGGGTAAATGCAAAGTGATGCACATTGGCTACGCCAATCCCAAGTCGGACTACTCGATGTTGGGGTCATATCGAGGTGACTGATTTAGAAAAGGACTTGGGTGTGGTAATTAGCAGCGACCTTAAGTTTACGAAGCAGTGTGTAGAGGTGGAAAAGAAAGCCCAGAAACTATTGGGTTATATCAGGAGGCAATTTCAGTTTCGGAACGAGGAGATTGTGCTCTCTCTGTACAATTCCCTTGTTCGGCCGCACCTGGAATATGCTGTGCAGTTCTGGTCGCCCACCCTCAGGAAAGATATTGAGAGGCTGGAGCGAGTGCAGGCGAGGGCCACAAAGTAGGCAGAGGGTTGTAATTAAAGGGGTTAGTTCGGGTTGGGCCTCAGTCACTAGTGGGGTTCCTCAGGGTTCCGTTTTGGGGCCACTGTTGTTTATCATTTACATAAATGATATCGACGGTGGCATCGTCAGTCGGATCGCCAAATTCGCTGATGACACCAAGCTTGGGGCCAATGTTGGGACGCCCGAAGCGATCGAGCAATTGCGTGCGGACCTAGGTAGGATAGGAGAGTGGTCCGAAAAATGGCAAATGCCGTTTAACTTGGGTAAATGCAAAGTATGTTGGGGAGTAATATCGAGGCGACCGATTTGGAAAAGGACTTGGGTGTGCTAATTAGCAGTGACCTTAAATTTACCAAACAGTGCGTAGAGGTTGAAAAGAAAGCCCAGAAGCTGTTAGGTTATATCAGGAGGCAATTTCAGTTTCGGAACAAGGAGATTGTGCTCTCTCTGTACAATTCCCTGGTTCGGCCGCACCTGGAATATGCTCTGCAGTTCTGGTCGCCCACCCTCAGGAAAGATATTGAGAGGCTGGAGCGAGTCCAGGCGAGGGCCACAAGGTTAATCCCTTCCGTTAGTCATATGGGCTACAATCGACGGTTACGCACCCTGAACTTGTTTTCGCTGAAAACTCGGAGGCTGCGCGGTCAACTGATCGAGGTTTTCAAGTTCTTACGCGGGTTCAACGATGTCGATTTTAGAAGCATGTTTAGTTTAAATGATAACCCAACTCGCAACAATGGTTGGAAGTTAGATTTGAAGCGGTTTAGGACTAGTGTGTGTGGGAATTACTTTACATATAAGATCTGTGACACGTGGAACAGGTTACCTTCAGAAGTTGTGAACAGTTCCTCTGTGAATCAGTTCAAGAAAAGGTTAGACCAAATCTTCCTCACTATTTGAGGGTGTAGAAAATTTTCCCTGGCACCCGTTGCCATTGGTACCTCCTCGGTATGGGCCGCAAGGCCTTTTGAGGTACTTCTTTTCCTTGTAACTCCTTGTAACTCTCTCTCTCTCTCTCTCTCTCATCACACCGCATGGCAATGTATCCATATAACGTTAATAATAACCGAAACTCGAGAAAATATACTCTCTGCCTTCCGCTCTATCCCAAATCCTTTTCTCTTAGTAACCTCTTAATACAAACTAATCTATCATATTTTGCGACTTTTTAACTCTGGTAGGATTCAATTCCATTCCTATAGTGTAAGATACTTAAATTCATGTGTGTATTATGCCATATGATGTGCGTAATAAATAATCATTTTTAAATAGTTGGAGCGTTCAAGGTCATCTGTAGTAATCTATAGACTACCCCTCAAGCCCACTCCCAACACTTAGATTCCCCTAAGACACAGGCGTCTTCAAGTAACATGAATGCGTAGA